>SJYT01055806.1:243561-369477 GCA_006410635.1 Cephalophus harveyi | reverse complement strand
CAGAGACATTACTTTGCCGACTAAGGTCCGTCTAGTCAAGGCTATGGTTTTTCCTGTGGTCATGTATGGATGTGAGAGTTGGACTGTGAAGAAGGCTGAGTGCCGAAGAATTGATGCTTTTGAGCTGTGGTGTTGGAGAAGACTCTTGAGAGTCCCTTGGACTGCAAGGAGATCCAACCAGTCCATTCTGAAGGAGATCAGCCCTGGGATTTCTTTGGAAGGAATGATGCTAAAGCTGAAACTCCAGTATTTTGGCCACCTCATGCGAAGAGTTGACTCATTGGAAAATACTCTGATGCTGGGAGGGATTGGGGGCAGGAGGAGAAGGGGACAACCAAGAATGAGATGGCTGGATGGCACCACTGACTCAGTGGACGTGAGTCTGGGTGAACTCCAGGAGTTGGTGATGGACAAGGAGGCCTGGCATGCTGCGATTCATGGGGTCGCAAAGAGTCGGACACGACTGAGTGACTGAACTGAAATGAACTGAATACCTCCATCAGGAAGCTTACACAAGCCTCTTATCCTCATCCACCAGAGGGCATACCTAAGAAACAAGAACTACAATTCTGCATCTCCCAGAATGAAAACCACTGTCACAGAAAGCTAACCAAAGGGAAAACAAATAGGATTATGTACCAGATGAAGGGACAAAATAAAACCCCAGAAAACAGCTAAACGAAGCAGAGGTGGGCAACCTTTCAGAAAAATAATTCAGAATAATGATAGTGAAGATGATCCAAGAGCTCAAGAAAAGAATGGAGAAGATGTAAGAAATGTTTACCAAAGACCTAGAAGAACTAAAGAACAAACAGAGATGAGTAATACACTAGAAAGAATCAATAGCAGGATAACTGAGGAAGAAGAGCAGGTAATGACTGGCAAGACAGAATGACGGAAATCATTGCCACAAAACAGAATACAGAAAAAAGGATAAAAAGAAATGGAGACAACCTAAGAGACCTCTGGGACAATAATAAATGCACTAATATTCACATTATATGGGTCCCATAAGAAGAAGGTAGAAAGGACTCGAGAAAATATTTGAAAATATAATAGCCAAAAACTTCTGTAACATCAGTTCAGTTCAGTTGCTTAGTCGTGTCTGACTCTCTGTGACCCCATGAATCACAGCATGCCAAGCCTCCCTGTCCATCACCAACTCCCGGATTTCACTCAGACTCGCATCCATCGAATCAGTGATGCCATCCAGCCATCTCATCCTCGGTCGTCCCCTTCTTCTCCTACCTCCAATCCCTCCCAGCATCAGAGTCTTTTCCAATGAACTCTTCGCATGAGGTGGCCAGAGTGCTGAAGTTTCAGCTTTAGCATCATTTCTTCCAAAGAAATCCCACGGTTGATCTCCTTCAGAATGGACTGGTTGGATCTCCTTGCAGTCCAAAGGACTCTCAAGAGCCTTCTCCAACACCACAGTTCAAAAGCATCAATTCTTCAGTGCTCAGCCTTCTTCACAGTCCAACTCTCACATCCATACATGACTACTGGTGTCAATCAAGTTCAGGAAGCACAGAGAGTTCTAGGCAGGATAAACCCAAACACACAGTAATCAAACTGACAAAAATTAAGGACAAAGATCAAATATTAAAAACAACAAGGGAAAAAAGATAACACAAAAGGGAAATCCCATAAGATTATCAGCTGATTTATCAACAAAAACTCTACAAGCCAGAAGGGAATGGCATGATGTAAGTGATGAAAAGGAAAAACTTCCAATCAAAAATGCTCTACCCAGCAAGACTCTTGATTGGATTACATAGAAATCAAAAGCTTTCCAGACAGTCAACAGTTAAGAGAATTCAGCACCACTAAACAAGTTTTACAACAAATGTTAAAGGAACTTCTCTAGGCAGACAAGAGACACAAGAGAAGGAAAAGATGTACAAAAACTCTAAAAAACTGGCAAAATAGTAATAGAATCAACATATCAATATTTACCTAAAATGTAAATGGATTAAATACACAACCTAAGACATACACTGTCTTAGGTGTATGTCTTAGGTTCATATGTATGAACGAACCTAAGATTCATATATGTGGTTTCTACAAGAGACCCACTTCAGATCGAGGGAAACAAAGATGGAAAGTAAGGGGATGGAAGAAGGTATTTCATGCAAATGGAAATCATAACAAAGCTGTAGTAACATATGAGACAAAATAGACTTTAAAACAAAGAAGAGTATTACATAATGATCAAGGGTTTGATCCAAGAAGATATAACAGTTATAAATACATACGCACCCAACACAGGAGCATCTCAATATGTAAGACAAATACAAACATAAAGGGAGAAATCAATAGTAACACAGTAATAGTGGAGGACTTTAATACCCCGCTTTTGTTAATGGACAAATCGCCTGGACAGAAAATTAGTAAGGAAACACAGGCCTTAAATGACACTTTAGACAAGTTGGACTTAATTGGTATTTACAGAGCATTGCATTCAAAAGCTGAAGACTTCAAGTGCACATGGGATATTCTCTGAGATTGACCACATGCTGGGCCACAAGATACGCCTTGGTCAATATAAGAAAATTGAAATAATCTCAAACCTCTTTTCTGATCACAACTCCATGAAATTAGAAATAAACTAAAAAAAAACAACTCTAAAAAACAAACACATGGCAGCTAAACCATGTGCTACTAAACAGCCATTGGATCACTGAAGAAACCAAAGACAGTGTGGAGAGAAGGGAACCCTTATGGTTACCGCAGCATGGGGGTAGCGGGGGTGGAAATGGATAGTTAGAGACTTTGGGAATGCCATGTACACGATGCTACATTTAAAACGGATAACTAATAAAAATCTACTGTACGGCACATGGAACTCAGCTCAGTGTTATGTGCCAGCCTGGATGGAAGGAGGAGTTGAAGGAGAATGGGTATATGTATATATATGACTGGGTCCCTTCACAGTTCACCTAAAACAACCACAACATTGTTAATCGGTTACACTCCAATACAAAATAAAAGGTTTAAAGTTTGGAAAAAAGAAAATATATATATAACAGAACGTTATCAGTGTTTATTTCTGAATAGGAAGATTATATTTCATTTACTTTTTCTGCTATTTTATAGTTTGCAACTTTTTAAAAACAAAATTACATTAACTTTTTAATCATGGAAATTTATTTTAATAAATGTAGCAACGTTTTTATTTTCAAAGTCCTGCAGTGCTTAAAATATGGTATTCCCATACTGTTCCTGATGGTCATGCCTACTAGGTGCTGTTACACACCAAAGGAAAATATCGGCAATGCTTCTGTAGCCCTAGTCCTGAGAGTCTCCTTTCCAATTGAATTTTTGTAGTCCAGCGAGATGCATGCCAATAACATATTATAATAGACATGATAATAATTACACAGAATTTTATTTTTCAAGTTTTGAAAGGGTGCATTCTGAAGAAAAATCATCCTCTAAGTGAAACTCACACAACAAAATTAATTCCTACAAATATTTGACTATACATATACTATCTAAACTTGCAAGTGTCAAATGGATGTTCTTCTCCAACATCAACTGTGGTGTTTTGATGTGCTTCTCCAACATCAACTGTGGTGTTTTGATGGGCTTCCTTGGTGGCTCAGAGGTTAAAGCATCTGCCTCCAGTGTGGGAGACCTGGGTTTGATCCCTGGGTTGGGAAGATCCCCTGGAGAAGGAAATGGCAATCCACTCCAGTATTCTTGCCTGGAGAATCCCATGGACGGCCAGTCCACAGGGTCACAAAGAGTAGGACACGACTGAGCGACTTCACCTCACCTCTCCAGGAATAAATACATTCCTTTAATAGAGTCTCACCAATAAGCAATAAGTTATGCATTTTGGGGGCATGTATGAGATGGATTGGCTTAAGGGGAGTCTGCCAGCTACCCATTGCATCCTCTTACTCTCTAGGTCCACACTGAGGCAAAAGCAGAGATGTGCCTCTCATGCTTGCTGTTAAGCTCTCATTATGGTAGAACCTGCCAGTATCGGCCAGTTGTTCAGGCTGTATTTGCAACTGCTGTTATAATTCTGTCTAAAAATGTCTTTTTGGACTGCTTCGGTGATTCACTCTTGCTTACATGACAATTTTTGTTAAACCGATTTGTGTTTTTGCCAAAATGTTTTAATGCTATCTTAATACCATGTTGTACATGGAAAGCATGCCATTTTCTAGGTGTAGATAGAATTAGAATAAAGGCATCGTACCAGAGTTCGGTTAGGTGATTTTATACACTACAACACTGCCCAGAAATGCTCAGAGCGTTAGCCCTTGTCTCTTTGTCTTTTAAAGAAAAAAAGAGTAAAAAGAAAGTGATTGAATAGTGTATAGGAATGTCAGGGGCAGAATAGCTCTAAGAGTATTTCCTAAACTTACCCTAAAATATTGAAAGAGGATTAAAGGGGAATCATTTTTGATGATACGATTCAATGTTCTGCAGTACTATGCCTGTGGACAACCCAACAGTATCCTTTGTGCTTCCAAGGGTATTTGTCTCCTACTTTAGGAATTACTATTCTAGAATGATGTTGCTGTGATTGTATGTAGTCCCTATCACCTTGCCTGTATCTCTGCCTTCCCAGTGTAAAGAGACTCTAACATGTCTCAGGGTTTTTGCTTGAGCTCATTCACTGTTATCTCTCAGCTTTGTTCTCATGCTCAAGGAAAGGAATGGGATAAAGTACCTTAATGATTGTCTCACACCTTTTTTGTGTGTGTCTCTGTAAGCCCTTTAATTTTTAGATTTCTTGAGCCAAACTCTAGCTTCAAATTCAGCCAGGTGTTTTACTTGCCACTAAGCACGGTATATTTTTGAGGCACTAAATAAATAATAAATAATGCCAAGTCTTCCTTTACTACACTTATGTGCTGACAATTTAGTATCTGCATGAGTACCAGATGATGTCATTGCTGTGAGCTTTAAGAGTTTCTTTATTACAGCCATGCTAGCATTATTTTTAGCACAGCAGGTGTCAAAAAGGTTTATTTTGAAAGAAAGAAAACATAAAAATGAATTATTTATGTGAGTTAAATCAAAATGTACTTGATATAAATGTTTAATCAGTTTTTCACCAACTTCTTTCCATATGCTCTGCCCTGCTCGATGGTGCAGTTCTAATGGAATTACTAAATATATCTTAATAGCTCAGGAAACAGCATTATGCAATCGCATTTACACAAGGGGAATTTTTCAACTTATATTAAACGGGTCAAATGATAAAAATTCCATGGAATGCTCAGTTTTTACAGAAGATTATTATTCAATTGGCATAGCAAAATTCACCAAGTTTGACACTTAAAATGTGCTACGTTGACCATATTTAAAGTTTCTCATTCCTTAAAAAGGATGAGAAGATTAGAAAATAACTTTAATTTTGACTGTAATTGCAAATGTTTTTCCCCTTGCTTTCATAAGTAATCAGCAGATTTGCTGTTACTCCTGGAATATAAATGTTACAGAATTAGAATAAGGATTCCAAGAAAGACTACACCGTGACTAAAAGACAACTTTTATGTTATGAAAGAAACGGAAAACCTGAAGGCAAGACCAACACTTTGTAGTCTATGCCAACTTCTTGACTGACCTTTAACTTGTTGCTTCCATATTTATTTTCTTTGAATTATCTACTCCTTAGACATCAGTAAATGCAATTCTTTATTCTTATTATAAAAGTGTGACACTTTTTTTAGCCAAACCAAAGGCTGCTAAAAAACTCCTTACTAGTTTTATATGCAGATGCTTCATACATCAAAATCTTCCATATTTTAAGGTTATAATCTAAGAAAGAATCATTCAAGTAAAGGGCCAGTTTCCAAGTCAGACACTGATTTCTTTAGAGGGTTCTCAAACTTCAACTGAAGTATTATGATAGGAATAGTCAAAATTATAATGTTAGTGAACGTTTATTGAGGGCTTCCTATGTGCCAAAAATATTCAACATTCTCCACATGTGGTGTAAAGCTTTCTCCACATGACCCTGTATGGTAGGTACCAAATATAGCGCTATTTTCCAAAGAAATAGTGGGAGCATTGAGAACAAAAAAGAAAGAGATATACTAGAAATAGCAGTTGAGCTTAGGGTATTGAAGGCACTTTTGGTTTTGGGGTGAACAGGTAAGCCTACAGCATGGCTTCAGGTGAATAATTCCAGATATAAAAGCAATACTAGTACTCGCATGTAGCCTATTAACCACCCTTAATAAAAACGGACCACCAGCAGCAAAGAATTCAGGGAAGGACGGCTGAAATGATTAAAGGACTAGAAGCTTTCTTATGGAAATAGGCTAAAGAGATTATAGCCTTTCAGTGTGGCAGGCTAAAGGCAAAGCAGGGATGTTTGAAAAAATGATAAAAATGGAGAAGATGGATTCGATGGGTAGCAAATTTACCAAATTCTGAAGTATTGGCTGTAGAGGACCCTTCTTGATGTCTGTAAAAAAAAAAAAAAGTATGTGTATAAAGTATGTGTATCTGGAAGCACTTGTGGTGCTAATATATCCAATAATTAAACAGAAGATGCCATTATTGTGCTCCGCCGTATCTGACTCTTTGTGACACCCTGGATTAATGCATCCCGCCAGGCTCCTCTGTCCATGGAACTTTCCAGGCAAGGATACTGGAGTGGGTTGCTATTTCCTACTTCAGGGGATCTTCCCGACCCAGGGATCAAATCCACTTCTCTTGCGTTTCCTGCGTTGGCAGGAGGATTCTTTACTACTGTGTGACCTGGGAAGCTATTAGTGGAGAACATCAAAGACAAAGCAAATGAGTTCCACAGGGTTTGCCAGAATGATCTAGCATCCAGCTGAGCACATTTTGAAGAATGTATAGGCATATTTCTATAATTTGCTTCCATTAACCTCATAAAGCATCAGCATTTCCTGCCACCTAGCTGTGACAGCATCACCAAACCCAAGAAATATGGAACTTGATTCCATAAAGGGGGGTTTATAATAGAGACAAACTACAGAGATGAAGGCTTTGCTCTATGGTTTTATGTTGGTAATACTGACAATGTTCACCACACTGAGGATGACTTCCCCCTGACCCCCTGCACCACGGAAATGGCTGGGGACCCCAAGGATTTGTGTGGATAGGAGAGGTCTTGAGTAATCACAGTGGATACTATTAGCAGGGAGAATCTGGCTTCCTGAGACTCTCTGAACATAGTTTTGAGCAGGAACATTTGTCCTAGACAGAATTTCTCTATTTCTTACTCTAATCCTTTTCTTCTTCTCTGTACTATAACAGCGATAAGGAGCGGCTAATGGAAGAAATAAGTGATGATCTATTATGTGCCAAATACTAGGCTAAGGCCTTTCATACATTGCTTCTTTTTATCCACTGTCGTAGTGGAATCCTAGAACTTAGGGGCCGGAGAAGGAAATGGCAACCCACTCCAGTATTCTTGCCTGGAGAATCCCAGGGATGGGGGAGCCTGGTGGGCTGCCGTCTACGGGGTCACACAGAGTTGGATACAACTGAAGCGACTTAGCAGCAGCAACATGTAAAGAGACTTTCTGGCCTTGCTTGTTCAGCAAGCAGCCTCCTCTTCTTCGGTGACAGACCACTCTATTCACAGGACCACAAGGGCCCCTGGCTTCAATAGTGAGCATGAGTCCCAGAGACAGCTAGGTGCAATCTCAATCTTCTGAGCACAGCAACAGGTTCAAGGGCAGGCAAATGCCCCAGGGCCGTCTCACGATGATTTGTCAGGGGAGCTTTGGTAGAATAATTGGGTATGAGAGGCTCTCCTTCTGCTGTGGTCAGCGTGTGCAGAGGTGATAGAGCCTGGAAAAACAGAGCTGCAGGCTGGTCCAGAAAACACGATGGAAGAGATCAAAGTGAGAGCTGTGTGTGTGTGTGTGTGTGTGTGTGAAACAGAGAGACAGACGGTGAGATAGGGAAAAGACTGAGTCCCGACTGCCGCCCTTGCATCTAGACAGGCCTGGAATGTCGAATTTTTGTTTCTGCTTTCTTAACCACTTTTGAGTTGACTGTTACTTGCGTAGGGCTTCCCAAGTGGTGCTACGGGTAAAGAATCTGAGTGCCAATGCAGGAAACTCAGGAGACTGGGTTTGCCCCCTATGTTGGGAAGCTCCCCTGGGGAAGGAAATGACAACCTGCTCCAGTATTCTTGCCTTGAAAATTCCATGGACAGAGGAGCCTGGTGGGCTGCAGCCCATGGAGTTGCACAGAGACTGGGTGACTGAACACATGCTACTTTCATAGTCCTGACTACTAAAAGAATAAATAAACTTTGTAAAGAATGCATTATTACCATTTTACGGATGAAGAAACTGAGCCTTAGAAAGATTTATTCCAGGTCTCACTATTCTACGTGGCACTGTGTGGTCTCTAGAAGGCTTATTCCAACTTCTCAGATCTTGTTTTTCAATTATAATATTTGAACCTGTTCATTCATTCTTAGTTGCTTCTGCAACCTTTTCTAGTTATTCATAATGAAGAATTTCTAGATTATATGAGCAACAGACTAAAACCATGATCGTCAAATGCTCTCTTGAAGGTTTTCATTGTTCATCATTCTGACTTACCTCGGCAAAAATCCACCTGAAAAATGGTTTGCATTCACAATTTCTTCATCTCATGGTTTGTAGAACACTTGTAAATGAGATGTGAATATTTATAGACATTTGTGACATTACTAGTGCATTTAGAAGCTTTTATACCAAATTATAGATTCATGTAAAGGTTATAAATTAGAAGCTTTACAGAAAATGTCTAAATATTTATGAATTTAGCTACATTTAGGAATAAATTTGCAAATTTTACATTTGCTATTTTTTCACATTTATGAGCAAATATGAGTTTTCTAATAATCTATCAAAATGAGTAGGCACTCGGAAAAGCACAAACCCCAGATGGAAATGTTGTCTTCATTTTCTCTGAGCGTCTCCCTCCCCCTCTGTCTCTCTCCTTGCCTGCTCTCCCCCACTCCTTTCTCTACCAGAAATAAAATATGCAGAATCCACCAAGAAGATTTCAGTGCTTCCAACAATCCCTGGTATTTATGAGTTGTCAATCATAGCACCTCTTTATATTTAACTCTCTAATCAGTCATCCATCAGACATAAGCATCCAGGAAAAAAAGAATATATATATATATACACACAGATACACTCTGGAATTGCTGAAACATCATGACCTAACCACCTAACCATTTAAGCTATGCAGTGTTCTGATTGAACACACTTGGCATGAACTTGGGAAAAGCCACCACGTTTTGTAGGTCACACTCCTGGAGAAGTAGACACAAATAGATAATCTCAAGATCCTCTGCTCCATGGGGAAGGAGGGGAGAGAAGAGACCATCTCAATTTCTTGAGCTTCAGGTGAGACCGCCCCTTCCCCTCACTGAGAGCCACGTGGAGCTGAGCAATCAAACCTAGATCACCCACCATGTGACCCACTCAAATCCAGGGATCCTTCCTGAACCTCACTGCAGCCGCTAGATCAGGCCATCACTAACAGCCACGCTGACACTGAAATCTCATCTGTAGGCATCTTAGTGTTTGAGCTCCATCTTCATGCCCACTCAGTCTTAAACAGTTCTTTGCATCACTGAGACTTTCAACTCATAAAGATGGCTATCTCATCACCATCTTCAGTATGTCATACTGTCCCTTTCCTCCTTATTCAACTAAGAGTCCAAAGTCTATCTTATACTTATCTCCTTGCAAACACTGCTAACTCCTTTTATTTTCTCTCCTTTTTCCATCAGGCCAAGTATCAACCTTGGTAAAACTTGCTGAATATTGCCGGAGACTAACATGCCACTATGCTGACTTTAACTTCGGAAAAAAAAAAAAAAAGTCAAACTAGTATCAAACAGTGCTGACTCACACCAGTTGCAGAGGTTTCAGCTTTCTCTTTCTAAGATGGACCAGTTTAGGTAAATCAGGCCAAAGTCACACAATGTGGAAATAACCTAATAAGGCTGGTTCAGAGATGGGCCTGAAATCCAAAGAAAGTGGATTAGATATCAGAAGAGATATATGTGATTTCTCACTCATTTCATAGAGCAACTAGGACCTCACTCTCATCTTCTCCCTCTCCATATCGATGATGTGAATGGCAGGGGTAAAGTCTAAATTGCTTTAGCCACTTTCCTGCCATCAAAAGAGCATGACTACCTCACCAGGGAAGACTGAGCAGATAGAATGAAAGCGCTCAGATCCCTTATGGTATCTTTGACTTGCTGAATCATTCAGGGCTGAGGTTCACCTTATCTCCATATCTCCATTTCCAGTTACATTAGAGTATAAATACTCTACTGTTTAAGCTGATAGGAACTGAGTTTTATTCAGGTGGCGCTAGTGGTAAAGAACCTGCCTGCCAAGGCAGGAAAGACTAAGAGACATGTGTTTGATTCCCGGGTCGGGAAGATCCCCTGGAGGAGGGCATGGCAACCCACTCCAGTATTCTTGCCTGGAAAATCCCATGGAGGGAGGAGCCTGGTGGGCTACAGTCCATGGAGCCACATAGAGTCAGACATGACTGAAGTGACTTAGCTAATGTTTCGGGGGCTTCCCTGGTGGATCAGAAGGTAAAGAATCTGCCTCTGAGGCAGGAGACCTGGGTTCAATTCCTGGGTGGGGAAGATCCCCTGAAGAAGGAAATGGCAGGCCACCCTGGTATTCTTGCCTAAAAAATCCCACAGACAGAAGAGCGTGGCAGGCTACAGTCCATGGGGTCGCAAAGAGTCAGACATGACTGAGTGACTTTCACTTCACTTACGGGCTACAAATCCCAAGCTGATAGACTTCCTTACTGTGATTACTTTCCTGCTCTCCAAAAAGTCATGATTTTACAGTTGGTTCTTTGTTCAAACAGGCAGATAAAGCGTTGTTGAATTAGCACTCACTGCATGTTGTTACAGGGCTTCCCAGGAGGCGATAGCGGTGGTGGTAAAGTCCTCGCCTGCTAATGCAAGAGACACGAGAGATGGGGTTTCATCCGTGGGTCAGGAAGGTCCCCTGGAGGAGAGCATGGCCACCCACTCTGATACTCTTGCCTGGAGAATCCCATGGACAGAGGAGCTTGGAGGGCTACAGACTAGAAGTGACATAGTGCACTCGCACGCACACACACACACATGGGTTACACGGTTCCTTTATAGTGTGAAAGTAGCATGGAAAGTGGCTGTCAACAGTGATTTTACAGTATTGGGGATACACATTTTGAAGTAGTTCTCAGCCTCAAAATCGTTTTTTCTTTTCCTTTCTGGAGTCAAAATGGTCTATAAAACTCTGCCCCATCCATCTGGGAAGGGATGATACCCTCCTTAGCTGAAGCTGCCAACAGTGAATACATACCAGAAAAGACCCATGCTTAGTTACTTCATTAATGTAAGTATGAATCTGTGCAATAGACACTAAAAGAAAAAAGAGTAAAAACCTACATCATAATAGTACCAACTATGATGCACTTAAGATCTATGACGTGGCAGGCATTCTGAGGTTTTCTAATCCTCATAACAGCTCAACAATAGGTACTTTAATCTCCTTTCTACAGACAGTGAAAACAAACTGAGATTGATCAATGTGAAGTGATTTCTCAAGACCACATGGGCAGTAGTGAGTTGAGTGGTGGCCCCACAAAGATATGTCCATGTTCTAACTCCTAAAACCTGTGAGCACGACTTTAATTGGAAAAAGGGCTTTTGCCTATGTAATTAAGTTCCACAGCTAAAGATGAGATCAGTCGTGCAGTTAGCATCTCTAAGGTCCCTGGCAGGTATCCTTATAATAGAAAGGGGGAGGAAGACTTGAGTTACAGACACAGAGGAAGAGGTGATGGGAAGATGGAGGAAGAAATTGGAGCAATGCATCGCGCACAAGCCAAGCAATGCCAAGGTTTGCTGGCAGCTGCCAGAAACTAGGAGAGAGGAATGGAAAGAACTTACCCTCAGAGCCTCCAGAAGGAACCAACCCTGCTGACACGCTGGCCTGCAAAACTGGGAGAGAACAAGTTTCTGTTGTTTAAAGCCACCTGGTTTGTGGCAATTTGTTATGGCAGCTCTGGGAAACTAATAAAAGTCAAAACTCAAACCTGGCTCTTAGGAGTTCACACTTTGACTGAAATACTACATCGAATGAAAACTGCTTAAAACCCAGACTACAGATGAATACAGATAAGAGAACTGAGTATTCAGTGAAATTATCACAGAAGCTCTACAAAAGAAATAATCCTTCTGATGTATGCTGGTCCCAGCGAGACCTATGGAGGAGACTTCAGTGCAGAACAAGAATCATAAAACAAACAAACAAAAAAATGTAATGACCACAAGGTTTCCACAAGTTTGTTAGTCAAGAGAAATTGCAATTAGCACCAGAAAGTCCTTCAGCTGCATTATTATTTTGTAATGTGTGTGTGTTTTTCCTGAGTAAATAAGTATAAACAGACACATGTATGCTTAACTAGTTGACTAACATTGAACATACTGTGATGCGAAGTCACTTCATGGTTGTCTAATGTTTTGGTTGTCTTTTCAAAGTTCTGAGTGCAAACACTTGTTTTTAGGAAAGGGGTTTAACAAGTATAGAGCAACTCCTATACCAGGTACTTCATGGGTTATCTCGGTCTTTGTAGGCCCCAAGTGTGGTTCCCATTTTCAAAAAGGAGAAAGCTGGGCAGGCCATCACTGGCCTATTCAGTGCCTCTGTGCAAATCAGATGTGTGTGCCAGGACAGAGGGTTTAGCAAGAGCAGCCCCCCTTTGTCCCCTGGCTGCATCTACATTTGGACCTCGTGCACAGCGGGCGCTGCAAGATGCCCAGGCCATCCCAAGGCAACCAGGTTCAGGTCCAAACCTTCAGAAATGTGGATGCTGTGGTCTGAACACACTTTTCCCTGAATCTGAATTCTGTATTTTCACTACTGCATGATGACATTGAAGGAGGAAACAGAACAGGCTCTATTTTGAAAGCAGGACTCCATCTTGGGCTGGACTGTGGACTTTGAGCTATATGCCCAGTATCTATAGAAACTACACACCAACTGGAAAACCGGCCCCTGGAAGGAAGAGCCCTAAGGCTCTCCGTTGCCTAAAAGAATACCCTAATTATCTGTATAACCAAATAGAATCAGACATTCTATTATGCTTATTGGGGTATGACCACAGGCCTATTGATAATTGTCCACTGTTAACTACCTAGGCTTGCTGCTGCTGCTGCTGCTGCTGCTAAGTCGCTTCAGTAGTGTCCGACTCTGTGCGACTCCATAGACGGCAGCCCGCCAGGCTCCCCCATCCCTGGGATTCTCCAGGCAAGAATACTGGAGTGTGTTGGCATTACCTAGGCTTAAGGCATATGAATTATGGGTTAACTTTGATTGTATCTTTCTTTTTCCTTTGTTCAGATTAGTTTCAGGGCATCTGGGGAGATGGGTTTGTGCACATACCCTTAGGGTATATAAGGTTTTCACAAAAACTGGTCGGGGTCCTTGACTAAGAAGAGACTCTGCCTTGGGCCCGCCGGTGTAATAAACTGCACTCCACTATCTTCCTTGTCCTTCTGAGTGAGTTTGTTTCCCGGAATGCGTGACTACAACATCTTCAGATAGCTTCAGATTTTACTACAGAAAGGTATCGACATGATCAGTGGAAGTGACAACGATAGTTCATATACTGGGACAGGCCGAGGGAGTAGCCCTTCTGAAGAGGGGACAGAAAGATAGCTCAGCTGCCCCCGGTGGGTGGAACCGGCTATTTAATTTGCAAAAATAAACGTAAGATCTTTGTTAAAAAATATTAAGAATTTCAGTAGGGTAACAGCAGAACGTTAAGCACAAGAGTTTTTTTAGGTGCTGGGTCCTTAGGGCCTGGTCAGGCGGCACATCCATGAAGCCAGCCCTGCAGTTGGGCCACATGAAGCAGAAAACCTGGGTTGCAGAGTAGCAAGCAAAAGGACCTTGGCAGGGAACATCTCCTGCCCAGGTCAGCATCTTCATAAGAAGCTGGGTCCAGTGATAACTTTCTTAAGCCGGAATACTCTTTAATGCCTTATTCCAAGTTCTTACACAACTTGGCTATAGCATTTTACTGGGTAGATCTGTGCATTCTCTTGAGGTTTAAGGAAGTCGAAATTCAAGTGCTTCAATAAAGATATTTTTATTACAGTGATCTCAGTGAAATGGGTAAGAACCACAATTGATTTACGTAATATCAACAAAAGCAATGCCTCAGATGTGAAGGACAATAAGAGGGGAAGAAGGGATATCAAATTCCACTCACTGCCCCAGGGGAGGCCAGAACCTCTGTTTAAATAGACCTTTGGAAGTCTCAGAAATGCTGCTTTTAGTGTCTGACACATAACCGGATATATTTGAATAGTCTTTCAGATCAGTGTTTTGTAAAGGATGTACAAGTGAAAACTACTTCGAAAGATGTTAAAAGGTAATTGCATAAAAGGGGTGTTACGGTCAAATCAGTGAGAGTTTGTGCTAAACGGAGTGTTTTACTACAGGATGCTTCTGGGCCTTTCAAGGCTCTCGCGCTGGGATGGGGTAAGGGATGCGACTTCTGCCCCTGGCATCTTGCAGCACGGTGTTCCAGGAAACAGCTTTATGAAGCGCGTACTTATGTGAAGCTGCACCACAGGCAGCATGCCAGAGAGGGCATTTTCAAGCTCCGTAAGTCCGGGCACACTTGTTTAAGAGCTCGCTTACTTAGGAACTTCTGATTCCACCATCCTTAGCTCATTGCTTCCCTTCTCCAGGTCCCAGGTGGAGGCTGGTACACCTGTTCTCCCAGTGACCTGGCATTCGGTGCTCAGCGTTCACCGCGGGAGCAGATTATGACGGTGACGATGGAAAGACATTCTCAGCTAATCTTAAAAAGTCAGACTTGAAAACTGGAACAGACTCCCCAGCCCACAGTTCTGTCCTAAGCTTTGGTCCGATTGTCAGCTCTCAACTTCCTCCTTTTCTTTCTTGGGTGCTGGTCTATGCCAGCCATGATACACTATTCCTGCCATCCAGACCTGGTGGGAGATGAGGTGGAAGAAAGCTAAAGGGCAAGAGAAATACGGAATGAAAGCAGAGGAAAGTCATGGTCTGTATTCATCTTCTCAGGCTGCTATAACAAAAAATCAGACTAGATGAGTTAAAAGGACAGAAATGTATTTTCTCTTTGCTTTGGAGGCCAGAATTTCAGCATTAAAGTTCTGTCAGCATTGGTTTCCGGAGAGGCCTCCCTCCCTGGTTGCAGACGGCTACCTTCTTGCTGTTTCCTCACACAGCTTCTCTAACCAAGCACCAGAGAGCTCTGGGGAGTTTTCCTCTTTTTATAATAACCATAGTGCAGCTGGGTTAGGGCCTGAACCATATGACCTCATTTAACCTTCTTTAAGACCTTATCTCCAAATACAGTCAAATTCGGGGTTGGTGCTGTAACATTTGAATTTTGGGGAGATACAATTCAGTCTATAACAGTACCTAACAAATTAGCAGAACCTAGCCGAGCAATGTGGGGTCATGAGCACAGTGGTTAAAAAGACAGACTCTGGAGGCAGACAGGAATGGGTTTGAATTCCAGTTCTCCAACTTCATTCATTCATTCTTTTATTCAGTGGTTGAACAAATACTTATTAAACATATATGTATAAAGGCCCTGTTAAATAGTTTAAGCAGTCTGGGGTGAATTTGTTGTTGTTGTTCAATTGCTAAATCATATCTGACTCTTTGCCACCCCATGGACTACAGCACGCCAGGCTTCTCTGTCCATCACCCACTCCCAGAGTTTACTCAGACTCATGTCCATTGAGTTGGTGATGCCATCCGACCATCTCATCCTCTGTCATCCCCTTCTCCTCCGGCCTTCAATCTTTCCCAGCATCAGGGTGTTTTCCAATGAGTCGGCTCTTTACATCAGGTGGAGCTTCAGCTTCAGCATCAGTCCTTCTTATGAATATTCAGAGTCAATTTCCGTTAGGATTGACTGGTTTGATTCCCTTGCAGTCCAAGGGACTCTTGAGAGTCTTCTCCAGCACCACAATTTGAAAGCATCAGTTCTTCGGTGCTTAGCCTTGTTTATGGTCCAATTCTCACAACTGTACATGAGTACCGGAAAAACCATTGCTTTGACTAAACCATTGCTGGACCTTTGTTGGCCAAGTGATGTCTCTGCTTTTTAATATGCCATCTACGTTTGTTGAATAGAGACATCAAAAGACACAGTCTCTGTCCTTAGACAACTTACAGTCCAAAGGGATGATTGCCTGATAACCAAAATCATACAAAGATATAATTACCAGTTGTGAGACCTTATACCAGTTACTCAAGCATAGTAAAGCTTTATTTCCTCATCTGTAAAATGAGTCAGTTTTAGTGCCAACATTATAGTGTTTTTAGGGAGATGAAATGATAGCATGCATATAAAGCACTTCAGTGACTGACATGTAGGTAATGAAAACTATTTGTTTTCAATAATCACTATAGCATTCTGCATGTGACCACTAATTGACAATAAAGATATGGGACAGATTTTCCTTTTCTAAACCTTGTAACGTCATGTGTCACGTGTCCAGAGGAGTGCTGGGGACTCTCATGAAGCCTTGTGTGAAAGATGGTGTTCTTCATTTGCCCTTCCAGACTTTTAAATCAGGCAATCTGCTCTTTGTGTGTGTTTTATTACATGGTGACGGGTGGAAACCAGGATGATTAAATGTGGCCCTACTGTGTTTTCTCCTCACTCAGCAGGCTCAAGTTTGCACTGACAGCTGAAGCTAGAGGTGGCAGCTAGCCTGTTACAATCACTGCCACAAATCCTTCAGCAAGGTGAGCAAATAAATGGAAATGAAACAATCCAGTGTGGAAAAATAATTTTGAATCAAGGTAAGAAATCAAGAAATTGGAGTTTCAGTTCCTGTTTCATAGTAAAGAATGGTGTGACCCAGGAGATAGCTGTGTGAGTAATTTCCCGCCTCTGTTTTAAAAAAAAAAAAAGGTAAGAAGAGAGAGTTCCTTGGCTTTAAATAAGGTTAATGATGAGGATTAGTAAAACATCATGGGGACATGACCTTGTTTTATTTGACATAAGGACCTCGGTAATCAGACCAAAACCAAAGCAAAACGAAACAAAATCAGTCCTTTTGAGATGGATTTAACGTGCGACATGGCGACTTGTATTTACCCCAAGTATGTTTTTTTTCCTTTCTATCTACCTTCAAGTAGATAGCGCTCTAAAGCCAACTGATCCTTGAGTGCCCCACACAAATGTTAAATGCAAGGGCTTTGGGGTCAGGCCAGCTTGGTTTGGAGAGCTGCTCACAGGCCTGTGCTACCACATAGTAGACTCAATGAACAGATATTTAAATAATATTGAGTCTGGAAGTCCCGACTCTGTTCTCCAGCTGTAAATCACTTGGCCTCTCTGTGCTTTGGTTTCTCCACTGTAAAATGGGACTAGAAACAGTGCCCGCCCTTCAGAGATGTTAGAAGGATGCCACGAGATAATGCAGGCAGAACACTGCACACAGCAAGTGCACTAAAGTTTAGTTTTTGCAAACAGAATTATCTCAGTGATTCCCGGGGTTGTTCCTATTCAAGAATTTTTAGCCCTCCAACAACAATTTCCCAGAGTGGCAATAAACACCGGCCAGTGTCCTTGTGACAAGGGAGACCTCTGGCCCTGATGAGAGAAGCTGTCATATCCTGAAAAGAGGGTTTTGTGAGCAAACCTGCCTGCTACCTCATATCATCTCAGAGTCCGCACCCTTGGTTTCTGTTTTCACTGCATACCATTCAGATCAAAGCATCCTCGCCCTGCTTACCCTCTAAAGCACATCATATCCGTAGGTCAACGGTTGAAGGTCGCGGGCCTCCATCTCTCTGCACCTTGCCTGGACCGGGCTTGGCGGCAGCCAAGGCCCCAGCTGGCGTGGGGGGCGTGGCAGTGAGCACACTGTTTGTGTACCAGGCAGATGTAAAAAGCTTGGTGCACTGACTGATCTGGGCGCACCTGTTGGCTTGTCACCATCTGTTAGCCAAAATGATGAAAAGCCACACCCTCGGACCGCCAGCTGAGGAGAACTTAATCTCTTGCCCCTACAGGCCTCCCAAGACAGGCTGCTGGTCACATCTTACAAAAAAGACAGCCAAACACAAAAAAGAAACTGTCTGAAGCCCGCCTGGGGTGATGCCTAATCGTTTCTCATTGCTGGGTTTTATTTCTTAAGCTAACAAGAAAGGGCTTTTCAAATAAACCTAGATAGTTATTACCAGATAAGAAATCCTGTTACAAACTGTCAATTTTTTTTTTAAAGGAAGATATCCGTTTAACATGGACACTAATATTAAGTGAATTAAGTGGTAATAATATTTGGATGATTACTTAGCAAGGTGGAATGATCACAAGGGGCTTAACGTCTGCCTCCTCTGAGGGAGACAGAATAGGACCTCAGGGGTGAAGTACTTGGGAAATCAGGCCAGGATCAACAATTATCTAGGACTTCAGGCCTTGGAGTCTTGAAGATTAGAGAAACACTTCTCTAAGTAAAAACCAGAACGTTGTATGACCTTTATCAAGTCACGGGGCGGGCTTCACCCACTCAGGCTTCTGTCCCACTGCCCAGATCTTCACTACAGGGAACACGGCCTCACATTCCTAAAGGGTCAAGGACTACACAGTGGAAGAGCCTTCAGCCAGGGGATGTCATTTCAGAGTTGGTGCCGTTCTTGCTCAGCTGACATCAGATAAGCATTATCTAAAAGTGTTCTGAGATGGCAAGGATCTTTTACTGCTAGCCCAGATCTCACCAAGAGTTAAATACGCAGCTAGAATACGCGTCCAACCTCTTTCTTGAATATACACCCTGGATGTGCCTGCATGCTAACTTACTTCAGTTATGTCCGACTCTTTGTGACCCAATGGACTGTAGCCCTCCAGGTTTCCTCTGTCCATGGGGATTCTCCAGGCAAGAATACTGGAGTGGGTTGCCATGCCCTCCTCCAGGGGAATCTTTCCAACCATGGATCGAACCTGTGTTTCTTCTGGTTCCTGCATTGCAGGCGGATTATTTACCACTGAATCACGGGGGAAGCCCATACATCCAATTTTCTTGCTACTTCCATATCTTCAGTAAAGAAAAGTATGCATGTTAGCATGCACACTTGCCTTTGCTGAAAATACATAGGTGGCAAGAAAATTGTTTTCATCTGAAATTACATAATAAGGGAGGTTTATTTTATAATGTATGTTTTTTTTTAAAAAAGCTAGACTTCATCTAGCTATCAAGATTGGGTTTTTTTTTTTTTTTTTTTTTTGGTGGGAAGGAAACCACTTAAAATATATATTGACCACATATTTTGTTTGGCCTCATACTTCTCATGGTGATTCTCTATACTTTTCTTTCTCTCTTGCCAAACTACCATTCAACCTAAGCCTTAAGGAAGACTGAATAGAATTAACACCTTTATACCAATCCCATCAGTGTGCTGTTAAACTAATGGGTTCATTTCTGCCCTCAAGCAAGATGTGGATTATAATCCTGAAACAAGCTACCTTTAGGCAGTAGGCATCACTTTAAAAACTTGAAAGCAGGCAACATATGGCACACTACACAATATAAAAGTGTTTAAGAGGTACATGTTTCCACCCTCCATGATACAGGCCCAGTTTTAAATAAAACATAGCGTCATCTGGTTCACGCTCAAACACTGAAATTGAAATTATTGGCCATACTGTCATTTTCAAAACAATAGCTAACGGTTTGCACATGTGCTGTTTACAGATCCACAGCCTGTAAACACAGTCACCCACCACAACTTTGCAAAGGTAAATGACAGCTTGAAATATTTCAAGTCTCCAGAACTCCTGGGATTTCCTCATTTTCCCCCTTTTCATTCATTCTTTCTTCCCATCCCACCCCCCAACTCTAATCACAGACACAACAGAGCGTCTTCTGCCTGCACTGCGTAGCTTCCTAACCATGCCACCTCCAACCGCCCCCCCCGCCCACCGCCCCCCACGACACATTTTCCTGCTGTTGAGACCAGCTGGGATGTATTAGTCATGCTGAAGCACGTCATGTAACACAGCAAAATATCAGGCAGCCCAGTGTCATGGGAAAAGTGAATCTACTTCATTATCTACCTAGGGAAAGGAAACAGAAGTATCATTTAAAGGGATCTGGTCTTCCCTTCTGTGTAAATATATATTCTGTTATTACCATGAAGGATATTCCAAGGTCTTGGTATCAACACGGTATGCTAGGAAAACATCAGTGGTAAAATGCTGTAGCGTGTACCTGTGATTTGGGGTCTTTTTCCATACTTTTTGTTCACACACCAATTCTCCAAATGTTGCAAGATTTTGGTTTACATAATTAAAAGGGAAGAAAACTGTTATCAAACTAGGAAGAGGTTGTGTAAGATACTGCTTTAGAGATATACAGGGAAAAGCAATAATGTGTTGAGTAGCACTGTTTCTCAAACTGTAAGATATGTTGGACTCACGTGGAGAACCTGTCAGAAACGCTGTTCTGATTCTGGGGTCTGAGACCCTGGCCTGTTAGTCATTTCTAACAAGTTTCTGTGTGATGTTGATGATTCTGGTCCCAGGACCACACTTTAATTAGCAAAGTGGTAAAGAAAGAGCAACATTTAGACAGTGTTGAGGAGCACAGCTCTATAGAACTCCTAAGGACTGATGTCAATAGTTCGAGACTAACATATAGACACTACTATACATAAAATAGGCTCTTCCCTCGTGGCTAAGAGGTTAAAGTGTCTGCCTCTAATGCGGGAGACCTAGGTTCGATCCCTGGGTCGGGAAGATCCCCTGCAGAAGGAAATGGCAACCCACTCCAGTGTCCTTGCCTGGAGAATCCCATGGACGGAGGAGCCTGGTGGGCTACAGTCCATGGGGTCGCAAAGAGTCGGACACGACTGAGAGACTTAACTAACTAACTAATACATAAAATAGATAAACAACAAGGACCTACTGTGTAGCACAGGGAACTATAGTAAATTCCATGTAATAACCTATGATAGGAAAGAATCTGAAAAAGAATATATAATTATGTTCTAAACCTGAATATAAAACCATCACTTTGCTCTTCACCTGAAACTAATATAACATTGTAAATTAACTGTACTTCAATTAAAAAATAGTTTAAAAAACTGATCTGAATGAACTGGAAAACATCCAGACCTAGGTGATAATAAGCGGAGAGGCTATCCCAGGGTCTCTGGGGACTTTTTGATGGGCATAAAGAGAAAGATCTGGGAACAGACCTAACAAGAGGCAAGGAAGATGTTTAGATTAAGTTTTTTCTTTTTTTTTTTTGTTCTTAAAGATTTGGGCAGGTCTGGAAACAATCAGTTCTTTTGAGGAGGTGTATATTGACATCTCATTTCTTTTTAAAGTAGAGAAACAGAGATGTAAAGTGGTTTTTTATAAAGGATATCAAAAGATGTGTAAAAAAAAATTAGAACTAGATTCTGGATTGGTAGTAGCATCCCTAGTAAAATATGTGGGGGGAAAAGTAAAAAAAAAAAAAAAATCATTTGTACAACAGGTTAAATAAGTTATGGTAATGCAAAAAAAATTAGTTTCTTATTGCCTCTTGAAGTGATTTACTCTCTCATGAAGTGATATGAAATTGAAATTACTCGACAATTCTACAATTATTTTATTGTGATAAAAATAATATTTTCAGAGGAGAATGATTTTGAAAATTTTAAAATGTCTGTGGGTGCTCTGCTTCACGATGCTGAGAAACATAAAGATTTTGACTCTCTACGTTAAAATTAAACATGAGTTTTGAAAATTAAAAAAAAAAAAAAAAGAGAAACCGGTCATTTTTGTTTTTGCTTTTTTAAATTTTAACATGATCTTGCATTTGTTTCCTCAAACTGTGGTAACAAATTGCCCTAAACTTGGTGGCTTGCAACAACAGAAATGGACTCTTTCAGAGTTTGGGGAACTAGAAGATTGCAAGGGTCCAGAGAAGCCGCCTCCGCCTCCCTAGCTTCTGGCGGCTGCTGGCCGTCCTGGGTGTCCTCGGCTTAGATGCACCATCCAGTCTCTGACTTTACTGTCACACTGTGTTCTCTCTCTGTGTCTCTTCTCTTCTTGTAAAGACCCCAGGTACATTGGATTAGCGCCCAGCCTAATTCGGCTTTAACTTGATTACGTATGCAAAAGACCCTATTTCCAAATAAGATCACATTCGCAGATATGGGGATTAGGACTCAACATATCTTTTTCAGGGACAAAATTCCCATAAGGAGCTTTATGGTATAGACTCCTTGCCCTTTACAATGTAAATTCCTAGTTTTCTCTTAACTGTACTATTTTGAGCAGTTTCCTTAAGAAAAAAAAAAAAAAAAAGCAAGAGCCTCTTTATGAAAATGAAAGAGGAGAGTGAAAAAGTTGGCTTAAAACTCAGCATTCAAAAAACTAAGATCATGGCCTCCAGTCCCATCACTTCATGGCAAATAGATGGGGAAACAATGGAAACTGACAGACTTTATTTTATTGGGCTCCAAAATTGTTGTAGATGCTGACTGAAGCCATGAAATTAAGACGCTTGCTTCTTGGAAGAAAAGCTATGACCAACCTAGATAGCATATTAAAAAGCAGAGACATTACCTTGCTGACAAAGGTTCATCTAGTCAAAGCCATGGTTTTTCCAGTAGTCAAGTATGGATATGAGAGTTGGACTATACAGAAAGCTGAGTGCCAAAGAACTGATGCTTTTGAACTGTGGTGTTGAAGAAGACTCTTGAGAGTCCCTTGGACTGCAAGGAGATCCAACCAGTCCATCCTAAAGGAGATCAGTCCTGGGTGTTCATTGGAAGGACTGATGCTAAAGCTGAAGCTTCAATACTTTGGCTACTTGATGGGAAAAACTGACTCATTGGAAAAGACCCTGATACTGGGAAAGATTGAAGGCAGGAGGAGAAAGGGACTACAGAGGATATGATGGCTGGATGGCATCACTGACTTGATGGACATGAGTTTGAGCAAGCTCCAAGAGTTGGTGATGGACAGGGAAGCCTGGCATGATGCAGTCCATGGGGTCACAAAGAATCAGACAAGACTGAGTGACTGAACTGAAGGGTGACAATCCTTTTTGAAACTGAAGTACTATGAAGAGGGAAAATAATTGAAGAAGTTTTGTTTTTAATGTAGAAATATTAACTAAACATGCAATCGATATTAGAAGCCTTTGCTTTGTTTTAGAGCTAATGAAATAAATGAAAGTATTTATTCTTAAGATTTTTATGTGCTTTTATTTGGCAGTTGTTCCTTTATTATTTACTACTAACTACACCTGGAAATTTAACAGAGTGCTTTATATACCATATAGGTTTCTTGAGGACAGTTATTGTCCCATAGTTTGATTTCCTTTCTGTTCCTAAATATGCATTCTTGGTACATGTTTATTGAATACAAGTTGAATATTTTTTATATCAAGTTATCCTGAATCATTTTGAAGGCAAAATAACACTTCAGTCATCATTAACATCTGAGTAATGCCATTATCTATTGGACTTTGGTAAAAGTGGTTATCAGAAGAGTTGAAAGAGATTTTCATAAACATTTATTATAAATAACCTGTTATGAGCACTAAAAATATAATAAATAATCACAAACAATAAATAATTGGTATTTTAAGTTAACCTTCACATCCCCAAGTCTAGAACCTTAATATCTTTCCCACAGAATGTCCAAGTTACTTAAAAGTCATGATGTTAGCTAATGTCCTGCTCAGCTATGAGATAGCTCAAACAAAGTCATTTGCACACTGACTCTAGTTCATGACTTATGGGAGAGAAGATGAAGAAATTTGAAATGTGTAGTTTTAAATATCCTCCTAGAATCTTCCTCATAACCTCTTTCTTTCCCTGGCCCAGTCATATACCAGCAAAAATATTCAAAGAAGAATCTTTGTGTTTAAGATTCAAAAACTCATCTTGAACTTAAAGCTAGCAAATGTCAGCAGTTTCTTGTTAGTTTGTCCTAATGTTCTCAGAAATCTAAACTATGGTATCTTGCTGCATTTAAAATTCTTCCCTGCTTGCTGCAGTCCCTAATAATATCCTGGCCATGTACCTTCATCTATATTCATGAGAGTGCAGATGCAGCCAAATTAGTGGCAGCAAAGCACATTTTACAGTGTAGAAAATACAATCTGCTTCCTTTAAACATTTTTTGACAAAAAAGTTTTATTAAAAAAAAAAGAAAGAAAACCAGACAGATTTAAATTCACCACCACCCGTCGGAGGAGTCTGTTACAAATGCACAGCTGGCTTGATGATGAGTGACAAATCAAAAGTCAGAGAGAAACTTCCCGATCATCTGAGCCCTTGCCACCCGATTAGCAGAAGAAAAACAGGGCAGATGGAGGGAGACGCAGCAGTTCGGAGGGAACAGATGGCCACTACGAACTTGATATATGAAATTAATAACACTTTCTCAAATACAATTAGTAACAGGAATACATTACCTGAATTTTCATAACTGTGAGCAAGCTGACATTAAATGAGGTTTTTCAGATTAACAGTTGATGTGGCATTGATATTTGGAGGAAAATAAAAATATATAGCAATAAGAGAAACCTCTTGCTTTTTGGTGCCATTGATCAGAATGTTGTAACATATGAAAGGAGGAATGCAATTCAAAGAAATTCCATATTTAAATTTCACTAATTGGGATTTTTTTTTCTAATGTAGCCATTTGGGCCACATAATGCATGAGATACTTAAAAGCTTCGCAGATGTATGCAGCATCTACTGCTCTGAATGAATTATTCTTTAGGAAGAAATTAACCATTATACATCTCCCTACAAATAACCTTGTGTAAAAAAAAAAAAAAAAAGGACATAGTAGTAAAAAAAAAAAAACAACAAACTTCCAGTTAAAATGAAATCACAAGGTTAGATTTTATATTTTTCAAATCTACTCGCGGTAACATGATTAATTCTAGGAACATCATTAAACCTTCTCTGCTTTGATGCCCTGTCTCTAGAATGAGCAGAATGCTTGTGCTCAATGCCTCATTCAAAGGACTGCCCACAAAAAACTCTTTTCACTCAAAACTCATGGGAGTAGGACTTTGGATTGGGTTAACCAGCCGTCTGGGAAGCCAGAATCCCTGTGAACTCAGTAGGGCAGCCTGTCATGTGAAAGTCCCTGAGTCTCCCATCGAGGCAGGCATGATGCTGGCCAGGCCGAGCTGGACGAAATCTGACCCCGGCCCATGCAGGAGGCCAGGGAAGCCTGGGATTCTACCAGACGAGGCCCAGTGGCCTGGGCCTTCCGTTTGCAGCACATGGACCCATCTGCACCCATACCTGTGGATGAGAGTGGCCACAGGGTCCAGGCCCATACGACGGGTGGGCTTTATTGTCTCTGGAGTGGTCCAAAAACTGAGCCTAATGCAAGGATGGAGCAAAAATATACAAGTGCATCAGCCATATGCACTGATCTAGGTGGCAAGAGTCTCTCACAAGCCCCAAGAGGCAAATTATTAATTCTGCTACCACATGAGGATGACTGCTCCGGCAGCTGGTGGCTGCAGAAATTGGCAGAGAGAGAAAGTAAGGACATCCCCTCTTTCCTGAAAGGAATAACCCTGGGTACTCAGGTAAACAGAAATTGCAAAATACAAGCCTACTCAACTGTTTGTAAAGAGGACAGAAATCAAGACAGACTTTCCTCTCCCAAACTGAGCAAAAATATATACTTTACAAGATAGTCAAAACAGGCACAAGTGGGAAAACCTAGAAGAGAGGATGAACACAGAGCCCTTGGCTAGGCATTAAGTAATTAATTCTATAAGAAGATCTGAATTTAACCTGTGGTTTCACCTGTAAAGCCAAATAGCAGTGAGACCTTTGGTAAGTCTCTTCGCAAACTTTGTACCATCTAAGATGTTTCCATGTACGAAACAAAGGCCTTGGGTTTTATAAAAGGACTATCAGATCTCAAAATATTTTATTATATAAAAATCTAAATATCAATGTACTTATAAATATTTTGTTAGTTCTTTCAGGTTGCCATAGCATGTTCACTGGTAACAATAATAAGAAAGCTACTAAAAGATTAATACTAAATTTTCCTAAAGGTTTACTACTGAAGGATAAGATGTGGCTTTTAAGGTGAACACGTTCCCCCCATATCTGAAATAAAAGATGATCACATTTAAGTCTGGCTAGGGAATTAACGTTAAGCATGAATTGGAAATGTGTGTTTCTGAGTTGAGGTTTTTCCCAGAAGCAGACCTTGACACCATAACTTGAGAACAAGCAGTTTATCTGGGCCCTGAGTGGGTGGGTGCTGATGAGGTAAGACAGGGAAGTTAAAACAGCCAATAAATGTCACCAAAGCAGGGATGTGGCTTGATTTCACTGGGAAAACTCTGGCGGTCCTCGCTAAATACACAGCCCTGGTATTAACGTACTGGGATGGGGGTGGGAGGTGAGGGAGTTAGGGTATTTCGGAACCAGCTCTTGTCAGTCACTGGTTAAGGGCTGTTCCTGGGGATTTAATTCCTGTGCACTTCTGGTCTGTGCCAGTGGCCGAGCAGATTCGTGGAGCAGGAGAAACATGTCAGGCAAAGAAGATCAGGTCCTGCAATTGGAAGTTGTGTTGCTGCACCTCTAAGCATTAAGGGCAAGTGGATACGGCATAGTATGAGATGCATCTGCTAAAGCAGGAATGATAAAAATACTGTCAATAATATCCCCACCAAGCGGCTATTTACTCCACCAGACTGAGTGACCTAAGCCTTTCCACCTCCTCCTCTTTCTCTCACCTTTGGGAAATGGGCCGAATCTACTGGGCATCCAGACACAAGGAAGCTACTCCTGGATATTCCCCCGACTGAAGCCTCTGCAAATGAATGACAACCCTCCTTTCACTCCAACTCATTTCCGTACACGGAGGTATTACCTGAATTGCTTCCATTCTCCTGAAGGCAAAAATTTTTTTATTTTCTGAATGATTCTTACTCCACAGCTGGCTTTGCTCACTCTAGGAATGAAGAATGAGACCACAGAAAATGCAGAAGAGTTGTTCTCATGACTGTCTAACATTTTAACAAGGGCAGAGGAGTGTTCCGACCTCCCCCAGTTTTTGTTATTTCCCTGGAGACATAAATCTTGGGTGAAATTCTGTTACAGTTTTCCTCTACCTTGAAGTACAAAAGGAAGTTTCTTCTTCTTCTCTGAAATATGCCAACTAAGGAGAGCTAGTAAGCAGGATGGGCTCCCCTGGTGGCTCAGTGATAAAGAATGCACCTGCCAACGCAGGAGACATGGGTTCGACCCCTGGGTCGGGAAGATCCCCTGCAAAAGGAAATAGCAATCCACTCCAGTATTCTTGCCTGGGAAATCCCATGGACCAAGAGCCTGGCAGGGTACAATCCACGGGGTCACAAAAGAGTTGGACACAACTTAGTGACTAAACAGCAAAGTAAGCAGGTTGTCTAAATAGAGGGGCTTTCAGTTCAGTCGCTGAGCCGTGTCCGACTCTTTGCAACCCCAGGAACCGCAGCACGCCAGGCCTCCCTGTCCATCATCAACTCCCGGAGTTTACCTAAACTCATGTCCATCGAGTTGGTGATGCCATTCAGCCATCTCATCCTCTGTTGTCCCCTTCTCCTCCTGCCCCCAATCCCTCCCGGCATCAGGGTCTTTTCCAATGAGTCAACTCTTCACCTGAGGTGGCCAAAGTACTGGAGTTTGAGCTTTAGCATCATTCCTTCCAAAGAACACCCAGGACTGATCTCCTTTGGAATGGGCTGGTTGGATCTCCTTGCAGTCCAAGGGACTCTCAAGAGTCTTCTTCAACACCACAGTTCAAAACCATCAACTCTTCAGCACTCAACTTTCTTCACAGTCCAACTCTCACATCCATACATGACCACAGGAAAAACCATAGCCTTGACTAGATGGACCTTTGTTGGCAAAGTAATGTCTTTGCTTTTGAATATGCTGTCTAGGTTTGTCATAACTTTCCTTCCAAGGACTAAGTGTCTTTTAATTTCATGGCTGCAATCACCATCTGCAGTGATTTTGGAGCCCAAAAAAACAGTCTGACACTGTTTCCACTGTTTCCCCATCTATTTCCCATGAAGTGATGGGACCAGATGCCATGATCTTCGTTTTCTGAATGTTGAGCTTTAAGCCAACTTTTTCACTCTCCTCTTTCACTTTCATCAAGAGGCTTTTTAGCTCCTCTTCACTTTCTGCCAGAAGGGTGGTGTCATCTGCATATCTGAGGTTATTGATATTTCTCCCGGCAATCTTGATTCCAGGTTGTGTTTCTTCCAGCCCAGCATTTCTCATGATGTACTCTGTATATAAGTTAAATAAGCAGGGTGACAATATACAGCCTTGACGTACTCCTTTTCCTATCTGGAACCAGTCTGTTGTTCCATGTCCAGTTCTAACTGTTGCTTCCTGACCTGCATATAGGTTTCTCAAGAGGGCTTTAAACATGGCTATTTGGTGTCATTTTCCATTCTCCCTGATGGTGATGGGCAGTGTGCCTTTCAGAAAAGGCCCTAACAACTTAAGCAAGCCAGATCCACATGCCGTTAGGCTCATATGTTCTATGACAAAGAAGCCTCATTACACAGGAGGGCTGGAGGACTTCCTTGAGTCTCATTTAGAGGTTTTTCTTAAGAATCCTCCTAAACTCTAAAGAAAATTACTGTTTTATTCTCCTACCATTTTATTCCCTAAAATTTAAAATTTCTAACTTGATTCCTAACAAGTTATCTTCATTTGCTCAATTATTCAACAGATATGGGTTGAGCAGTTCTTATATGCCTGGCTTTGAATCAAGAAGTATTTCAGATACAGATTTCTACCCCTAGGAAGTTTACAATTTCCTGAGGAGTCAAACATTAGCAGTAAAGTTAGGCAATATATAAGAAAGTAATGAGTTCCATAAAATAAAGACATTGTATAGGGCAGAGGAAGAGGGCCTGGGGTGCTATGATTGTCAGGAGAGACCTTTTTGGGAAGTGCATTAACACAAAGACTTAAAGGAGATGAGAATATGGGTCTGAGTACGTGGTTATAATTCTAGAACTATCAATACAGCGGTAAATATGACAAAATTCTTCCTAGCAAAGCTTATAGGCTAGTGACGGAGCTCAATCATAAACAGGTAAATAAATACAAATTAATGTTATATAATAATCAACAAGAAGAAAAACAAAGCAAGCCAATGGGACAGAGCAAGGATTTGGCAAGCTTTATCTAGAAAAAGCCAGATAGTATTTTTAAGATTTCTAGCATAGTTTCTGAGACAACTAACTACTGCTGCTGCTGCTGCTAAGTCGCTTCAGTCGTGTCCGACTCTGTGTGACCCCATAGACGGCAGCCCACCAGGCTCCCCCATCCCTGGGATTCTCTAGGCAAGAATACTGGAGTGGGTTGCCATTTCCTTCTCCAATGCATAAAAGGGAAAAGTCAAAGTGAAGTCGCTCAGTTGTGTCCAACTCTTCACGACCCCATAGACTGCAGCCTACCAGGCTCCTCCGTCCATGGGATTTTCCAGGCAAGAGTACTGGAGTGGGGTGCCATTGTCTTCTCCACAACTAACTACTGAACTGTGCTATTCTGGTGTGTAACCAGTCATTGATAATAAATCGATGATTGGGCATGACTGTGTTCCAGTAAAACCTAATTATAAAAAGAGACAGTGGGCAAGAATAGGGTCATAATTTGCTAACTCCTAGTCACGGGAAACTTTGAGAGTATTATATGTTAGTAGAGATGTGAATTAAAAGGATAAACTTAAGATCTCACTGAGTCATGACTGACTCTTTGCGGCCCCATGGACTATAGCCCACCAGACTCCTCTGTCCATGGAATTTCCCAGGAAAGAATACCGGAGTGGGTTGCCATTTCCTTCTCCAGGGGATCTTCCAAACCTAGGGATTGAGCCTGTGTCTCTTGCATCTCCTGCAGTGGCAGGGGGATTATTTACCACTAGTACCACCTGGGAAGCTAAAACAGCAAAAGTCATATGATAATCCACACAAAGAGCATCCCAAGTGGAAGGAAGCACAAGTTCAAAGGCCTTGAGATGGTAGCTTGATTGGCAAATGTGAGTCTTGAAGTCAAGTGCGTGAAAGAAAGCAATCCAGGAAAATGGATCGGAGTGCGTGGTAGACGGTGTTATCTAACACAATCCTTATTCCTCCTCATATGCATATCTTGTGCTATGTGGTATTGCAATTCCTTCCTCTAGAGAGATTTTTGCATTTAGCCATATGACTTGCTTTTGGTCAATAGAACAAAGTAGAAGTGACAATACACCAGTTCTTATGAGTCTTTGCTTGTTTTTTCCTTCTGCACATCTGCTACTGCTGTGAGATGAGTAGCCTAGGCTGGCCTTCTAGTAAATATAGGAGCAGACTCATTTAGTCAAGCAGTTCCAGTTGAGCCCAGCCTCGACTGGTCAACTCTTAGCCAAGCCATAGACACTTAAGTGATAATAAGTATTATTTTAAGCTGTTGAATGTTTAGGCTGTTTGTTGTATAAAAATGTTTACCTGATACAGAGAAATAGCCAAGGAACAGATTACGGCAGACTTGTGGCTATGAAAAGAACTTTGGATTTTATTCTGTGGGAAGGGAAAACCACTTAAACGTTGAGAGCAGAGGTAAGGCAAGACTTCATTCATATTTTAGATGAAATATCTGGGTTCCTACAGGAGAACAGACTTCAGTGGTGCTTAAGTGGAATATGGGGCGCTAGTTAAAAGGGTTTTATAGCTGACAGGTAATCATAGCTAAAACTAAAGAAATGGAAGTGAAGGAGAAAAGCAGTGGTTAGATTTAGAACACATTTAGAAGGTAGAACTAGTGTGATTTTTTTTTTTTTTTAATGGATTTCATGCAGTTTATAAGAGAGAGTAACCAAGGATGGCTCTGAAAATGTTGACCTGACTAAATGGCTAAATATTAGTACATTTGTGGAAACAGAGGGTGATCTAGAGGATGAGTTGGTTAAAACTGATCAGCGGAAAAGTGTAAAATATTTTGGTAATGTGAAACCAGTAAAAAATAATTTGAACGAGGTTTTAAAAGTCTATTGTGTAAGCTCCTATATCAGTCAGTTTGTGCTACCATAGTAAGATACTGCAGACTGCGGGGAGTAAACAATAGACATTCTTTTTCTTACAGATCTGGAAGCCAGAAGTGTTAAGTCCAAAGTGCCATCAGGGTTGAGTTCTGATGAACCCCCTCTTCCTGGCTTGAATTCTTTCCTTCTCTCTGTGTCATCACGGCCTATCTTGCTTGTGTACACGTAGGGAGAGAACTCTCAAGGACAAGGACACCATTCTTATAGAACAAGAGTTTTGCTCTCGTGACCTCATTTAATCTGAATTACCTCCTTAAAAGACCGTCTTTCCAAATACAATCATATTAGGGCTTAGGACTTCAACATATGAATCTGGGGTAACACAATTCAGCCTGTAAAGTCTACATTTATTTGTGTGTGTGTGTAATAGCTAACAATTGAATTCAATGCCAGTTAGCGTTACCTTTCTTGTTCCCTTAACAGAAAACTTTTTTGAAAGAGTTATGTATATTTTCTTCCCAACTTAAGTTTCTTTTCTGAAAAAAGTAAATTGTAAGTCACTCAGTTGTGTCCGATTCTTTGTGATCCCATGGATGGTAGCCCACCCGGCCCCTCTGTCCATGGGATTCTCCAGGCAAGAATACTGGAGTGGGTGGCCATGCCCTCCTCCAGGGGATCTTCCTGACCCAGGGATCAAACCCGGGTCTCCCACATTGCAGGCCGATACTTTACCATCTGAGCCACCTGACTGCCATACAGTTCATGCCATGGTGCCACTTCTTCCCTCAGCTTTCTTGGCTCCTCTTCAGATTTGACAAATTGATACACCCTCTTATGTTGGCTCAGGTGACCCAACAGACTCTTTGTTTTCATCCAGCTTTGCAGAGAACTCTTTGTAGTCACCTTTGCTCATTCTCCTATGAGATTTTAAGATGCCTCAGAACACAAGCCCAGACCTTCTGTTTTCTTCAAGAGCAAGGACTTCGGGTAATCCCATCAGCATTCAGGACTTTACATAAAACCTAAATGCTATTAGCTCCATATTTATGTATTATATGTGATCTTCACTTTGATTCAGACTTACATCTTTGACCTCTCCCCTTAGTATTAAAGTATTAAAGGACATCTCAAGCTCATCAAGTCTGAAGCAGAGCCCTATACCAAACCAGCTCCTACCAGTTTTCTCCACCCATATGAATGGGATCATTATCAGCTCAAGCTGCTCAGGCCTAATACCTATGAATCTTCCTTATATCCCTTTGTTTTTCTTATCCCTCATGTTTATCAGCAAATCCTGTCAGCTTGCTTTTCCTCTTCTATTTCAGCAGGTTACTAACTTTTCCATTGCAACCACTGACTGATTAAAGAAAATATAATCTGCAGTTTAATAATAAAGTTTTCCAGCATGTTTAGTTCAAATATATGACTCCCCTGTAACCCCTTCATTAAAGCCTATGGCTAATATGGTAAAGAAAGGGAAAAGACAAAAACAAATGTACTTTAATAAGCAAACCTTGCTAAGATTTTTTAAGAACCAGAAATACAAGTGGAAGGTATTTAATATCATGGGTATTTCAAATCTCATGATATTTATTAACTGCAGAAATTCAATCTGAGGGGAAAAAAAATACATTTGGGAGAAAATTCCTTTTAGGGGAATTTCATTATAACTCAGCTAAGTCATAGGTTTTTGAGATGAAAATCCTGTAGAAAGCAACTCATGTGACACTCTATCCTTTGAAGTCATAAAGGAGGAGACCATTTATGATAACCAGGGACTACTCTGTAAGCAAAGAATCAGGCCGTTCATGGAGGAATAGCAGAATATTTGGGAGGGCAGATGCTGGGTTACTTTGTGGAATTCTACAAATTTAACTGCTTCACCCACCTATGAGATGGCCTATCATTATCACTTCTGCAACAAGATAAACAAGAGGTGCCGAAGAGGAAAAAGGTAAAGAGAAACAGTCAAAAGTAAGCACTACTCTTAAAAATCCAAAAAATCACAATGGAGTTATAACTAACTACAAGTCTGCTTTAACTTTCAAAGTGCTTTCAAAGAACCAATCACAGAAATGAATCAGAATGGAAATTTAATTGAAAACTGCCGACCAACAGCCATTGAAAGGACTCTTGAGAAAGCTGATGGAGATCAGTACTGAAGTCATATTTGATCTACCTCAGAAATTGTTACCATTCAGCCCAGTGAAACGCGTCCTCTAAGGCAGGGAGAGCAAGCCTCCCGAGTTGTGTTCTTCACTCCCACCATTGCTCAGGAAAGTCTAACATCTACCGGAAGTAGAAATGGCTAAACAGTTTGCAGGGCCCAATGCAAGACAGAAGTTTGGAGCTTCTTGTTCAAAATTTAGGAAAAAAAGTGCTGCTCGAAGTACTATTTTTTTCTTTTCTACCAAAATCGCTGTCTTGACAGTGTTTTCACTAAATTTTAATGTTAAGTTAAATTTCCTCAGGAGGTTGAATGAAAAACAAGGTCAGTGCAGACCTTCCCAGGCAGCTGAGGTCTCAGTGTGAGCCACCTGACCAGTTTATCAATCTCCCTCTTCCCTGCTAACTCCCAGCCACGAGAGACAGGTGACCTGGAGGGACTCCAACCTCCACGGAAGGACACGCTGGATACATTGACCAGGAGTGGGTAAGAGAGCCCCCTCCCCTGCAACCGGTCACTTGTCAAATGCCCTTGTGGTGCTGATAGGCCTGAATGAGGACAGCCGCCCTGACACCCCGCCCTCAGGCTAGCGAGCTGCAGGCACGCCTAATCCCAAACTTCCCCGTGGTTGTGTCCCAGGCCCTGCCAGGGCTGGAGGGCACCGGTCGAGCTTAGGCTTTCCTCCACGTACTCGACCCTGCCACTGGTTGAAGGTGGTGAAGGTAGCAGGGCAGGAGGGTGATGTGTGGTGGACTCAGGGCCCAGAGAGTGGGGATTGGGCTGCCAAGAGCCCCTACCTGGGAGGTGGAGAGGCTCCAAGAGGCTGCACCACATGATAGCTGAGGCTCTCAGCACACGGCCCCACCCCAGGTGCCACAGTCCCATCAGACTCCACCTACAAACGCAAAGATGAAACTCTCAATAATTCCAAGGCAGTGACTGTTGAACATGGGTCCGCAACCCCATCCTTCTGTAACCATGGTTACGTGCCCATGAAGCTGACCTGATGGGAAGCGGATTTGCTGGTGACATCACCGTGACCGGACAAGGCATTTAGTGTATCTTTTATTTCATGTGCTCATATGCATCATAGATAGCTGTATTAGAAGGCCTTGCAGAAGAACAAAAATCACTTAATTTGGAGTCTGTTTCTAGGCAGTCATTCTAATCAGAATGTAATTAAGGCATTGCTCCAAGCAGTCTTGGCTGGGTTCAGCGAGTTTAGACAGATATCTTTCTCGGAGTTCTTTACAGCCTGGACTGGATTAAAGATCATCAAAGCCTCAGAGTGGCCATTTTTCTTCTTTTTTTTGTGGCTCCGTTGCTTCACCAGTATTGCTGCTCACACCACATCCAGCTGCCCCGTGTCCTTTATGAGGAATCACAGCACACGTTTGTTTATTCTGCTACATTGCAATATTATTTTAGTTGATCACTTCCATTGTGGTGCATATTGGAAAAACCTAACTAGACACTTAAATTTAATAATTTTGAAGTTCTTCATTGCTCCACACACATGGTCTATTAGTCTGAATTCCCCCCTCCTTTTTTTTTTTTTTTGTAGTGAGAGGTTGCTTTTTCAGGGGACTGATTAGTTATAATCTGTTCTATTCAATTATAATTATTTGTACAGTTATATGACTTCCCTGGTGACTCAGATGGTAAAGTATCCACCTGCAATGCAGGAGACCCAGGTTGGATCCCTGGGTCGGGAAGCTCCCCTGGAGAAGGGAATGGCTACTCACTCCAGTATTCTTGCCTGGATAATTCCATGGACAGAGGAGCCTGGTGGGCTACAGTCCACAGGGTCACAAAGGGACAGACAGGACTCAGTGACTAACACATAGTTATATATGTAATTCTATGTATAAATGTAAATAATTATGATATATGTGTAATATTTCTTACTATCTATTAACCATATTAAACTTACTTAATCTTCAGAACAATCCTGAGAAGTACTCTCATCACTGTTTTGCATAGGAAGAAACTGAGTTTCTAAGTGGTTGAGAAACTTATCTGAATTCATACAGCTGGTTGGCAGTAACATTTTTTGAGGTCTTATATGAGCTAGGCAGCATGCTAAGTATTCTGCACAGGCTATCTATCATAGGTTGCTTAATCCCCCAAACTACCCTCTGGGATTGTACAACTGCTGCTCTCTTTTTACTAGTGAGAAAAACTTGGTATTGGCAAAGTAGCTGTTTTTTAAGGACACACTACATTCCTCCTGAGCAGAAGCCAGGATTTTGCCACAGGCGTTCGGACACTAGAGCCAGCGTTTCGATCTACGACACCATTTGTGGAAGGTGCATTTTACACAAGTGTTCAAAGCAGTATTTCTGTTCCCAAATCTGATTCCAGAATCTTGCATGCCCTCATCAAGATACGGAGTCTATTTTCCCTCCTCTTAAAGCTACATGGGCATTTTGACTGCACAGATAAACAGCGGTGTGGGGAAAGCTATGCTCCATGCTTTTTGAGGCTGTTGTAAGAGGTGCTGCAGAATCTACCTGACTCTCAGGGAGCTCTTCTTTGGCACCCAGTCACTGTGGTAGGCAGGGTAATGCTCTCTACTGATTATGGGACTGCTGCAAACATCATGGTTTTTGAAAAACTTTCCATTTGGATGATTCTTGAGTTTCCTACGAATAATTGAGGATGGCCTACTCCTGCTGTTAATGAACACTTATGTTTTACTTTTTGTTTGTCTTAGCTTTTCACTTGAACCAAAAAGGCTGTGGTCTGCACCCTCTGCACATCTCCCCGGGAATAGCCACTAGCGCTTGCTGTGCGGGGTGAAGCCCATGAGGCAAAGGAGATGCAGATCTTCAGTTTTGGTGTAAGTTGCCAGGTTGTTCCCCAAAGAATTTTTAACTCCATCCCAGTGTGTGAGAATTCCACTGTTCTGTGCTTGTGCTCACATCTGCTATCAAACGTTTCATGCTTTTCCAAACAAGTCCGAAACTACATCTAATTGTGGTTTTCCCAGATTATGAGGGAGGCTAGGCAGACTTTCATATGTTTATAAGACTTTTTTTCCCTTTTCTGTGAATTACTTATATATGCTACTTATTTTTCCATTGAAGTGTGTGTGTGTGTGTGCACGCACACGCGCGTGTGTGTGGTTTTCTCATTTGTAAGTATCTTTAAAATTTTGTGATAGCAATTTGTTTTGTTACATCATTTGCAAAAGCTTTCTCCCACCATGGAGTACCTGTGGAGACACAGTGTTTATGGCACTTTTTGTGTAACACTGGTTTAAAATTTGAAGGTAATCAGCTTTATGCTTTCTTCAATCATGTGTCCACTAATATTTTACTCTATCTCAAGTTGTACATATATTTTAAAATACTTTCTTCTAAACTTTTCAACTTTTATCCATCAGACATTTACTTTCTTGTGTACAGTGTGTAGGGGTTAAGTTTTATTTTTTTTCCATAGGGATATTCCATTTCTTAACAGCATGTATTAACACTACCCCCATCAATTTCTCTTGGCATCTCTGCTGTCGTATGTTCTCATGTATATGTGAGTGGGCTATACACTTATATCTTTAGGACTTTGTATGTGCTATTTATTACCTATTTGGGATGTCTTTCCTCACTTGACTTGTAAATATTCCTCTCTCCATTAAGTCCTACTTTAAAAGTCACCTCCTTGAGGGATGGCTCTCACTTTACTTCCTCTTCTCTATGTCAATTACAACCTCACCACAACATGTATTACACCATAGATATTTAAGTGGAAAGAGTTTTTGCTGCCAGAGTTTTAGTTTCCTTGAGGTTAACACATTGTCCTGCTATTTTGTCCTGTCAAAGACCTTGTAGATATTTAATGATTAACTAAGTGAATAAATTAATGAGAGAATCTTCAAAACAGCTTGAGTGACACTTGGTAAATCTGAATAATTCATCTTCATATCTCTAGCCTATCTTTTCCCTTGTTTTGCCGACTGTTTTGTGGAGATTTTAACTTAGTTATTATGGATGAAATTCCTCTTTCTAAAAATTGCTCGTTATGTCTATAATTTGTTGTGATATGATCTTACCTATTAGATTTTTTAATTTTTTTTTTTAAACAAATGACGCCTGAGGACTAAATTAGCAGCCTCACCTGCATGATGATCTTGCTTTATCCAAGGTCCCCAGAGTTGCCCTGTTGAGGGAGAGGGCAGCTCTGCATTCTCAGCTGCTATTTGGTACTTAGAGGCAGCAGGAAACTCACCCAATTTTACTTACTAATATTTGGACACTCTGTGGTCTCCTATGTTTAATAAGGAGCGTAGGTGATTCCTGTACATTCTTTCCCCCAAAGTACATACATCCTCTGAAGCAGGTGAGGCATCAGCTTTGTCAACATAACCTTGAAGTTGCCTACCATGGTTCCTTGGTTCTGGCATTATTAAAGGCAAATCTAGACCCCCAATTGTTGATGTTGTTTTCACTTATAGTAAACACTCAAATGATTCTTTATTGTTGTCATATTTGCTACTGAGTAAACTCCAACAACCTTGCTTATTTAACTTACATGCAGATCACATCATGTGAAGTGCTGGGCTGGGTAAATCACAAGCTGAAATCAAGATTACTGGGAGAAACATCAACAATGTCAGATATGCAGATGATACCACTCTAATGGCAGAAAGTGGAGAGAAACTAAGTGCCTCTTAATGAGGGTAAAAGAGGAGACTGAAAAAGCTGCCTTAAAAATAAACATTCAAAAAACTAAGACCATGGCATCTGGTCCCATCACTTCACAGCAAATAGAAGGGGAAAAAGTAGAAGCAGTGACAGATTTTATTTTCTGGGCTCCAAAATCACTGTGGTTGGTGACTGTAGCCATAAAGTTAAAAGATGCTTGCTCCTTGGAAGGAAAACTATGACCAACCTAGGCAGCATATTAAAAAGCAGAGACACCACTTTGCCAAAAAAAAGTGCCTATATTCAAAGCTATGGTTTTTCCAGTAGTCAGGTATGGATGTGAGAATTGGACCATAAGGAAGGGTAAGGGCCGAAGAATTGATGCTTTTGAACTGTGGTGTTGGAGAAGACTCTTGAGAGTCCCTTGGACTGCAAGGAGATCCAATCATCAAACCAACCCTAAAGGAGATCATGTCTGATTAATGATTGGAAGGACTGATGCTGAAGTTGAAGCTCCAATACTTTGGCCATCTGATGCAAAGGGCTGACTCACTGGAAGAGACCCTAATGCTGGGAAAGATTCAAAGCAAAAGGAGAAGTGGGCAGCAGAGGATGAGATGGTTTGATAGCATCACTGACTTAATGGACATGAATTTGAACAAACTCCAGGAGACATTGGAAGACAGGGGAGCCTGGCATGCTAACAGTCCATGAGTGGTAAAGAGTCAGACAAGACTTATCTAGTGACTGAACAACAAACTCCAACAACTTCAAAGAGTGAAAAAACACAGTCTACACAAAAAAAGTGTGGTCATCAAAATCTCACACTCAGCCAGTCATTTAGGATGTCAGATTTACCTTAATCTGAGAATGTGGAAGCTTGGGTTTCACACTGTTACAGGTCTGCAAACCACGCCTGGTTATCTCTGTCTTGTTTAAAGAAGTCTGATTACAGCCTATTCCCACACTGTTTCTGCACCAAGCTAAGCTGTGTCTCTGATACCTCTAATTCCCTTAAGGAAAGAGCAGCCATTTCCAAGATTTCACCCAAATTATTCTTTTAAGCCATCCTTAACACCCTGAGCTTTTCTCTAGATCATTCTTTTCCTTATCCCTAAAAATATCCTTTTCATCGCTGGCTTTTCAAGGTGTTCAGCCAACACAATTTCTAAAATTGTTCCTTTCAGTTCCTGCCCCAGTTAATCTATAAAACCCTTTAGCTTTCATTCTTACCTTCTTAACAGTTTTCTGATGAATTTCCTTTTTAAACATTCCTGTGCTTTCCTCCCACCACACACACAAAGATTTTCCACTTCCTTCTCAGCCATATGGGTTCCAATTTTTTATTCCCCTCTGTTCATTTCCCTGTAAAAAATCTGTTTTTTCTCAAATTAGTGGCTTAAGTACCAAATTTACTTTTAAAGGGCATAAATAACTCTTATCTACAACCTCTGCCAGACTCTTCCTCTCTTTAGAGTTCAGTTTCCTTGTCTGTAAAATGAGATGGTTGGAAGAGATCTGTAAGATCTGCTTCAGCATAAACATTATGCGACTCTATGATTCTGAGAAAATCTGTCTTCTTCGGTATACCTCCATTGACTATGGATTATTTACCACTGAGCAGACTACCGTTGTCACGTGTAATGTCTGGAGCATTTTGGCTATCAGCACGTTAATTGTAAGAGTGAACCATGAGAAAGCAGAGCTGGCCAGTTCCAGCATCACAGCTGTATTTGTCTCAGTGAAGCAGGCATGGTTAGGAGACTAAGAAGCAGAAAAAGCCCCCAAAGCTGCTAAAGTTAAATTGAAATAGATCGTTACAGGCAAAGATGCAAGATGAAATGTCTTTATAGCATCTCAGAAGATAATAATCAAAGGACCGGGGCCAGCGTCAGGACTTTAGGGAGAGAGTTGACAGAAAGGAGCAAGAAGAAATTTAGAACTTGGTCATCAGAAAGATGCTTTCTTTCTTAAGATGTATCCTGAGACTGTGAGTTTAGAATTAGGGAGACAAAGAAACCTGTGACTCCAAAGTCTGCTAATGAATGCAGAGTCAGATTTAAACCTACGGGGCGTGGAAGGGACCACATGCCTAGTATCCTGTCTTTTTGTCACCCCCCCGCCTCACCCCACTCCCCAAAAGGGAGTGTAATGAGCAGAGATGGATGGGCTTTAATTTAGGCTAAGATACCTGTTAGACTGCCTCTCACTTACTAAATTCCTAATCACACAATGAGACTATTATGCCATTCAAATACAATTATATTTCCTCCACTCTGTTTGGCTGACAACATATCAAGAGACTAAAAATGACTGGCTTTAGAACAGCAACTCTTTCTAAACAAGTAAAATTTTTGCAAAGAATTTTCTATTTCCTAAAATGAAAATTGGTAAGGATTATGTCTTCCAGAAGTTTGATTTATTAAATGGCCTTCTTCAAAGAAATTAATAAACTTTTTTGAATCAAGAATATGTGTGCTAAAGTCCTTCCATAAAATGAGAGATTGGATTGAACAGCTTTAAAGTTAAAAAAAAAAAAAAGTTGTATAGCCCCTCTTTACAAAGTAAATTAGCCATTATTCCTAGATACATTTTGCAGATGAAGATATGGAGGTTCAAATGATTAAGTGAAGCTGGTCACACAGCAAGAAACTGAGCTGTAACTTAAATTTCTTGACTTTAGGCGCTATGCCCTAATACTACACACCTAGCAGGCTTCTCCAAGACTGCGGTGTGTTTAGAAGGATCTGTTCTTGCACATCCTTAACTTGTGCGGTTTTAGTCGTCACTGGAAGGTCACAGCAGAATTACTAGATGACCACCTATCTCAGACCTCCGGTGCTTACATCTCCCCTTCCAACCCCGACTTCACATTCAGCATAAACATTATGTGACTCTTTCTTTCCTTCCTCCCTCCCTCCTTCTCTCTCTTTCTTCCATAGTCTGCTCTGCAAGATTTGTGTTAGCGATGGTGCCATTTACACCAGAGCACCCCAGAAGAAGGAGGATCCGGTTACTCGCTGTGTATTAAATGAGTCTTCACTCCTTACAGGCCCTTGTGAGAGGTTCGTAACTGGGCATCATGGAAGTGTTTATGTTAATGGATATAACAGCCTCATCCCCTTTGTTTTTGGTAATCGGAAAAAGTTTCAGATGGTTGGGGCTTCCCGGGTGGCTCAGCTGGTAAAGAATCCACCTGCCGTGTAGGAGACCTGGGTTCGATTCCTGGGTTGGGAAGATCCCCTGGAGAAGGGAATGGCCACCCACTCCAGTGTTCTGGCCTGGAGAATTCCAAGGACTGTTTAGTTGATGGGGTCGCAAACAGGTGGACATGACTGAGGGACTTTGACTTTTTTTTTGTTTTCAGATGGTTGAGGTTTGGAGGAGATTAAGAAAATGAATCTCAGTTCAAATAATGAAAAAAAAAAAAAATCCTGTATGAAGAAGCAGCAGCAGTGATTCTCATTTGGCTCTAAAATGCCGCCAGGCTCCTAAACACATGCTTTCAAAGCTCCATGTGGAATGAATGCTCTGACTGCCAAAGTCAATGTTAGCTGGTGTGGCATCTCCCATCAGAGTAAACTCACCCACGACTGATTCTCTCAGCCTGCCTCCCGCTCTGCTTACAGGAAAATGCCGGCTGACGGCACTTCCTGGCACCACAGCCGTCCTGCTATTTTCCGTGCACTTTGCCTTTTGGGGCTCCCTTCACTTGGTGACCCGGCGTGCTGGCCAGAGCTGCATTAGTGCGGTCCCGCCCGCGCAGGAGAAATGCCTTTCGTTCGTCAGCAGATAAGGCGTTCTGACAAGCCTCTCTGAGGAGGGAAAGGGCAGGGAGGGGAGACATGCACACAAAAGATTGCCCTGTAACACTGAGAAGCACAGAGTGAAGGAAGCAGAGACTGCGGGCAGCCTGGAGGCAGCGAGGGCAGACAGGGAGTCTGCTATCAGAATGAAACGCGATGCAGTCCAGAGCTCCCTCTCTGTCTCTACCTGCTTCTTCTCAACGTCACCATCGGCCAACAGTTTGATACAAAACAGATCCCCAGAAGGATTCCAGTAACTCCTCAGGACCACCAGGGCAAAAACAAAAACATTCAGGGCTTGACACTTAGCAGGGCAGCTTGCCAAGCTTATCACATGTGAAAAGAGCTGCTGGGAGACAATAATCTCGCTCATGTTCACAAGGCGGGGTGTTAAGTCTCTGAGAACCCGGGGCACTTTCCGTCCAAGGCAGCCCAGAAGGGTTGGGAAAAGCACTTTTCGAGGAACTGCCAGAAAGGGCAATTATATGTTTTATGGAAGTAAAGGCTGAAGGAGAACTTGAAAGGTCATTTGGCGGGGGAGTGGTGTGGGGAGAATTAGTCTACCTTCTTGCCTTCAAGTAAAACGCACTGGAACGACCCCAGCTCGCAAGGATGTGTCACATGTTCTCTACGTAAATCTTTTATGCAAACCTGGCCTTGAGGAATTCTGACACCTGGTCTAACACTTTCATGATGTGTTTATTTCTCTCCCTGCCAGCTTCAGTCAGAGATACAACCTGCACGCACTGCAAACCTCCCTGAATGTTGCTTACCACGAGCAATGTGGTCCTAGACCTCTCACATGGACCTCTGAGGTCCGAGCCTCATAAATGCACTATGGGGTGGATGTCATTACCGTTTCCATTTCCAGATGGGAAAATTGAATACAGCTACAAAGAAAACTGAATAGGCACAAAGAATACAGCTGAGGCCATATGACTAATGAATGATAGAGCAGAGGTTTACAGCATCTTCTTGTATATTTATACTTTTAAACATTTTTTAAATACAGGCACTTTCTCCCTTTCTCTTCTCAGGCTTCTCTGTTGTCTAAATAATCTTTCTGTCTCTAAGCCTTTCACCTCCTATGACTTCATTCTGATGTCTCTTCTCTGGGTTTGCATCTTGCTAATTAGATTCCTGCCCCCTCAAATCGTACAAAACTTCTAGTGTGTGTCCTTTTAGGTTTAAATATAAGTCAGCTTGTATATGTCACATAGTATATACCCTATATCACATTGGTGCATATATATATAGTACATATATATATATTACAAATATAGGGTATATTACATATATAGGGTATATATATTATATATATATATAACAGGTATATATTACATATATATAACATATATATTACATATATATATATTAGAAGAATCATGTATCTAATCTGCATTCTTCATAATTCTTTGTAGCTGCTATAAAATTTCATGTTTCTGGTCCATTAAGATAAACCCCTACATTTCATTGGTTAAGATCACAGCAAACAGGAAGGTCTCTGTAACCTACCTGGATGGCAGTCAGACCCAATTCTTCCATAGCTTTGAGAGGCACCTGGTCCACAATCTGATGCATCACACTCTAATTAAGAAGATGGTAAGCTGTGTTTTCCACTGTATGCAACTTTTACTTATTGGTCCAACTAATGTGTAAGGAGGCTTCCCTCATGGCTCAGCGGTAAAAACCAGCCTGCCAGTGCAGGGGACAGAAGAGATGCGGGCTTGATCCCTGGATCAGGAAGATCCCCTGGAGGAGGGCATGACAATCCGCTCCAGTACTCTTGCTTAGAGAATCCCGTGGACAGAGGAGCCTGGTGGGCTACAGCCCACGGGGTCACAAAGAGAGATGGTGGAAGTGACTCAGCACACACAATATTACAGATATTATAATACACAATATTACAATGTTATAATATAATTTATCTACTACTGCTCAGGTGTGTTCTAAGTGCCAGCAATTCATCAGTGAACAAAACACCTAATGAGATTTCTGCCTTGAATTTTAAACTGTAGTAGGGATTTACAGATATGCATTATACTAATTATACTAGAGAAATGAGAAATGGTAACTGAGAAACACGACATTCGTCCAGGTAAGACCCACTTAATACGTCCTTTTAAAATACCTGATGTCTGCTGTTACAGAGTTTGCCAGGTGCTGGACTGGGGATAAAGCAGGAACCAGTCAGACCTACTCCCAGCCCTCACATGACATATTTTCTTGTGGACTGTGGCTCTCATTTAATTCTTTGTTCCCACATTCATTCCATACCCTGTCTCTGCTTCTCCGGAGGCTGGAGGGCAAAGCGGGGGTGGGGGTTAGACTCCGGATTGTACCTTTTGAGTGAGCATCAGACAACTTTTGACCGTTTCTTCCAAGAGCAGGCGCTGGCTCAATCTCGAAGGGTGATGCGGGCAGCCTTGCTTCTTCTTATTCGCCCTGAGGCCGTCCTTTCCTGCGGACTGCCCGCGGGCTAGTCGCGGCCCTTCGCCCTGCCACACACGCCGCGCTTCCGGTGCCGGTGAAGCTGCTTCCTCCTTCCTGGCTCCGCCCCGAGTGGGAGGGGCTTCTGATTCTCGGCTGCTTCACGACCCCCCGTTCAGCTTCTCCGCCCTTTCATAATCTGCGTGACCCAAGCTTTGTATTAAATTTTGTCGCTTTGAAAGACCTAAAATGGCTTCTGTTTCCCTCACGGGGACCCAAGTGGAGAAGAGAGTTAAGATCCGACTGTCTCCCCTTCGCAGAGCAAAAGGGAAAGTGTGGGCTGCTCTGGATGAAAGAGGAGGATGTGCTGGTTGGATATGAGTTCGCACAGCCGCCATAACAAAGTAGCACAGATGGGGTGGCCCAAGCAGCAGAACTTTACTTCAGCATAATTCTGGAAGCTAGACGTTCAAGACCAAGGTGTTTGCTCTGAGGCCCCTCTCCTTGGCCTGCAGCTGGCTGCTTTCTTGCCGTCTCCTCACTTGCTTATGTCTCAGTGCATGTCTCNCACAGCCGCCATAACAAAGTAGCACAGATGGGGTGGCCCAAGCAGCAGAACTTTACTTCAGCATAATTCTGGAAGCTAGACGTTCAAGACCAAGGTGTTTGCTCTGAGGCCCCTCTCCTTGGCCTGCAGCTGGCTGCTTTCTTGCCGTCTCCTCACTTGCTTATGTCTCAGTGCACGTCTCCCTGGTTCTTCTCATGAGGGTATCAGTCAGATTGAATTAGTACCCACCCTAATGGCCTCATTGTAACTTAGGTGCCTGTGTAAAGATTATGACTTCAAATCCAGTCACATTCTGAGGTACTGGGGGTTGAAGCTTCAATACATAAATTTTGGGGGGGGGAGGTGGGCACTTCAGTTCAGAGCATGGACCTGGTTGAAATATATTAACAGTAGCAGGGACATACTGGCAGCAAGATATGCATTTATTTGATTTGCACATATTTGACATGCCTTTATCAATGCATTGTGCTAGCCATTGGATATGTAGGTTTGATTAAGAGGAAGGTTCGCTCCTGCCCTTAACATAAGATAGGAGAGATGAACAGGGGATGGAACAATTAAAATATAATATAATTTATCTCAGGATGGGTTAATTATGGGGAGTTGCTGGAGAATAAAGAGCACAATAGTCTCACTCTGTTAAAAACCTTATTATTTTATTTTTTTTTTTTTGGTTTTGAGCCAACCATGTGTGTCCAATACTATTAATGCTATATAAACCACAGAGATATGACTAAGAAAGGAACAAACATTCTCATTACAGATGTAGATACAACAAAGTTAGACAGCAGAGTTTTAAAAGCCTTCCCAGCCCTTTCCATTGCTCTGGTAAACACCCTCAGTGATTTCCTGGGACTTGCACCATGCTGGGCCCCCAGGATCACAGATGCCATAGGCGAGATGGCCACATCAAAATCAGAAATACATGGTCAAGGAATAGTGCCAAGATCTTCTCTCATAGATGAACAGCATCCTCTGAGTTTATGTCTTTTGGAAGTGTAGAAATGAAAGTTGCTCAGTTGTGTCTGACTCTTTGCAACCCCATAAACTGTAGCCTGCCAGGCTCCTCTGTCCATGGAATTCTCCAGGCAAGAATACTGGAGTAGGTAGTCATTCCTTTCTCCAGGAGATCTTCCCAACCCAGGGATCAAACCAAGGTCTCCCACATTGAAGGTGGATTCTTTACCATTTGAGCAACCAGGGAAGCCTGATGTCTTCTAAGGCAAGGCTTAAAAAACTAAAGTGTAAAGAAAGGGAACAGAAAACTGAGAATGGGAAAAAAACTTCCAGGCAGATGCAAGAGCATGTTTTCTGGAGATGAGACCTGTGCATGAAGAAGACTGTAGCACAGCTGTGCATCCTTCGTGAAAGTGAAAGGACAGATTTTTTTTTTCTAGTTTCATGAGAACTGAGAATATTTCTCAATATTCACTGAAGTATTGCTCTGCATGGGTCTTTTAAAAAATACTGGGGAGCTGATCTCCAAATACCTTTGAGTTAATGTTGTACTTCCTTGTATTTATCCTCTTTGGTTGACTTCCATCTATGAGAGAAGATCTTGGCACTATTCCTTGACCATGTGTCTCTAATTTTAATGTGGCCATCTCGCCTTTGGCACCTGTGATCCTGGGGGCCCAGCGTGGTGCAAGTCCCAGGAAATCACTGAGGGTGTTTACCAGAGCAATGGAAAGGGCTGGGAAGGCTTTTAAAACTCTGCTGTCTAACTTTGTTGTATCTACATCTGTAATGAGAATATTTGTTGCTTTCTTAGCCATATCTCTGTGGTTTATATAGCATTAATAGTATTGGACACACATGGTTGGCTCAAAACCAAAAAAAAAATAATAAGGTTTTCTCTTGTTGCTCTTTTTTGGCTTTATCATTAGATCTCTTTCCTCACTGCCTGAGGGTATCATTCTAGAAAGTTTAAATTCACTCTTATGTAGATTTCTGGCTTGAAGAATAAGCAAATGATTCAATGACATTATGTATGAAGGAGAATAATTGAAGAATAATGTTCATAATATTATAAACAACCTATAGGCATTTGAGGATTTTGCACTTTATCACACACATCATAGATAAAAGGCTTACAGAGATTCCTGTAAAAGACTCATTAAAATTCTCAGAAGGAGATTTTTCTTAGGAAACACTTCGGTTCAGTTAACTCTAAAGAGGTTTTCTCCACATATTATTTCTACTCAGAGCAAAAGGACATTTAAATATTTATTTAATCAGTACCTGTGTGCGTGGGTGCTCAGTTGCTTCAGTCCTGTTTGACTCTGCAACACTATGGAGTGTAGCCCACCAGGCTCCCCTGTCCATGGGATTTTCCAGGCAAGAATACTGGAATGAGTTGCCATGCCCTCCTCCAGGGGATCTTCCTGACTCAGGGATCAAACCTGCATCTCTTATGTCTCCTGCATCGACAGGCAGGTTCTTTACCACTAGTGCCAGCTGGGAAGCCCCTAATCAGTTCTTACTAGTAGTAAATTTAAAAGTAGATGCCTTCATTTTCAACTGGGACTAAATTACATGCTATTTGACAAGAGATACAAACAATCACATGCATCTTAATAGCTATTAAGTTTGAGAACATTTGACTTCTGGATTCTCGGATTGATTAGATTCTTTCACAATCCCACCTAGGAGGAGGAAATAGCTTCTACATTATAGCAAGAAAGCATTGAGTTAGATGTAAAGAAGAACTTTGTGTGTTAGGCTGATTAAACACTGGAGCAAATTAGCAGGAAAGCTTATGGAATTGCCATCTGTGAAGATACTTTAAAAATAGAATTGAGAATTTTCTTCTTTGGATGATTTAGGAAATGCCCCTACTGGCAAGGAGGTGGACCAAATGTGCTCTTGAAATCAATCTTGGTTTTTCATTCCTAAGAGTCTTTCTATATAGCTCTTGGAAGTATTTATTTCCCAAATAGAAGGAAGAATAGAATGCCTTTAACAAAGGTGGGGTGTGTGTGTGTACCCATGTCTTTAGGTAGATGAATGGGAGAGAAGGGAACATAATTTTTTTTTAAGTGACCTTTTCCTAACCAGTCATTTTTACTTATGCAAAATAAAAGAATTTTCTTGAACCTTCTAGATACTTGCCACTTTCCTAACCACTCACTGTCTTTAGTATTCCCACACTTCAAATGTAGGCCTAATCCAGTGTCTTTCAGTTCTCTCTCCCTCTCACAGTCTTTCTCTTCTAAGGCAACTATATGTGTATTCTCCTGAGCCTTCTACTTTCGGACGACTGGAAAAATATGCTTCCACAGTCAAGAGTATGTCTCTGGGTACGAGACCTGCATTCCTATATATATATATACACACACACACACATATAATATTATCTACTTTTGCTTCATTGACTACATGAAAGCCTTTTAACTGTGTGGATCATAACAAACTATGGAAAATTCTTAAAGATATGGGAATACCAGACCACCTTACTTGCCTACTGAGAAATTTGTAAGTGGGTCAAGAAGCAACAATTAGAATCTTACATGGAACAACTGACTGGTTCAAAATTGGGAAAGGAGCATGTCAAGGCTGTATATGATCACCCTGTTTATTTAACTTATATGCAGAGTACATTGTGAAAAATACCAGGCTGGATGAATCACAAGTTGGAATCAAGATTGTCAGGAGAAATATCAACAACCTCAGATATACAGATGATACCACTCTAATGGAGGAAAGTGAAGAGGAACAAAAGAGCCTCCTGAAGAGGGTGAAAGAGGAGAGTGAAAAAGCTGTCTTAAAACTCAGCATTCAAAAAACTAAGATCATGTCATCCAGTCTCATCATTTCATGGCAAATAGATGGGGAAAAAGTGGAAGCAGTGACAGATTTTATTTTCTTGGACTCCAAAATCACTGTGGACAGTGATTGCAACCATGAAATTAAAAGACACTTGCTTCTTGGTGGGGCTTCCCTGGTGGCTCAGAGGTTAAAGCGTCTGCCTGCAATATGGGAAACCTGGGTTCGATCCCTGGGTTGGGAAGATCCCCTGGAGAAGGAAATGGCAACCCACTACAGTGTTCTTGCCTGGAGAATCCCATGGATGGAAGAGCCTGAAGCTATGACAAACCTAGACAGTGTGTTAAAAACCAGAGACATCATTTTGCCCACAAAAGTTCATATAGTCAAAACTATAGTTTTTCCAGTAATCATATATGGATGTGAGAGTTGGACCATAAAGAAGGCTCAGTGCCAAAGAACTGATACTTTCAAATTGGAGAAAACTCTTGAGAGTCAGTTGGACTGTAAGGGTATCAAACCAGTGAATCCTAAAGGAAATCAACCCTGAATACTCATTGGAAGGACTGATGCTGAAGTTGAAGTTCTAATACTTTGGCCACCTGATGGGTAGAGCTGACACCTTGGAAAAGACCCTGATGCTGGGAAGGATTGAAGGTAAAGAAGAGGGTGGCAGAGGATGAGATGGTTAGATAGCATGTTCAACTCAAAGGACATGAATTTGAGCAAACCTCAGAAAATAGTGAAGGACAGAGAAGCCTGGCATGCTGCAGTCCATGGGGTTGCAAAGAACTGGACAGGACTTGGCAACTGAACAACGACAACATCAGTGGCTCAGCTGGTAGAGTCTGCCTGCAATTTGGGAGACCTGGGCTTGATCCCTGGGTGGGGAAGATCTCCTGGAGAAGGGAAGGGCTACCCACTCCCGTATTCTTGCCTGGAGAATTCCATGGACAGAGGAGTCTGCAGTCCATGGGGTCACGAAAGAGTCAGACACAACGTAATGCCTGAACAACAAACAACAAGGTAAGCGGGATATCTAAATAGAGGGGCTCTAAACAGAGGTACCTGGCGTTGTTTTCCGTTCTCCCTGATGCTGATGGGCAGCATGCCTTTCAGAAAAGGTCCTAACAGCTGAGAAATGACTGAATGACTAACGCTCTCACTTTTCACACACACACACACACACACACACCCTAAGAAGACATCTCAGAAAATTCAACTTGACGTGTTCTAAAGTGTGGTAGAAGGAGAAGGGATGCTTCTAGAGCCTTAACCTCCACCCTCCTCTCTACTGTTCCTTCTCTGACCTCGTCGTCTCCACCAGCCCACACCCCCACCATCCCAGTCATTCTTGTTCCCCTGTTCACCACTGGATCCTCTTATCTCTTCAATGTGTCCTGGGCACCTGATGCTCTCACAGCTCCTGATCAAATAATCCCAGAAAATCATCCCAGGCCCTTTGTTCCAACAGCACTTTGTTCTCACAGCCTTCAGCTCTGTGAGCCCGTTTGCCTTATTCCTCTTTACCTATATTTCTCTTTCTTTGAATAACCTTCCCATGCTGCCCAAGGAATTCTACCTCTGCCGTGTGACTCATACTTCGACTCTTTATCTTAGCTGTCTTACCCAGTCCTCCCTGTTGTACATTTATCATCCCCCTGTCCAAAAACCTGAGCACGTTCTTTGTGAGCACGGAAAAGGTGACTAGCACAAGAGGCGAACCCCTTGGTTTCTGAAGCTGGACTGTCTGCATCACATCCCGACTGTGAGACCATGGTGAGTGACTTAACCTTTTAGTGCCTCAGTTTCCCCAGTTCTAGAAATGAAGATACAAATAATACTGCCCCATAGGAGAGAGGATGAAAACACTCAGCTGGATACTGGGAAGAATATAAAGAGGTGAATGATCCCTCAATCAAGGAGCTTATAGTTAATTGCATATATTGAATATTCAAAATTATTCAAATAACTATAATAAGCTGTGGAAGTATCATCATCCTAATCGCTATCATATCACAAGTGCTTACCATCCTGTCCAGCACTGTTCCAATCGGAATGAATTATTCAGTTGATATACATTAGCAGATACGTAGTAAAAACTCATAAAAAATTAGGCAAAACAAGATTATTTAGATTTGCTGACCTTTCATCCGGCAAGGGCAGGGTGATTCTCTACAGCATATTCTTAATGGTTTAATTAGTTTGTTTTTAAATGACTGAAGCTCTTCGGTTCTTATCACATCTCATAAAAGATTGTTCTACAATGTACAGGATAGAAGTTCCAGGAAAGTCCTTTTCTCTGAGATTTACTTTTTCTCCAATCATTTCAACAAACCCTCATACCCCATAATTTCATTATAAAGAAGCATCCTCATTGTGCAGTAATTACATCTAGCACTTATAGTTAGTTGTCTCATTGCTTCTAAGCTTTTTCCTTTAAGATGTTATACCACATGCATTTATTCCTTTATTGTTCTAAGACATTAGTCCTAAGTAGCCGAATCATAGCTATCTTTGAATCTTTTTTTTTTTTTTTTTAGTTTTCAAATTGCCTCCCATTTATTTCAAATTCTGTGGCAAACTCTCAAAAACTTAAATATCATTTTTCTTTGGTGATAATGAAAAAGGAAAAATAATAGGAAGTTAACAATATAAAAATAGTGATGCCTTGTATCAGTTTACTACATTATCAAGTGCAAAACACTTTTTACATCAATTACAGTGAAATTTCATCTTTCACGGAGACTGAGATTTCAAACCAACATGTGAGATGAAGATCGTCTATAGTTAAATTACCTTTAAAAATCTCTTGGGAAGTGCCACATTTGATATCAACACACCGTTTCTCAATAAGTCCAAAGATTTCTTTTTCTTCTGTCATTGGAACAAATCGTGGTTTCTTTGGTTGAGCTCCAGATGAAGCAGTTGGCTTGCATTTAGGGACCATGTTGCATAAAAAATAAGTATCTTTAAACACTGGAATCATACTTCTGCACCATCAAGTGCTCACATTATGGGAAGCGGCCTCAGTAGAGAGAGGCCAGAGCAGAAACCACCTCCCCTGCCACCCTCAGCCCAGGGCACGCTCTCAGGCACTGGCGGGCCGGGCGGAGAGCCCCCGCTAATTCACATCTCCCGCTCCGTGTCTCAGCCTCTGTTCATTTCTCTCTCTCTGACTCTTGACTCTCTCTTTTTTGGGGATATCAGGGGATAGGCATAGAGCTGAATAAGTGGGAGTCAAAAAAGGTTTATGACATGCTATCACTGTTCCCCGTTTGAGTATCTTAACTGTCAGATGAGATAGCTGGGTATTATTACTTTATTTTGCCAGTGAAAATACAGTTAAACTCAGGGTAGGTGTGTCAAGCTTAGAAAATAAAAATATGGGGTGCCCAGTTTGACTACAACACCAGATAGACAATGAATAATTTTGTAGGATAAGTATGTTCTGTGCAACATGTGGGTCATACTTTTACTAAAAATATTTTTTGTTCATCTGACAAAATACAGAATCTGGTATTTTACCCCCAAACCCTAGTTCAAAGGCATTACCTGGCCTCAAATCTTCTAAGAGCTTCTACACCTTCACTGAGCTAAGGCTCATGATATTGAGAATATTTCGTATGCATTTATTCTCTTTGTTTACACCTGAACAACTTATTTGTCTACGTTGCCTTTATGTTTGAAATTACTTTCAATTTGTTCTGTAAAATCACGTAATAAAAAAGCAACACATGAATACATGTTCTCTTAGGATTGATTTGAATTTAAGCTGTATTAGCCCAAGGAATCGAGTATCTCCTTGATTATACTTTTAAAGGTAAAATACCCAGTGAATCTGATTTTAGGGAATGATGTGAAACCCAGGAAAAAGCTGTAAATATAATTAAGACCTTTGCTGCTCAGATGGAATGGAAAATGCCTAAGCCAAAAAAAAAGGAAAAGGGTCATATTCACGTGTCTAATACCTTGGGCTTGTGCTCATGATGACATCATTAATACCCAATTAGAAAGTTCTCTTGGTGTTCAACCTGCTGACTCCATTTCACAATAATTGGTATTGCTAGCGTTTTATTGCTGCTATATACTTCACCAGCACCAAGACCAGTGGATTCTGATCCAGAATACAAGGGATGCTTTAACAAGGCAAGCACACTGTTCTGTTATTTTTACTATGCCATGCTACCTGGCAGGCAATTACAGGTCTGGACTTTAACATGGTTTGCCAAGAATAACAATCATCTGATGTTTTGATTGGCTAAAATGGGGTTTGTGATCAGCCACCTGTTAGAAGAAAAGTAAAGCTTTTTTGCATGATTAGGTGAATCAGGCAAGCTTTTAAGAAAGCAGAGTATGTTCTGTTGGCTACACTAGAAATGGTAAAAGGTGAGGAAATTAGATAATAAAGTTTGGAGTGGTATGGACCTTTTGATTATCTTTAAACACCTCCAAAGCGCAATTACCTGTGGGCCAGGGTGGAAGGCTCTGACGTTTGTGACATTTAAATTGGAACCCCTGAGGCATTGTATCTCAAACTGGCCAGATTCCCTGCTGAGGATTAGGGAAGCATCCCAAGGGGGAATGTGGCCAGAATAGCTGACTGGAAAGCAGCTATTTAATAAAAAAGCAGATTCAGAGTATAGTGTTTACGAACTTGTGCCCTGAAGCAAGCACAGCTGAAATAATTATTAGTTCTTCTCCTTACTAACTCTGTGCCCTGGGAAAGTTTTCCTCTCTAAGCCTCAGTTTCCTCATCTTTAAAATGGGAATACACATGCTCTCAGGGTTGTTTTGAAGGAATTAATGTAACAAAAAGAATAAAGTACTTGTCACATAATAAATGAAGTTTTTATTATTGATATTAATGATAAGGTATACAGGTAAGGAGAATAAGATGTTTCTGTTGGTTTGCTTGTCAGCTGCTTAATTTACCAAACTTTTATTGAATGCTGTGTGACACTGTTCTAGGTGTTTCAGGCTGATGTTCTGTCCCTGGCACTTTTCTACATCCTTTCAACCAGATAAGCTACTCTCTCACCAAGAGGCAGAAGAATACATAAAACAGTAAAGTAATGATAGTAGGAAATAATGTTCCTTGTGTTCCTAGCTGTACCTCATTTTATATTGTTTAATATTATATGTACCACATCCATATACAATAGCTTCTTATTGCTTTGTTATAGATGAGAAAACCAAGCACATGGAGTTCTACTAGCATGTTTAAGTTATGGATGGCAGAGCTGGGGTTTGGGCCAAAGTCTGCATGACTGTGAAATGCATTCCCTTTGTTACATGTACAATCAGGAGAAAATGCTGAGGGCCTCTAAGTAGGTGAATCACCATCCTTACTTATGGGGAAAAAAAACGAAAAGGGCAAACCTTTCGTCATTTCTATAGTCCCTAAAAAATGACCTTATTTTGCATCAGTCTGGTAACTGAAAGCTGATTCTTACATTCAAGTGCCATTGGTATCAATTCCCTAGTTTTCTGCCATGAGTATGCATTCATTAACATTTATGTGACTAGTCCCTCTTATTACTGATGTGATTGGAATCAAAGGGTTAATGAACTAAGTCACCCTTGCTAAAGTAATTTCTGGAAAGACAACATGTGGTAATTCTAATGAGCTGTGTATTTTGAAGAGTGTGAAGGAAACAAAAAATATGGTTCTAGAAATCATATTAAAAATCAGTATTAAGAAAGCGAATCCAGGGCCATCACACTACTAATCCTACACTATTTTTTTCACCAAGGATAACAACTTATCAACAGATAGTCGTTCTTAAACATCTGCAGAGCAATTAGACTTAAACTTTCCTAAAGGCAAACTGCTGTCAAAGGACTAGAAATGTCTCTAATCTTCAAAATGTGACTTTAAATCAATTATTAAAGTCAAAAATCTTGCCTTCCCACTTGTTTCCAAAGCTTTCAAATATAAGGTATTATTTTCCCTACTTGTTAACATGGGAATTTCTCAATATCTCCTGTTTTGAAATACTAAAATATTTTATGTACTGCTTTTCGTAATTATAATCAGATACTGTGTAGCCTAATGGGGAAAGACAACATGCAGTGCTCAAATGAAAAAAAGGATCACGTGAGATTCCACTGGAAGAAAGAAAGCTTTTTAGCTCAGGGAGAAATCTGTGTTCATGTCAGTCACAGCCTGAATCTGCTGATCAGTCAGTCCTTCCTTGCTGGGGGCAGCATTTGTAAAGACATATGGCTGATGACAAACTTAGAGGATTGTGCGGTCAATATATTTCTTGAACTATTATTTGGAGACACACACACACACAAAGAAATGGGAGATCTACATGTTCACATTATACTTTGTCGTTGCTGGTGTTCAGTCCCTAAGTTGAATCTGACTATTTGCAACTCTACGGACTGTGGCACACCAGGCTCCTCTGTCCTCCACTATCTCCCATAGTTTGCTCAGGTTCATGTCCATTGAGTTGATGATGCTGCCTAGCCATCTCATCCTCTGCCACCCTCTTTTCCTGTTTCCATCAATCTTTCCTAGCATCAGGGTCTTTTTCAATGAGTCAGCTCTTCGCATCAGACGCTGAGGCTTATCACCATAAATGTCTTTTATGGTCCCCAGTACCTGAACCAAAATATCATTGACACACTCAACAAAACACAAGCAAGAAAGGAAAGCCATTCATTTGCCACAGTTAGGGACAAGGTCATTACCAAAAGAACATTTGTGTCAATGAAGAAATTCTCACATTATAACAGGATCCTAGGAGCTCAAAATACAACCTATAATTCTTTCCCCTTCACTTTGCTCCTTCCAGGAACAAACATCCATTCTCCATCCTGTCAATTATTCTTCCAAGGGCCTCTCTTTCCATCCTCTTCAATATTCATTTACTTCCTTAACCAACATTTCATGAGTTCATTGTTCTTTTTTTCTCTTAGAATCCTCCAGCGTCCTCTCTGTTTTTACTTTCCTAGTCCACATCCCCTGATCTGCTCCAAGTGTTCTAGAATCTTCAGTAAGCACATGCACTCTCTGGTAGGTGCTAGAGAGGCCACAGAACATTTGAAAGGCCTTTTGAAAGCAGTTAGTAGTCCTGAGAAAGGACTCTACTGGCATGAGCTGAAGTATCTAAAGGCACTTGAATATGACATGTGCTTTGTACAAGAGAGTGGGGTCCTTATTTTATAGGACCAGATGCATTTCTCTTTCCTGCTGGCTCAGATGGTAAAGAGTCTGCCTGCAATGCGGGAGGCCTGGGTTCGATCCCTGAGTTGGGAAGGTCCCCTGGAGGAAGGCATGGCAATCCTCTCCAGTATTCTTGCCTGGAAAATCCCCATGGACAGAGGAGCCTGGTGGGCTACAGTCCACGGGGTCGCAAGAGTTGGACATGACTGAGCGAGTATGCACAGCACAGCACAAATGCATTTCAAGACAGAATACCATATTTGATGGCCACTGACTGATATGGTATCATTAGCAAGTTCATCCTCATCTCTGCCTCGGTGGTTTGCAGCAATGGAATAAGAATAAAGATCTGGGATTGCGGAAGCAGGAGGAGGACAGGTGCTAAAAGGTGGAGAAACAGGGGCGATAGCCAAAATGCTGTCTAAGCGCAGGGCACGCCATATCACCAAGGAGTCAAATTATGAGAAGGCTCAGTAACTATCTTTATCTCTGGTTTGGACCAACAACTTGAGTCACATTTCTTTTCCTAGGTTACCTTTGTATTTCTTACTCAATTTCTCTTTTCTCCTGGGCACTGATATGCTATTATCAACACCAGGGACTCAAATCTCACCTTGTTTCAAATTGAGAGGATGATGACTGAGCCACTTTCTGGTAGCAAAAGAAGTGTTTTGAGAGCTGCCTGATATTCTGAAGTTGACTGATTAGGCAAACCAACCCAGATGAATGCATAGAGGCTGACCATGATGAGTGCCAGTGATGGGATGGGGAGGGAGAGAATGAAGCAGCAGATTGAAGAGAGAAAAGAAAATAAATTACATCACCATAAATGCTGTTAAAATGTCAAAAAAAAAAAAAAACCACAAAACTCCATTTAGGAATAAAATCATGCAACAGCTCTCATCCATCAACAACACAGCTGGTAGCCTCTCTGACTGCAGGGCTTAGCCAGTGGGCCTCACTGTGTGGAATTACTTTAGAATTCTCAGGATTGTTTAACACTGATCAATGGCTTCTGGGAAGGCTTAGAATACTTTAGGAATCTTCAGAGGAGGCAACATTCAGGAATATTTTAATCTACCTAAAGGTAAAGAAAACCAACAGAGATTGAGCTGAATTTTGGAGATTAGTAAATACACATTAAAATTAATATCGAGTGATAGCAGCATAGCTTCAAAGAACACACCATTTTGCATTGAGAAAAAAGTTAATTTATCAGTGTCTGGAAGGGCATATTATCCAACAGCGTATTATCACTTGGTTGAGTTTCACCTGCAAACAGAAAAACTTCCCCCTTCCTCCCAGTGAAGCACTATGTAGGGAGAAGGATTTTCTAGTTGATTTTAATAAGGATCATCGGTGAATAATCGGTTATTCCCGACCAGTAGTTTCTAGCAATGTTATAACAGAGGAATGTCTTATTGGGGCACAATATATAGTATTTCTAATTGAAGAGTCATTGCAGAGAAGCTTTGTTCTTTTCTGTATTGGAATTCCGAATTGATGATTTGAAGATAAGCGCTTTCAAATAAAAGTTAATCTATATGGGATTAAAGGAAATTTTCCTCCATATGAAAAAGACAACCAGGTGATATGAGCTTATATTCAGGCAGAATTTTGTAGCTACAAATTAATGTCTTAGTTGGGTCTGCACTGGCTTTTGTTTGGCCAAGCGGCTCTCAAAACTACCCTGGGTTGTGGGCATCCTCTGTGAAGTAAAAAGATTTGTAGATTACATGTATCACTTTCTCTTAAAAACAGTTCAGTAAATTATGTGTATACCTAAAAATATATAAATATATACACTTGGTGAGGTTTTTGAAGAATAGTGTGCCTCAATGTATTATCAACGATTTATAAATAAAATGTCAGAAATAGAAGTTTAGACAATTATATTCTAACTTATCAATGTAGACAATGACTTTCAATTGTAATAATACCATTCTGAATGTACTTGCAGAAAATCTTGGTTTTGTGGCTGAGTTGTTCATTGACTGTGTAGAATAGTCATGAACTGTTGATAGTAACTGACATCATGGCTTAAAGAATGAATTAATATGTTGAATGATTTTATAATCTGATGAAAAAAGCCCAGAATTTGGAGTTAGAAGCTCTATGTCCATGACCTAGAAACACCAATAATAGAATGTATAGTTCCAGACAAGCCTCTTAATAATACTGCCTCAGTTTCCTTATCAATAACTAGGGATATTCAATAGGTTAATGCAAAGATCAAAACAGAAAACAAGCATTAAAAGTATGTATATAACATGGGAACACACATAAAATAACTATTTTAGTTTCTAACAACAAGCAATAACTTATTTTATTTAAGAAAAGTGGTCAAAAGAATCTCTCCACCTTCTACTCTATTGCAAAAATGCTTAGTACTGATGTCAAATCTTTGTAAAGAGAAGAAAGAGTCTAAGAAAAATTTTGAAAACTTTTTTCAGACTATAAACATTTTTTCCCTTTGAGATATTAAATTGGTTAAGGTGGTAAAATACACAAAATTTATGTTTTTTATTGCTACAAAAGAGATAAACAGTATTTTCAAAAAGAGGAGGTAAACATCTTTCCCACAAAAGAATCCTAAGATGTGAATGAAGTAGCATAATCAAATACATTAACAACTGTTTTGAAAGACAATGCAACTTAAGCATAGAGCTTCTCAGTGTTTGAGAGCCTGAGTCACTCTGATGATGAGGCTTCCTGATATATTAAGAGAATATGAGGATCATAACAGGGTTACAAAAATTGCAATATATTTTAGCTCTTTATATTTAGCCAAGTAATACTTTAAGAACCACAAAAGTACAGTGACCGAGAGTTTACATCTCTTCAGCACCCTTGATGAACAAGAGGTACAGGGTAAATTATTTTTCTGCCCTTTTCCAACTGTCTCCCCAGCCTGTAGTAACCCAGAGTCAAGCGCATTATTTTCAAGACGTAGCAGCTGTTTTTGAGTGTGGAGTATGTACTGGGCAGCTGCAAATCTGATCTTTAGAATGGATAACAGTGTTGCTCCAGATAGTCTTTGCAAGCAAGAAGGATCTGGATTCAGTATAAAAATTCAATATATGTGAGTTGCTTATATAGACATGTCTCTATTTTTATCAGCCTCTGCAAGGATGACTATATTCCTTTAATTTCAAAGGAGAATGTGCACTGAGTCACCTCCCTCATACGTATTTTAAAGCAACGAATAAATTAAGGCAGCCTGTACATTCGTTTCCATATCTACACAGATGAAACAACTTCCACATAGACTTTTAATTTTGTTAACTCAAACTAATACTCCTTGAAAAAGCAATTTTCCCTCCATTAAGTTACTCCTGTAAGTTGGCGCATGATGGGAACAAGAACTTTTTCCACGCTGACATTCACATCCATTCTAACCAACCACAATGCCGAGAAACACTCCGCATCTCTCAGCGGACCTCCCACATCCTGAATAGGATGTTTTCTGTGCATGGTGATCCACAAATATTATCATTCCATGACAATGCAGTTTCATCAAGGTACGTCTCAATCCACGGGATACGAGTCCCACACAACAGACGGAGGATTTGGCGCGCCCGGCGCACGCTGCGTGTGTTACTTACTGGCTATATTGCGGTGGTCACACTGAGTCCCGTATGGCGCCGTATTAACGAATGGCATGCCAGCACCTTCTGTTGAAACATCTGCGACAGGGAAATTTCAGGCACTTTTCCAGATAATTTTTGTGCTCTGGACCAAATTTTCATTAGGACTGTAAAACCTGGCAAGCAGTATTGTTGTGTATGATTTTTTAATAAACTGGGACATGCCTTTGTTAAAGGAGTGAAGAAAAGGGCTCTTCGGAGACTCCTTTCTATTATAAAAAGTTCAGAAAACATATGACAGCTCACAAAACAACATCTCCCAACTTTTTTTTTTTTTTTTCTTTCTGAAGTGCAAGGTTCCAGGCTTTCATCGACATATAAATAAATTCACAGTTTTGGATGCAAAAGCAAAAATGCAGATTTTCACATCTTGGAGTAGATGAGTCCAACGGTGGTTTTCCTTAAACACGTGCTTGTTAAGAATGCATACAACCAACAGAGATGTTTTTTATGTATTTAATTTTTGATGCATGCTGCCAAAAAAAAAAAAAACCCATGCTAGAATTTTTAGTTGCTTTAGAAGCCATGTCTGAGAATTAGGAAAAAAGTGGAGTTTGGACACATGCCTGTTTGTGCTCATAAACAATGTGAACTTAACAACTAGCCTTGTTCATTTTTTTCACTACTTCAAATATGAGTGTTTCCATTTCTTTGCTCACTGCCAGGAGCCACCCTACTACAGTATTGGAGACTAGAAAAACTCCCTTTTGTAATTCTTTAATTCTCAATGCCTTGCCACAAACACTAATGCAAAACAAACATGCTTGGCAGTAAATATATGCATTATCATTATGTAAATAGGCATGTTATCATTATACTTCAATGAGGCTGTTCTTTGTAAAGGCTTTTTTTTCTTTCTAAATATATTATCCAATTTAAGTTATAATGCATATTACACCACTGGGGCTATATAAACACTCTAGATCAAGGAGAATTAGTAGACTGTATATAATATAACAAAATGTTTACCTCCTATGCATATGGTGCGTGATACAAAGACTACCAAACAAACAGCCTGATGCTGCTGCACGTCTGCAGTTCCACCCAGCAATGCACAGAACCTTTGAGATTAATATCCATCTTGCTGTTCAAACTGAGTACCACATTATGACATTTTATATTGACAACATCATAAGCTGAGATGATATATTTTAAACTCAATGAGATGAATGATCTAGTACTAGCAGAAAATAGGCTGTGTATCTGAACCTTATATAAACTAGGAACCACTCATGTCACAGTCTGAAAATGTTACAATGTTTGCATAAATCCATTGCTTATGCATAAGCACCAGGGAACTGGAATCCTGAGGCAGGCAGTAATCTGTAAAGTTCTTGTGGCGCTTGATAAGCATGCAAGATGCATCTCACATTCTCCTTGGTGAATTGCAAATGTTTCTGAAAGAAAGTGCATATAGCTGCATCTTATATGAAAAGACCAAGGCAGATTTCTTCATCCTGGTTTGGAAAAGGGTGTAGGGAGAATGGGCACAGGAAAGAAAGGGCCTATTACATCATCTAATTTACTGACGACCCTAAGAACAAGCAAAACTCACCTGAAGAAGTAAATTTTCAGTCCCGTTATTCTTCTTCATATTCTGTAACTGTGAACATTATTGGAACTAGCAACCATTTATTTTATTTTACCTATGAAGATACAGGACTGCAAATATTTAAAACAAGGATGGTGGTCTTCTTTTACTTCTATTATTTTCTCTTTTCTGGAGCAGTTAGGCTGCTAACTCTGAAACAAGAAGGCAATTATAATAGTTATTCTTTGTTTAAACTAATGATGTCAATTTTTTTTTTTGAAGTCTTATAAGGGAATATGCCATTTGACACAAAGTTAAACTGATAAGAGCTCAAACAGCTTGAAGATTTGATTTCTGTACATTTAAAATTCATTAGCATTAGAATCTGATTTACAAGACTTCAGAATAAATAAATTAGGCAATGTTTTTCATTTGCTCACCTCACCCTGTACTAAGGACTTGTTGAAGCCTTTTTCGTTTTTAAATGTGTTATTCAACCTTAGTTATCATGCACAATGTACCGCTGGGGCTGGAGGCTACACTACGCTTGTCCTGAAGAGTTTCAGATGTTCACCACATACATCAAACTTTCTGCTTTGATCTAAGAGAAGACCATTTCTATTCCAACGTCAGGTTAAAGGTGGTAGGACCTGAGAAGCCAGTATGGCGTGGGCACTAACATGACATGCCAGACAGCATTTGCCATCTTCACTGGGAGAGGACACGTCTTCTTCCTCACTCCAGGCCTTGGTGCTTGTTCTGCCCACGTCCCTCCCTGCCACCTCCACCCTGAAACTTCTGTCTCCCACTTTGGCTCATTTCCAGTTATATTAGCCTGCCAGGGCTACCATACCAAAATACCACACACTGGGGAGCTTAGACAGAAATATATTTTCTCACGATTCTGAAGGCTGGAAATTTAAGATCAAGGTGCCATCAGGGTCTGCTTCGGGCAAGGCCGCTCTTCCTGGCTTATAGACAGGCATCTTGTTGCTGGTTTTCCTCTGTGCACACGTGGTCATGGAGGTCTCTCTGGTGTCTCCTTCCCTCCTTAGAAGAACACTAGTTCAGAACACTTCAGATCAGGGCTCTACCTTAGGACCATTTTTAACCTTGGACCTCCATGAAGACCCTGTATCCAAATACAATTGCATTGAGGGGTTATGGCTTCAGCATATGAGTTTGAGGGGATACAAGTCAGTCCATATAACTAGTCAGGCCACTGCCAAGATCTACTTTCTTCCTGGAACTCTCCCCAGCTTTAAACTCGGGGTCAAGTGGCCGATTCAAATCAAGCCAGAGGTCCAGTACCATTTTGTTTGTCACAGTAGCAAGTGTGATATTCTTTCTACCCTGTGACTATGGGATTTAGTTAATGGGCTGGGATACGTGCCTTTGAGAGTATCATGGAAAAGATGTTCCGTGATTCCGAATCATGTGGATTGAGGCGAAAAATAATCAACAACAGAAGGGTTTCAAAGGTTGGTAAAAATGTTAGTTTGGTGTCTCATGCTTCTGAGTTGATAAAGAAAGACTTAGAAGTCTTAAGGGTTAATGCCTTAGACTTGGAGCAGTTGAGAACAGTGTCTTATCTACACTCTATCTGAGATCCAAAAGTTAAGTCACATGTTTCATCTCTTTCTTGGGTTCATAAACTTGAATATGTCATAACATATCATCACCATTAGTTTCATTTTCGGTAATCTTATCTGGCTTCTGACAAGCCTCCTGGGGAGGGTATTAATCACTCACATTTCTGGACTTCTCCACAGAACCTCTCTGAGAAGGCTTTGTGGCCTCTTCCTAGATCATGATTAAGATTGTATCAATCCCCAGCGAGCCTTGGTGGCCCAATAGACCTTTGCTTGGATCGATTAAATTACATCAAAGCTGAGAAAATCTCTGTGCAGCAAAAGAAGAGCAGTGGTTTTCTCAATTAGGGGGCATCTGGCAATGTATGGAGAACTTTTTGGTGGATACTCATTTTGGGAATGGGGCAGGGAGAGTGACATTGGTATGTAGTAGGGAGCAGTTGAAGATTCTGCTAAACATCCTACAGTGCACAGGACAGGCGCCCAGAGCAAAGGGTTATCCAGGCTCAAATGTCAGTAGTGCTAAACTTAGAAACCTGGGTGTAGAGGTTAATAAAAATGAGTGAAGTTGCTCAGTCATGTCCTACTCTTTGCAACTCCATGGACTGTAGCCTACCAGGCTCCTCAGTCCCTGGAATTTTCCAGGCAAGAGTACTGGAGTGGGTTGCCATTTCCTTCTCCAGGGAATCTTCCCGACCCAGGAATCAAACACAGGTCTCCCGCATTGCAGGCAGATGTTTTACTGCCTGAGCCACCAGGGAAGCTCAGAGGTTAATAAAGAAGAGCTCCAAAATCACTGCAGATGGTGACTGCAGCCATGAAATTAAAAGACGCTTGCTCCTTTGAAGAAAAGTTATGACCAACCTACACAGCATATTAAAAAGCAGAGACATTACTCTGCCAACAAAGGTCCATCTAGTCAAGGCTATGGTTTTTCCAGTGGTCGTGTGTGGATGTGAGGATTGTACTATAAAGAAAGCTGAGCACCGAAGCATTCAAAAGAATGCTTTTGAACTATGATGTTGAAGAAGACTCTTGAAAGGCCCTTGGACTGCAAGGAGATCCAACCAGTCCATTCTAAAGGGAATCAGTCCTGAATATTCATTGGAAGGACTGATGTTGAAGCTGAAACTCCAATACTCTGGCCACCTGATGGGAAGAACTGACTCATTTGAAAAGACCCTGATGCTAGGAAAGATTGAAGGCAGGAGGAGAAGGGGACGACAGAGGATGAGATGGTTGGATGGGATCACTGACTCAGTGGACATGAGTTTAGGCAGACTCCAGGAGTTGGTGATGGACAGGGAAACCTGGCATGCTGCAGTCCATGGGGTCACAAAGAGTCAGACTGATCAATGGAACTTGAACTGAACTGGCTTAAAATGGTTACAAGAATAGTTTACCTAACCAAAGTTAAGTTCACTCACCTGTAAAATGAGGATAAAAATATGCATTTCTTAGTTCTGTTATAAGGATTAAATGAGGTAATATATTCAAATATTTGTTTTTACTTTAGCATAAGTCAGTTGGTAGAGGTACTCTATAAAGTGCTTGGTTCAATGACTCACCCTCAGAAAACAACAGAGAAATGTCCGAAATATTGTGAAACATTTCTAAATAAGTAACCAAACTGCTGCAAATATATAGCATTCAGACTAGAGTGTGTGTGTGTGTATTTTGCGGTGGGTGGATGGGTGGTTGGTTAGACTGGGAAATTATCTGTGATTGCCCCGTTGTTCTGAAGAGGAAGCTATGATGAGGAGGAAAAAGGAGGTGGATTCACCAGCCAAATCCCAGTCACATCTCTTGAGTGAGCCGTGAGCTCTGAGGACAAGGATATAGAAGGCTCAGGGGACCCAAAATGAAAGCGACGGGGACTGAGGAATCTGAGTGAGCCTGCGAGGAATCACACACATGGGGAAATGGGGAGGGGGCTGGGTTGGAATTCTCAAACCAATTTTATCTGTGGCTACAACCTTGATGTCAGAAGGATCTCATCTTTCCAACTGAAAAAGAACTCATTTTCCTTTTATGAAAATACTTGGGATACAATAGGTCTTCACTCAAGGCTCTACCATGGTTACACTAATCTCTGCAAGAAGTTTTCTTCGCTTCAGGGAACTGTCCCATACGCCTTCCACCTTTTGGTTTATCTCCATGAGGTCACAGCCCATCTCCTGGGATTGTGTGAAATAGAAAATATGGGTCCCTCTAGGGGTACTGGCTGGACGTGCTTAGTGTGGGACCATTGGTCTATTGGTGTCTGGAGTTATATTCAAAATGAATGTTAGAGGGGATTTTAATTGTTTTTAAGATAGCAAATATAAAAACATCTGAAATTCCTAAAAACATTATTGAGTAATTGAGCCTAGCACTAAGATTACAGAAAAGCTGGAAAATTCCTGATGTTAATTTTCTAATCAGCACAATCATAAGATGACTAGCTTTTGGGGGGAGACATCATATATCCATTTACAAAAATGTCTACGTTAAGAAAGAAATATCTTCTCAGGGTGTTGTTTTCTTTTTTTTGAACTCAAATGTGTTTCTGACCCCCTTGAACTGGCGAGCTCACCCAGAAATGGGGGCCTTGAAGGGAAACAGAGCTCAATTCCAAATCCACAATGGCCCCCCGGCGCCTGCATTTCCCCCAATTCCTTTCAAGTTGAACACGCTTTTCAAGAAAGCGGGGGAAAAAATACAAATGCTGGTGAAGCCTTTTATAAATAAAGCCATTTAAACTTCAGAGACAATTAGCCCCCCTGCCCATTTTTAACTTTGAGTTTCATTGCCTCGGCTCTGCTGATAATTTACTTCTGAAATTCTCAGGCCTGTTCTGCGGGCCTGGTCGGGTCCAGTCTTCACATGTGTTGGCTGCCTGGAGATGTCGAGCTGCCGTGGTCAGTTTGATGAAGTATACATAAGCTTTTGGCACCACGGATCTGCAATATCGTGGACGATCAAGGAGGCGCCTGTTATAAAAATACACAGTGAAACACAAGTGAAGGACTGCACTTTCTCAAAGACGAGCGTAATGCATTCCTTCTGTTTAGGCTCATTTTCCAGCCTTTCACATTCTTTGTGAACAAGAGTTATAAAACAACACTGATGCAGGCCAATTATTTTTACTTTGAAGGCCATTAATCAAGATTGACTAAGAAAATGAAGACAGCTAAGCAAAATTTCATATGTGACTAGAGGGAGATTAAAATAAAACCAGATGGGATGGACAGAGACACTAAGCATGTTTTTTTTTTTCTAATTTTTGGACTCATGTAATAAATGTCTTTTACAAATTACAGAACTCTTTATTTTCGTACAGTAAATCAAATCAGGCCATAATGTACAAGTGGTCTCATTGCTGAAATGTCAAAAATAGAACCTGCCTTGTTCTTGTAGAGTAATTCCTCAAATCTAAACCAGCACTGGGGACTAACGGTCTATCAGCCGGCTACCTGTGTGCACGCAGACAGTACCTGAGAGATGGGATCCCCATGGCCTCAGAGCAAACCACACAATGAATTCACAGGAACCTCCCCGTGGAATGATGAGAGTTTTGAATCAGAGTCATCAAGGAGTCCAGGGCCCAATTTATTTAGAAAAGGTGGGTTCAAGTTCTTTTAAATACCCAGCTTCTCTGTCATGAGAAAGATTGGAAGGCTACAAACCATCTATTCACAGACCTTAAAGTGATTTTCCCTTGATCTTCAGGATCTGACAGTACTGGTAGGTTCGTTATTTTTGTCACATGAACACACATTTTGAAATACATATTTTATGAACAGAGTAGTAAAATGTGTGTGTTTAAAAAATAAAATGGAATCCTTCTCCTGAAATTTTTGGTGTTTTTTTTTTTTTTTTTTTCTAATCTTGCATGGATAGCAAGATTCTATTTCCCTTACCCAAACAGCAGCAGTGTCTTTCCCCAATGAGGAAATGACTGAAAATAACCAGCTGTTTCAGGATCTTTATCAAAACACACATAATCCTGAAGAATTCTTCCCCATTTAGCACTGTCAGGTTAAAAAGTCTGCCAGAAAATGAGACTAAACTTTTCTCAACACTCAATGAACCATTTCCATAGTATGTTTAGAGAGGACACATGAATTTCTTAAACCAGATTCAAAATAATCTGTAAAGAAAATGAAGTAAATTTCAACAATGATAAATTTTCTCAACTTCTTGATGCTTCTTTTATGAGATGAAGAAAGTAATTTTGAATTTTAAAATGGACTTAAAAAAAAATTATTTTCCTAACAAAAATGAAATACAAAAAAATCAATCAACCCATGAGAATGCACTACCATTCATTCTTTACAAATTTCTAAGCAAATCGGGAAACATTTGCTCAAAATTCCTTAGAAAACAGTAGAACTCTCTAGATATTTATTATGATGGGATCCTCGAAAGTCACAGTAACACTGTATTTTTGTAAGTGGGCTCACTATTTCATAGCTTCCTATTTAGAGCCTACTGGTGAATACTTCTGTAAACAAAGCTTCTTATTGATAAAAGGAGCTAACATGAAGGAATCAAATTAAAGTGGCACAAATAAACTTTTGAAAGTTATTTAGTTTTTAAAAGTTAAAATTCTTGTGTAGATTTCATTATCAGTGACTTTAGTAACCAGGCTAACTCTCCACAATATGCTTTTTTTTGTAAATCCAGGAATAAAGTATTCCACATATTGATATGTCTCTTACTCATGTAGAGTATTATCATGGAATTTTCTGCCTTGATCTTTCACTTTTTGTGTGAAAACGAGCCACTTTTCTCAGTGTCTACAGGTCTGTCAATTGCATCTTCATTGAGTTCAGTTCAGTTCAGTTGCTCAGTCATGTCTGACTCTGCGACCTCATGGGCTGCAGCACGCCAGGCCTCTCTGTCCATCACCAACTCCTGGAGTTTATTCAGACTCATGTCCATTGAGTCAATAATGTCATCCAACCATCTCATCCTCTGCCATCCCCTTCGCCTCCTGCCTTCAATCTTTCCCAGCATCAGCGTCTTTTCAAATGAGTCAGTTCTTCCCATCAGGTGGCCAAAGTATTGGAGTTTCAGCTTCAACATCAGTCCTTCCAATGAATATTCAGGACTGATTTCCTTTAGGATGAACTGGTTGGATCTCCTTGCAGTCCAAGGGACTCTCAAGAGTCTTCTCCAACACAACAGTTCATCAGTTCTTTAGCACTCAGCTTTCTTGATAGTCCAACCCTCACATTCATACATGACTATTGGAAAAACCATATCTTTGACTAGATGGACCTTTGTTGGCCATGTAATGTCTCTGCTTTTTAATATGCTGTCTAGTTTAGTCTTCATGCTAGGTTACACCTTCATTCTCCAAATCTAAATCTAAAGATCCCCAAATTATAACATCTTGGAGCTCTTAATGTCATTAATGCCCATGCTATCTTGCCTCACTAGTGCCCTCTGGTCTCCAAGTGCTATCTGAGAAGTCAGCTCACACAGGCAAGGCTCCCCAGAGTCTAATACAGAGGAGCTGGCCACCTGGGGAAATATGCCAAAAGTGTGGTGGGATTATTAAGTCATCAGTTTTCTATGCAAAGAGGGCCAAATTGGGCTAAAATCTAAGAGATGGAGCAGAACAGATGAACTTACCACACCAAGAGGATGCTTTCACCCTCCCTCCCTTTGGTCTAAGTGTTTTAGATATTCCTAGCTCCGTCGTTCATGCTGAAGTAAAAAAAAAATCTAGAAATTATTCAAGATTCTACTCTTCTTTCTCCATATCCAATCCATCAGTAAATGCTACCAACTCTGCCTTCAAAACATAGCCCAGGTCCCAATATGTCTTACTGCTCACTGTTGCACTCCTAGCCAAGTCCCCCATCACAGTCTCTTACTCGAGAGTGAAAATGTCAGTCACTCAGACGTGTCAGACTCTTGGTGATCCCATGGACTGAAGCCCGCCAGGCTCCTCTGTCCAAGGGATTCTCCAGGCAAGAATACTGGAGTAGGTGGCCATGCCCTTCTCCAGGGATCTTCCCGACCCAGAGACTGAGCCTCATCTCCTTCATGGCAGGTAGAGTCTATACTTTCTGAGCCACCAGAGAATCTCTTACTTGGATAACAGCAATCAACTCCAAGATCTTCCTGCCTCTTCTCTTGCCCTTATGATTAATTGTCCAGTAAGTAGGCAGAGTTATCTTTTCAAAATGGAAATGAGGTCTCATCTCACGTTCATCTTAAAAACTTTCCAATTGTCTCCTTTCTCAAATATGCACCCTAATTCATAACAATGACCTCAACAACCTTCATTCATCCATTTCTACCTACCTTCCTTCCACTCCTACTGTGGCTTACCACATTCAAGGCTAACTGGCTCTTTTTTTGTTCCTGGAACAAGCCAAGTTCATTTCTGTCTTGGGGCCACTGTGCTAGCTATGTGCTATATCCAGAACACTATATATATATATATATATATATAAATGAAGGAGTGAAAAATGAAAAGGGAAAAGAGTAAGTCAGAGCACACAAAAAATAGAAATAAATGGTTGAAAATGAGGTACACACAGCTGAAGCTTCCTTCGGAATGGAATCTCACAAACTTAGGACTTCCTCAGCGGTCTCTCCTCTACATGGAAAGCTTGTTTTTAGATAGACAAGTTTACACTAACTGTAGTAACTTCATGGGAATGCCTTTTTAGATTCTTCCCTCCTTCACATTTCTGCCTCTATCCACATCGCACTTTCCCTCAGTTTTCTATGCTTTCCTGGCTAGACCACCTTGTTCTGTTCCAGTCAGGGCACTGGTGCCAAATTAATCTAGCTAAAAACCGTTTGCATGATGTCATCTCCCAGTTCAAAACACTCTTCAAGTGGTTCTCATTATCTAAGGGTAAAGGTCAAGCATTTTAGTTTAACACATGAGACCATTGAACTGCACGCAAGCATCCTTCCCAGCCTTATCTCCCATTGTTCCCAAGGGGAATATATCTCCTAGCCCAGACACAGTTCTTAGCCCCTTAAACTCACCTTGTTCCCTCCTGATCTCGTTCATATAACTCCTGCTGATTAGAATCTTTTCTTTCTTTTTGACTCAGCTTTTAACCAGTGATCATGATCAAATAGAATCTCAAAGGATCTCTTTTATATTCTAATATGCTCATCATTATTATTATTATTACTATATCTTTGGCCATTATCACACATTGCTTTCAAATGATCACTTTTTCTCATTTACACAAGTCTTGATTTTCTTGATATTTGACAAAATATTTTTCTTTACTTTCTCACTGCACCTGCATTCACTTTTGACAGTGAATATGTTATCAGAAATCTTGGAAACAGAGTTTCCTCATCTGGAAAAGGGGAATAATAATAGTAGTTTTGTAGGTTTTCTAGAAAAATTAAATGAGATAGTACAATTAATAACTTTAGCACAGTGTCTGGCATATATAGTGTTACTCTCAGCCTATTGCAAAAGGCAGGTTAGCAAATATTTAGTCAAATTTTTAGAAACCACATAAAACACAGCTGATCATGACATAGATTTATTTATACTACAAGTATATCCTTCCACGGGCTTCCCTGATACCTCAGCTGGTAAAGAATCTGCCTGCAACGCAGGACACCACAGTTCGATTCCTGGGTCAGGAAGATCCTTTGGAGAAGGGATAGGTTACCCACTCCTGTATTGGGCTTTCCTGGTGGCTCAGCTGGTAAAGAATCCACCTGCAATGTGGGAGACCTGGGTTCAATCCCTGGGTTGGGAAGATCCCCTGGAGAAGGGAAAGGCTACACACTCCAGTATTCTGGCCTGGATAACTCCATTGACTGTATAGTCCACAGGGTTGCAAAGAGTCAGTCACAACTGAGTGACTTTCACTTCCATACCTCTCCAAAACGTACATCTAGTAAATACCTATAAGCTAATCTTTTCTTAAGAGGAAATAATTTCTGATATCTAATATCACTACTGTATTTAGTTACTTAACCCAATGCTTCTTAACCTACTTTAGAATTGAAACCTTATTGAAAATTTTATTAAAGTTCTCAATTCCCTATCCCCAAAATACATGTGTGTACAAAATTTGGTATAAAATTACAGAGAATTCCATGGTCCCTTATGACCATGCATGAACTGCTGGGAGTCTATTGAGCCTAAGCAAGTTATGAAATCCATTGTCAAGACTGATCACTCTTTCCATTCCTTGCTCTTAAAAATGCTGTGTTGAGAATAAAACACAAATCTACTTTTTTTTTTTTTCCCCCAAAGAAGACTAAATTAGCTAAGAGGAAACCAAAATAATGAAGAAATACTAAATGTTTTTCAGAGGGGTTGGATAAGTGGGATGCATGAAGGGAATCAAGAGGTACAAATTTCCAGATATAAAATGAATAAGCCATGAGGATATAATTAGTTTACAGTATAGTGACTATAGTCAGTAGCATTGAACTACATAGTTGAAAGCTGCTAAGAAGGTGAATCTTAAAAGTTCTCATCACATACACACAGAAAATTGTAACTGTGCGGTGACAGATGGTAACGAGACTGACGGTGCTGATTATTTTGGCAGTGTATACAAATGTCAAATCACTGTGTTATACACCTGAAACTAATATAATTTTGTCTATTATACTGCAGTACAATTTTTGAAAATTCAGGCTGAACTTTAAAAATAAATAACTAAATAAATAGGTTTCTCAATACTTTTTTTTTTTTTTTTTTGCAACAAGTGCAGTATGATGCTTTTATATTGGGTTTCAAAAAACATGGACCACTTGCTCTAGGCTTCTTCTTTTTTACATATGAAATAGAAAACGACAGAGTCAAAGGAAAGTTTAAAGTTCAAATTTGAGATTTCAATTCTCATAAGCTTTTTTCTTTTCTTTCCTCCCTCCCAACATTGCTATCTTCCTTCCTTCTCGTATTCTTTCCTTCCTTGAAGTGATTGAATATTTGTTTAGTAGTATGCATTTGCTAACAGTTGAACAGGCAGTAGTGAGCAAGACAGTTTCTACTCTAGTAGATCTTGTAATCTCACAGAAAACATAACATTATTAAATACTCATATGAATATATATGCACTCACAATATATAATATGTAATGCACTCACAATATATAATATGTGCCAAGAAAGATGATCACTGAAAGCTATATGAATATATAACTGGAGATGACCTAATTTAGGGATCAGAGAAAGTCTTTTGGAGAAAGGCACATTTTAATTGAGATATGAAGAATGAGTAGGAGTTAATTAGATGAAATCTACACTGTGGGCAATCTGATCATGTGATAGGAAAATTATCAAGGCAGAGAGGAACGTTTTCAGAACTCAGAGAAAACCAGTATCTCTGAAAGGTGGGAGAATTATGGAAGGCTTTGTAAGCCATGTATTTCTATTAGGGGTACTCAGTTTCAAGTAATAGCAGATCCTACAGGTAGTTAAAACATGTGGGTTCAGTAACAAAAATTTTAAGGGTAGATGTGGGAGAATTATGGAAGGCTTTGTAAGCCATGTATTTCTATTAGGGGTACTCAGTTTCAAGTAATAGCAGATTCCTACAGGTAGTTAAAACATGTGGGTTCAGTAACAAAAATTTTAAGGGTAGATGCGGGAGACCCGGGTTTGATCCCTGGGTCAGGAAGATCTCCTGGAGAAGGAAATGGCAATCCACTCCAGTATTCTTGCCTGGAGAATCCCACGGACGGAGAAGCCTAGTAGGTTACAGTCCACGGGGTCGCAAAGAGTCGGACACGACTGAGCAACTTCACCTTCACCTTCACCTTCAGGCAATTGTTTGCATCAGTTTAGCCTTCCACTGATATCACTGAAGACCCAGAATAGTTGTTTTTCCTCCATCCATGATTAGTGTATTGTCCTTCATCCTCACACGTGATGTCTCATGGTCATAAGATGGCTGCTGAAGTACCGGTTATCACAACCATATTCAAAACAGGAAGACATGAAGGAAAGGTAGCAACACCAGTTACATCTGTCTCAAAAAGCAAAAACAACTCTTCTCAGTGGTCATCAGATTTCCAGTTATATTGCACTGGTCAGAAAACTGTCACATGCCAGCCTCTAACTGTAAGCACATGGAAGGCTAAGGTGAATATTTAGCTCTTTCAGCTTTCTGGAAGAGATAGGTTAGGGAAAACTGACATGGGGACTGATATAAGGGTGGTAAACAATAATACCTGCCATCCATGCAAAGGTTTTCTTTTTTATCTTAAAAAAAAAAAAGTGAGGGAAGCCAGGAAGAGTTCTAATTTTAAAATGCAGGATCATTTAAAAACATGTCTGCAGTTGTCATGGGAAAAATGACTGGATGGGACAGGAGATGATATCAAGGTGAGAGACGGTTGAGCTCTGAACTGAACTGAGATGGGGGTGGGGAGAAGGGAGACTCAGGATGTAGTCAGGGAGTTTAGGATGGCTTTGGTTATTCATAGAATTTTTGTGTTGCTAATGCAATCATATGTGTGAATTCACTGTGAAACTATAAAGTTTTATATCAAATTAACTCATTTTAAAGTCAGAATTTTACTAATTTGTTATTAAAATACATGTTGTCCTTGAACTTAAAACTCCTCTCCATTAGTAAACCTCTTGGGAGACATAAAAGCTGGGTGACTCATTTGGCATGCTAGAATTACCTAAGTTGAAACTAAACTTCTATTTAGTGATATAGAAAAGACAGAAAACATCTTTAGACCATTGTATCTGCTCCCTTCAGCTTAATAAAAAAAAAAAAAATTATGCTTTTGTGTTCATACCAGGGAAACCCAAATGCAATACATAAAGGATAACCCTTAAAGGCATGAGGAGAACTTCCATCTCCCTTAAGTAAGTCAAATCATTCTACAGAAAAAAAGGCTGGGGGTGGGGAGGAGGGAGAGAATTATACCTAGATCCCAATAGAAATCTCACAGAAAAATATTAGAATTTCTCAGGGTTTCTATAACTGCTATTAGAATTCATTCCTGGGCTGAGATTTTTATTTCAACTTTCACATTAGCAGTCCAATAATAAACCCCTGATTAAAGAAAAAGGATTACAGTGAAAGGGTTGAAATAAGCTTAATTGTAGAGGTGTGATTAGTGCCACAGTGATAGACTCCCAGGTAATGATTTTTTAAAATTTTACAGGAAATGTTTAACAAGATGATTGCCAGACTATGAAATGTCTCTGTATAAGAAAATAGTCTTTGAAAGCAGCATTGGGCCCTTTTGCACTAATACATCTATGAATGGCAACATTTCTTTCACAGTTTTGATGAATACTAAAGTAGAAACTTTATTATAATGATTTTGGACCCAGAACTGTGAAAATAGTGGGCAGAATGTGAACATTTTACCAGATCAATCAATTTTCATTTAAAATTCTGCTTATTGTGTATGGTATCAAACTATGAAAATGTAACATTTCAAACTAGTGATTTTTCTGTCCTACCAAAATGGTAACACTTATTTGGGTTTTGAAGTAGATAGAATCGGTGTTAGAGACGTCATGGTGTAACCACACATGCACACACACACACACAAACACACACACACAAAAAAAACAGTTTAAATACCTGTATTCCTGTATAAAAAAATGCAGACACTGAAATGAGAGGATCCCAGGTATTTACAAGTATTATCCTTAAGAAATGCTCAGGCTCAACATTTGTAATGAATAACATACAAGTCTGTGAGTACAGAAAAGGACTCATCGTATGTGGATGTGAATAGAGGAAGGGGCTTAGGGAAAGTTTCTGGGAAGAGGTGACATGTTAACTAGGACTGAGAATCTTTTTGTAATAGAATTGAGGCAGTTCAAGGGGAAAAGGAACATAAGGAAATCGAGCTTTCTTAAAGGGCTCAAGCAATGCCATGTAGCCAGAGCGCAAAATCTGTCAAGTGATGAGACAAAGCAATGTGGACCAGCTTCAACCCTGGATAACCTGAGTGGGAAACAAAATGCGAAGAGGGTAGAAGGAGGCTCACGAGGGGTCTTATTCCACTTACTAATGAACTTCGACTTAATTCTGCAGACAATGGAGAATCTTGTGGAAGATGCTATGGTCCTATTTGGGTTTGAAATAATTCACTTGGGTGACTCTATGAAGGATGTTTAAAGGATGCTGTTAGAAGTATCTCGATGAATTGGGAGGAAAAAGTTTTGAGAATAGTCAAGACATACTTGGGAAGTGAAATCTGCAAAAATAGAGAAGAGTCAAGAATACAAGGTTGAGGACTCACTGGAAGCAGATCCAAGAAGGACGGCAGCAAAGCTGGTGTGATGAGGAAGGGGACTAGTGTTCTGGTGTGTTGAGCTTTAGGTACGTGTAGGCTATCCAGGCAGAGATGCCAACCGAAAACCGGATGCATGCATCAGAAACTCAGAGGAGGTTTCTGGGCCAAAAAGAGAGATTAAGATGCCATCAGCAAGCAGCATGCAAAAGGAAGGAGGGCATTAGGCTGTTGGAATCTTGATTGTTAATAATGCCGTTTGGGGAGAGCTTGTTGCTCTGGAGGAGCAGCAGGTCTTGCCTATACCGGGGGACTCCTTGAAGATCAAATGAAAGAATATGTAGAAAAAGAGTGTAAAAGAGAAACACGATATGATTATTAGGGAATTTGGACCAAACCCTTCAACTATACACAATACCAGTCTATACAATTATAACTGTAATATCATAAACACTCACCAAAATGCTTTTGCAGTTGTGAGATAGTGAGATAGATATTAGGAAGAGCAAAAATATTGCTAAGATTATATAATTCCATTGAAAAATCTTTCCTGGTGAAATTATTGGGGAAAAAGTGGATGACAAAAATAATACCTTATACGAGCTGAATTCCTGAGCCACCAATGAGCCTTACTTCAAACTGTTGGATCCTAAAAGACACAAATTTAACTAAAAGGTTAAACAAACAAGGGCTAAAAAGCAGAACAATAATAAATTATTAAAGAGTCTAGAAAGGGAGGGAACCAGGTTAATTTTGGAGGGTTTTCTTGGCTGTTGACCAGACAGGGGAGGGGCTGTCACCTCTGCCAAAAAGCCAGTCTATATTTTTGTTAATCTCAGGGTTAAATTTTAACACGTTTCTCTACCTTTGGAATGGAAGGTCTGGACCTGTTGGTCCCAGATCTTCTTCTTGGACCAAAATGTCCATTCCAGAGGAAAGAGGCCCAGGTCCCTATAGGTCCTTGGGACAATAAGTGGGGGACTTCTATACCTCTAGGGTAAGCTAGGGTCTGCAGCCCATGTCCAGCAGAAATAAGTTTCAGAAGAAGAGAACTTGGCCCCCTTACTTCTCAAAATTAAGGATGCAAAGTCTCTCAGAATGAGACAGGCTAAAACCTGGGACCCTTTACTGCCATGCTTCTGTGCTTGCACCTGGACAGACCTCTCTCCAAACAACAAAATGCAAAGAAACTGTGTAGGATCAAAAGTAAGTGGGTACATGTGCAGTTGGAGCAAATTATGAGCAAAAGAAACAAAAAGACCAAAAAACCCCTAATGCCACTTCCAAAGAGCCAGGAATGGGTGTGGGAAGCAAAAGTAGGGTACGGAGCATGCTCCCTGAGGTCAACATGATGAGAGGAGTGGACAAAGAACCTGAGCTATTCTTCCAGCCCGACTTCTGACATGCCCCTACCCTCATTCAATGGATAAGGAGAAAGCTCACCCATTCCTTGGGGAGCAAGCTAGAAGGGAAGCTGTTATTTATTCTCACTCCCCTTTGCTGCAGCAGGAGCCCCAATATAGCCTTGCTGAAAAAATGATACCTTATATCTGGGTGATTGTATTCCAATTGATTATATTCTTTGCTGTCAAAGGTGGGGAAGTTCCATACAGTCAGGAAAAACAAGACCGGGAGCTGACTAAGGCTCAGATTAAGAATTCCTTATTGCAAAATCCAGACTTAAATTGAAGAAAGCAGGGAAAACCACTAGGCTACTGACTTATGACCTAAATCAAATCCTTTATGATTATATAGTGGGAGTGACAAATAGATTCAAGGGATTAGATATGATAGACAGAGTGCCTGAAGAACTATGGACAGAGGTTCCTACATTGTACAAGAGGCGGTGATCAAAACCATCCCCAAGAAAAAGAAATGAAAAAAGGAAAAGGTCTGAGAAGGCCTTACAAATAGCTGAGAAAAGAAGAGAAGTGAAAGGCAACGGAGAAAAGGAAAAATATACCCATTTGAATGCAGAGTTCCAAAGAATAGCAAAGAGAGATAAGAAAGCCTTCCTCAGCGATCAATGCAAAGAAATAGAGAAAAACATAGAATGGGAAAATTTAGAGATCTCTTCAAGAAAATCAGAGATACCAAGGGAACATTTCTTGCAAAGATGGGCTCAGTAAAAGACAGAAATGGTATGGATCTAACAGAAGCAGAAGATATTAAGAAGAGGTTGCAAGAATACACAGAAGAACTATCAAAAAACTTCTTAATGACCTGGATAACCACAATGGTGTGGTCAGTTACCTAGAGCCAGACATTCTGGAGTGCAAAGCCAAGTGGGCCTTGGGAAGCATCACTACGAACAAAGACAGTGGAAGTAATGGAATTCCAACGGAATTACTTCAAATTTGAAAAGATGATGCTGTGAAAGTGATGCACACCAATATGCCAGCAAATCTGGAAAACTCAGTAGTGGCCACAGGACTGGAAAAGTTCAGTTTTCATTCAAATCCCAAAGAAGTGTAAGTTGCTCATTTGTGCCCAGCTCTTTGCGACCCTATGGACTATAGAGTCCATGGAATTCTCCAGGCCAGAACACTGGAGTGGATATCCTTTCCCTTCTCCAGGGGATCTTCCCAACCCAGGGATCCAACCCAGGTCTCCCGCATTGTAGGTGGATTCTCTACCACCTGAGCCACAAGGGAAGCCCAATCCCAAAGAAAGGCAATGTCAAAGAATATTCAAACTACCACACAATTGAACTCATTTTCCATGCTAGTAAGGTGATGCTCGAAATCCTCCAAGCTAGGCTTCAATAGTAAGTGAACCAAGAACTTCCAAATTTACCAGCTGGATTTAGAAGAGGCAGAGGAACCAGAGATCAAATTGTCAACATCCACTGAATCATGGAAAAAGCAAGAAAATTCCAGAAAATTGCTGGATTGCTTCATTGACTGTGCTAAAGCATTTGACTCTGTAGATTACAACAAGCTATGGAAAATTCTTAAAAAGATGAGAATGCCAGAATATTTCAACTGCCTCCTGAGAAACATCTAAGCAGGTCAAGAAGCAACAGTCAGAACCGGACATGGAACAATGGATTGGTTCCAAATTGGGAAAGGAGTACGCCAAGGCTGTATATTGTCACCCTGCTTATTTAACTTATATGCAGAGAACATCATGTGAAATGCCAAGCTGGATGAAGCACAGGTTGGAATCAAGATTGCTGGGAGAAACATCAGTAACCTCAGATATGCAGATGACACCATACTCATGGCAGGGGAACTAAAGAGCCTCTTGATGAAGGTGAAAGAAGAGAGTGTTAAAGCTGGCTTAAAACTCAAAGTTCAAAAAACTAAAGTCATGGAATCCAGTCCCATCACTTCATAGCCAATAGATGGGGAAACAATTAAATAGTGACAGACTTTATTTTCTTGGGCTCCAAAATCACTGCGGACGATGGCTACAGCTATGAAATTAAAAGATGCTTACTCTTTGGAAGAAAAGCTATGACAAATCTAGGCAGTGTATTAAAAACAGAGACATTACTTTGCCAACAAAGGTCCATATAGTCTAACCTGTAGTTTTCCCAGTAGTCATGTTCAGATGTGCGTGTTGGACCATGAAGAAGGCTGAGCACAAAAGAATTGATGCTTTTGAACTGTGGTGTTGGAGGAGACTCTTGAGAGTCCTTTGGACTGCAAGGAGATCAAACCAGTCCATTCTAAAGGAAATCAGTCCTGAACATTATTTGGAAGGAATGATGCTGAAGCTGAAGCTCCAATTCTTTGATGCAAGAGCCAACTCATTGGAAAAGACCCTGATGCTGGGAAAGAGAGAAGGTTGGAGGAGAAGGGGATGACAGAGGACGAGATAGTTGGATGGCATCACACACTCAGTGGACATGAATTTGAGCAAGTTCCAGGAGATGGTGAAGGACAGGGAAGCCTGGCGTGCTGCAGTCCATGGGGTTGCAGAGAGGTGAACATGACTGAGTGACTGAACAACAAAATTCTGATTTCTCAAATTTGTTAGGGTTAATTTCTTCCTTATGTTTTCCTGTATGTGCACTCAGGAACAAATCAAATTAGGAAAAATAATCTCTGAGGGTAAAGTTTCAGGCCATGCCTCAGGTGAAATTGATCCATAATAATTTTAGAATACTATTGGATTTAAGGGCTCTCTTCATGGCTCAGACAGTAAAGAATCTACCTCCAGTGCAGGAGACCCAAGTTCGATTCCTGGGTCAGGAATATCCCCTGGAGAAGGAAATGCCATCACACTCCAGCATTCTTGCCTGGAGAATTCAATGAGGAGCATGGTGAACTATAGTCATGGGGTTGCAAAGAGTCGAACACAACTGAGTGACTAACGCTTTCATTGAATTTAAAATCCTAGAGAGGGGACCACAAGCTCCCAATATTTTAGAAACTAAGCCCAGTGATTTTTGAAACTAATTACCGCCCTTTGGTAGATCAAAGGAGAAGGTAGTGGTTTAAGTTCATTTTCTTTGTTATGCACTTCAGTATTCAGTTTTTACCCCGTCTTCTCTTTTGCATAGTGAGGGATCTACATGCCATCTTTGTCACTTTCCTAGTAATAATTGTAAAGTTGGTGTTCAGTACTGAAATCAGAATTTTGGTAGGATTCTGCATCATGTGAGGGAGGTGGGCTGGGGGAATGAATCAGTTGAACTGCACTCAGTGTGTGAAGAGTTTCTATTTTTATAACAGAATAGGGGAAGATGCAACACTCCCGTGGGCTTTGTTGAAGCCTGTCAAAAGGATTTTATGTGTTTAGTATTTTAAAAGGAAGACATCTTATTGGCTTCAATGTAGTTAGGATTAGAGTTAGAGGCTAGCAGAAGGGTATGTTGTTTGTAATCAATTGTAAGAGCCTCGGCAGGCTAGTTACCCATTTCTTTAAACCTCAACTGTGAAGTTCACATCATGACACCTATATCCTTGTACTTTTAAGAAAAAAAATTAAATAATGTATAAATAATGGGCTTAAAATATCAGCTGGACATTTGTTATTAATAAACTAACAGACATTCCTACAACTAATAATAATAATAGCTGCTTCAGTGTAATCTACCCTCATAATTCAGTAATATTTTGATTGCCTAGCATGTAAATTCTTTATAGCTTGAGGAGAGTCTTAAAATAATTGAGATCCTGGGCCATACTAAGTGGCCGTTCTTCCTGCTATGAAAGCTTACATTAATACACTGTCTCCCTCTGACTAACTAGATGTTCCCACTCAGGACTTAGAGAAAACTGGAAATCACAATGTGTTACCATCTACGACCAAACAGGATTTTAAAAAATCTTTGGATAGCTAGGTATTGATTTTAGTTTGGTATTCTTTTTTAGGACTTTTGAAGTACGGTTTAGTGAGCATTGAAGTAAATATCTACTCAAAGGTAGTGTTTTCTTACAAATATTCATTTATTAATTCCTTTTTAATTTTTGTGTATTATATATGCCATCCTTCATAAGCTATAAATACATTTAATTTTTATATATTACTTTTTCTTCCAGTAAATGAAAGAGGAGAGTGAAAAAGTTGGCTTAAAGCTCAACATTCTGAAAACGAAGATCATGGCATCTGGTCCCATCACTTCATGGGAAAAAGATGGGGAAACAGTGGAAACAGTGTCAGACTTTATTTTTTTAGGCTCCAAAATCACTGCAGATGGTGACTGCAGCCATGAAATTAAAAGGTGCTTACTCCTTGGAAGAAAAGTTATGACCAACCTAGATAGTATATTCAAAAGCAGAGACATTACTTTGCCAACAAAGGTCCGTCTAGTCAAGGCTATGGTTTTTCCTGTGGTCATGTATGGATGTGAGAGTTGGACTGTGAAGAAGGCTGAGTGCCGAAGAACTGATGCTTTTGAACTGTGGTGTTGGAGAAGACTCTTGAGAGTCCCTTGGACTGCAAGGAGATCCAACCAGTCCATTCTGAAGGAGATCAACCCTGGGATTTCTTTGGAAGGAATGATGCTAAAGCTGAAACTCCAGTACTTTGGCCACCTCATGTGAAGAGTTGACTCATTGGAAAAGACTTTGATGCTGGGAGGGATTGGGGGCAGGACGAGAGGGGATGACAGAGGATGAGATGGCTGGATGGCATCACTGACTCAATGGACATGAATCTGAGTGAACTCCAGGAGTTGGTGATGGACAGGGAGGCCTGGCGTGCTGCGATTCATGGGGTTGCAGAGTCGGACACGACTGAGTGACTGAAATGAACTGAACTGAAAGGAAGAATAAGTGACTAACGAGCTGGTACTCTTTGTGTTAAGCACTTATTTTTTTTAATTTTATTTTTTAATTGTAGTATATTTGCTTTACAATGTTGTATTGGTTTCTGTTTGTCCTACAGCAATGTGAATCAGCCATAATTACACATGTATCCCCTCTTTCTGGGCCTCCTTTCACCTCCCATCCCCCCACTGTAGGTCATCAGAGTGCCAGGCTGGGCTCCCTGCATTATATAGCAACTTCCCACTACCCATCCCTTTTACACACATAGTGTAAATATGTCAAAACTACTTTTTCAGTTTGTCCTACCCTCTCTGTGCCCCTCTGTGTCCACAAGTCAGTTCATCAGTACAATTTTCTAGATTCCATATATATGCATTAATATACAATATTTGTTTTTCTCTTTCTGACTGACTTCACTTGGTATAACAAGCTCTAGGTCCATCCACCTCACTACAGCTGACTCATTCTCTTTTATGGCCGAGTGATATTCCATTGCATATATGTACCACATTTTATCCAATCACCTGCTGATGGACGTCTTGGTTGCTTCCATATCCTGGCTATTGTACATATTGGTGCAGTAAACATTGGAGTACACGTGTCTTTTTGAATTGTGGTTTGGGTATATGCCCAGTAGTCAGATAGTTCACATGGTATTTTTGTTCCTAATTTTTTTTTAAGGAATCTCCATACCATTCTCCATAGTAGCTCTATTAATTTACATTCCCACCGACATTGCAAAATGGTTCCTTTCTCTCCACATCCTCTCCAGCATTTATTGTTTGTAGATTTTTTTGATGAGGGTCATTCTAATTGATATGAGGTGATACCTCATTGTAGTTTTAATTTGTATTTCTCTTATAATGAACTATGTGGAGCATTTTTTCATGTGTTTATTGGCCTGGTAAGGTCTTCTTTGGAGAAAAAGCACTTCTTAATATAGGGAAGAGTACAAAAAATAAGATGAAAGAAAGAAAATAAGATAATATTAGTAAATATGAGAAAATCAAACACATACATGTTTTGGTTAACCTCTGAAAATTACTTGAAAATTTTATCATTCTAGTTGTGCATTTAATGGGAAAATTTTGCCATATGTCCTTTTTAAGTTCTATTTGTGTCTCCAAAACCTCATTAAATATTTTCTTTTCCTTCCTAAGTTTATATTTCTGAATTCAGGAGATTAGAATTTACCGAAATGCTTAGTTTTTATAACTCTCACATAAAGCCCAATGCTTTTGCCATTTTTATTTAAAAGTTTATTTTCTGGTGTATTTCTTTATTCTCACTGCCAAAAAAATTTTAAGTTTATGTTCAGGGAACACAGAACCATTTAGAGATAATGCCCTTAACTCAGTTATAATGTAGATCCACTTGTGAATGTTCAGGGTCTTGGTTTTCAAATCCCCCAAATATAGCACAAATGTTAGTCAGGAGTCCACTTTTAAGCACACAGTAGCAACTCGGTAATTTAGGATTCACTGATTCTTTTAATCCATGCATTGACCTGATATAGTAAATCAACGTTTGGACTTAAGCAGGAAATAAGGCATGGCTCTAGTTTTTGAAATCATTGAGCAAAAGTATTACAGGTGGCAGATTACTATTGTATTATTCCACTCCCTGGAGAGAAAAAAAGTTTGCCATAAAGGCAGTCCCTCACTCCCTTAGGACTTCATCTAGAAATAAGACTGTAATGTGCAATAGATAAAACAATGCCCACATTCTGTGCCCTAAAATGTCTATGCAATAACCCCTGGAAGCTATGAATATGTTATGTTTCACGGTAAAAGGATATTAAGAAAACAGATGGAACTTCTATTATAACCTTGTAATAGAAAGATTATCTTGGATTACCTGGGTGGGTCCAATTATTCACAAGAATCCTTATAAATGGAAGAGGGAGGGAGGAGAAAGGAAGAGATAAAACATAAGGTCAAAACAATGGAGCATTGCTGGCTTTGAGGTGAAGTCGCTCAGTCGTGTCCGACTCTTTGCGACCCCGTGGACTGTAACCTACTAGGCTTCTCCGCCCATGGGATTCTCCAGGCAAGAATACTGGAGTGGATTGCCATTTCCTTCTCCAGGGGATCTTCCCAACCCAGGGATCGAACCCAGGTCTCCCGCATCAGAGGCAGACGCTTTAACCTCTGAGCCACCAGGGAAGCCCAGCCTGGCTTTGAAGAAGGGGGAATAAGGCCATGAGCCAAAGAAGGTGAGTGACCTTAAAAATTAGAAAAAGCAAAGAAATGGTCGGTCCCTTAAAGCCTCCAAAGGAAATGGAGATATACTGACACCTTATTTTGAGCCTAACAAAACAGGTGCCCAACTTCTTACCTGCCTAACTGTAAAATAATAAATATGTATTGTTTTAAGCCACTATTTGGCTTAAATAATTTGGTATGGCAGTAGTAGAAAATCAACAAAAAAAACTGCCTTTATTATTATGTACTTTCCTAAACTAACTCTATTGACTGAAATATCTGCAAGCTGGAAAATGAGGAATCTACTCTAGCCTAGAAAGTCAAGTTTCTTCCCATTAAAATGTGTGCTGCTGCAACTGAACTGGCCCCAAATCAGAACTTTGACAGAGGGTGTTTAAGAGACCCCTCTCTCTTTTATTTCCCTCTCCAACAATTTCTCTTTTTTTATCATCTCTATCCACTGGACTTTATCAGACTTCTGTACTTAGAAACAGTATTTCTTTGGATAAAAGTATGTTGTATACATCAGTTCTTTACTATCACTTTTAAATTTTCAATAACCACACTTATTTATTGGTTACCTAGTCTTGGACCCATCTGTTAGGATGGGATGAATCTCTCATCAAGATTGATGGGAGCAATATTTACAAGGCCAAGTGATAAAGCAACTAAACAGAAATCTTTATTATCAGTAAAGGCCAAAATTACCCTGGGAAGAAATTTTTCTCTCAGTAACACGCTTCCTTTCAGCACAGCCATTCTCATCATCCCACAATATTTGTTGGTCATATTACCAAAGAAAATAGCTAAACTGAAATCATCGGAAGACATAGGCATTAGACAGTAGACAGTAGGTTTTAAGAATCAGTTCAGTTCAGTTGCTCAGTCGTGTCCGACTCTTTGAGACCCCATGAATTGCAGCACACCAGGCCTCCCTGTTCATCACCATCTCCTGGAGTTCACTCAGACTCACACCCATCGAGTCCGTGATGCCATCCAGCCATCTCATCCTCGGTCGTCCCCGAGGTTTTATGAATAGTTTATCAAAATATAGTTTGTGGTATGACTTAGATAGCAAAGTGCAAGGAGACCAGATCAGTCCATCCTAAAGGAAATTAGCCTTGAATATTCATTGAAAGGACTGATGCTGAAGCTGAGACTCCAGTACTTTGGCTACCTGATGCGAGGAAGTGACTCATTGGAAAAGACCCTGATGCTGGGAAAAATTGAGGGTAGGAGGAGAAGGGGATGACAGAGGATGAGATAGTTGGATGGCATCACTGACTCAATGGACATGAGTTTGAGTAAACCCCGGGGGTTGGTGATGGACAGGGAGGCCTGGCATACTGCAGTCTTTGGGGTCACAAAGAGTGGACAGGACTGATCAACTGAACTGATGACTTGGATGGCCTGGAAAAGCTGTAATGACAACATCACATGTGTCTAGAAAGTTGTCAGCAAAAGTAATTTAGTTTTGACGTGAATGATTATATTCTACAAAGTACAGATGTTCTCACACACACACAAAAATGAAATGGCGGTTTTGTGATGTGTGTGGGTGCTAACAAATGCTATTGTGACAATCAGTTTTCAATGCATAAGTGTGTGAGATCAACACATTGTATGACTTAAATTTATACAATACTGTATGTAAACTAAAAGGCACTCCTTGGAAGGAAAGTTATGACCAACCTAGACAACATAGTAAAAGCAGAGACATTGCTTTGCCAATCAAAGTCCATCTAATCAAGGCTATGGTTTTTCCAGTGGTCATGTACGGATGTGAGAGTTGGACTACAAAGAAAGCTGAGTGCTGAAGAATTGATACTTTTGAACTGTGGTGTTGGAGAAGACTCTTGAGAGTCCCTTGGACTACAAGGAGATCCAACCAGTCCATCCTAAAGGAGATCAATCCTGAGTGTTCATTGGAAGGACTGATGTTGAAGCTGAAACTCCAGTACTTTGGCCACCTGATGCAAAGAGCTGACTCATTTGAAAAGACCCTGAGGGCAGGAGGAGAAGGGGATGACAGAGGATGAGATGGTTGGATGGCATCACCAACTCAATGGACATGAGTTTGGGAAAACTCAGGGAGTTGGTGACGGACAGGGAGGCCTGGCGTGCTGTGATCCATGGGGTCGCGAAGAGTTGGACACGACTGAGTGACTGAACTAAACTGAACTGAACTGACGTGTAAATTATACCTCCATGAAGCTGAATGAATTATATATTAAAATTTTAAGTAAAAGGTTACTTTTGTGTTGTTGTTTTCTTTTTCTTACCAAGTCTACTAAGTAGCGCATTCAGCTGGTAAGAATTAATCTCGCCCAAATTAAATATGGATGGGTAACTCATGCCCACTTCAGGTTCAACAAACATCTTGAACTATTTTTCAAACATTTGGGATTTGGCAAAATGATATTTTATTCAGTAATTTTGTGCTTAATTTTTAAATCCTTGTGTTTTTAAGGAGAATTTAATCCGTATGTTCCTGAGTCATTTACCATTAACTGATCAGGCTGTTTTTTATTCTCATTTTTTGGTGGAGGTATATTTTCAGAGACTTTGACAAATTTCTTGAAAAAAAGTAGGAAAGTTCTATTCTGCTAGAGAAGGCAAGCAAGTGTCAAATAGAAAAAATTGAAAGAGGGTCTAGATTCATGTAAGAAATGCAGCATGCAGCCTGATTCAAAAAGATAGAAACTACTTTTTCTCAATTTCACAGCTAAGGATGAAAGACATTATGAATTCAGAATCACAGACATGAGTAGGTGCTTGCAGAACTTGAATTTACTTATCATTCCATGCTCTTGTCTCTGATTCTGAGAAAAATAGGCAGCTCCTCTCATCAGGGCCAGAGAGAAGAGCCAAAAAGAGATGTTTCTAGCAGTGGAGAAAAGGATTATTTATGATTAGATATACAGTGACAAAAAAGAAAAAAAAAATGAATGGGTAAAAGAGAAAAACAAAGAGAGGACAAAAATAGACGGATATTTCTGAAAATGTTAAATTGTGTATAATTTCCTTTTTGTTTCTAGAGGATTGTTTTATGTATAAAGTTTTATACAGATGGGGGGTGTGTGTGTGTACATGTACATCAGATTTTTTAGGATCAAAATCATTTACCTAGTTTCAGAACTTGGTTCTATCATTCATTAGTATTGCAGTTGCATTGAGTTGAATAGAAAAATGCCATGCCCAAGTCATAACACGTTTTATAGAATTGTATAGCTAAATTCTGTTATCCATTCAACATATATTTATTGAACACTTTTTATGTACACAATATTGTGATGAAGAATTGACATACTGGAGCACAAAGTAGCTTCCTGAGGTTGTGTTTAACAGAATATAATTTTAGAAAATGATGCTACAATGATAATAAGCTACCAGATCACAATATCTAACCTCAATAAAGTACATACATGTGTACGTGTGTAACCTATTTGGAAGTAGCACTGAATTGCAAATATAGAAATTAAGATTTTTAAAACTCTTCAACCTCTACAGCTGTAGATCCCAGTATCTTAGGAAATATCTCTTGGGGCTTCTCGGGTAACTTAGCTGGTAAAGAATCTGCCTGCAATCCGGGAGACCTGTGTTCAATACCTGGGTTGGGAAGATTCCCTGGAGGAGGGTATGGCTACCCACTCCAGTATTCTTGCCTGGAGAATCCCCAGGGACAGAGGAGCCTGGAGGGCTACTCTCTATGGAGTTGCAGAGTTGGACAGGACTAAGCATAGCGCAGCAGTTTATATTAAGCTAGTTTAAATCATCCTGTGTGATGCCAACCGTGTCAGTCAATCTGTGAACAGCCCTGCCATTTCATGAGAATGACAGGTCAACCATGAAAATGACAGAGTGAAAATTGTGAAGAATTATTTTAATGCGTAAGAGCATTCTATCATTTTCTATGTCTCTGTGTTTTTGTCCCAGTTAAAAATTTTGAAATGAAATACTTGATACACAGAGAAGATTCAGATTTCACAAATCATCGGTGGGTAGAAGAATGGCCTTATTTTTCTGCATGTCAGGATAGCATGCTTGGATTTAGCACATGCCAGGTGGCCAGTAGGCAAGAAAATTCCTATATTTTCTGTGTTCAAGACAGAGGATGAGATGGTTGGATGGCATTGCCAACTCGATGGACATAAATTTGAGCAAGCTCCAGGAGCTGGTAATGGAGAGGGAAGCATGCCGTGCTGCAGTCCGTGGGTTCACAAAGAGTTGGACACAACTGAGCAACTGAACTGAACTGAACCCCTTTTCCACCTTAAAAATGAGCCTGCAAATCCTCCTGGGGGGGGGGGGAAACAAAAAACACTTGATTTAAAAGTTAGCTAAGGACAGTGATCAGAAGGGAAGAAAGCAGACATCCTACTTCTTTATTTAAAATTTGTGTGACTCTTCAAAACGAATCAAGACTGCTAAGATCTCCTAATGTGGTAACAAGAGATAAAGTGAACAAGTATCTTTGTAAAGAGGACAAAATTACATATCTTGTTTCCAAGAGTTTGAAGTGGTTAAATGGGTTTATAACTATTTCCTGCCACAAAATCATGTATTTTATTTATTCTTAAGCTTCCTCATATAATTTATTGGGATATCAAAAGTCTAGATGAGTTAAAGTATCTTGAAAAATTTAGGTGCTTTATTTTCAAAGTTATAAATGCAATGCAAGTTTAAAAAACATCAACAATACAGATGTGTTAACTTCCTGACATAACCAATGTGAATAATTTGGTAACTGTTCTATAATTTATCCAGTGCAAGCAAAACCATAGACACACCAACAGCAGTACATATAAAAATCACATTTTTTTGAGGAAAAATAGAATTACATTACAGCTGCTATTACCCAACTGCTTTTTTTTTTTTAAGATCATATCTTGAATAGCTTTCCAGGCTTTGTAAATATCTATGTAATATTCCATGGTATGGATGGATATGTATTTTATTCAACCACTTTCCATTGATTGGTAAAAGGTTATTTTCAGTGGTTTGCTGTGACAAATTCTGCTGTGATAAATATTCTTATATCATTATGTTTTTATTCCAGTAGACTCAACTTCGAGAAGTGCAAGCTTCTAGAATTGCAAAATGTTGTTTTGAGTTTTTCTGATGAGGACCACTGTGACGCAGTGCTTCACCCTCTTCTATTTTTTTTTCCCTTGACCACTTTCTTTACATGTTAATTTAATTATGTTTATATGCAAAGGGAGAACTGTTCTTTTACAAACAGAATTTCTATTATTTTTTTCACCCATCAAACATTTCTTACAGTTTCAGCAGGTGCAAAACAATTGTTCAATACGTTTTCTAACATTCTTTCTTCCTCATATGAAGGTGTTTAAGTGGAAATGTCTTCAATAGTCCTTTCCCCTATAACAGTGTTTGAACAAGTACTGGCAGGGGTGGAGCTGTGGAGAGGAGAGGTTGGGAAGGACAAAGGAAGCTAATAGTGAGTCAGTAATCAGAGCACAAAGAACAGTCCCAGCAGAGAAATGGAGAGCAAATCAGTCATCTGGGCAAAAGCCATGCCTGTGGACTTGGCAGCTACAGAAAAGGACTTAACCAGGAACTCACCATAGTTTGATGGACTGAGAGGTGTCTGAAGCTCTTTGAACAGACTTCATGTAACTGCAATTCTGGCAAACCATTTTTGGGGGTTGTTTGTGTATTTTATTGAGATGTATTTGACACATAACATGCTCTAAGGTTTAAGATGTGCAATGTAAGTTTAAGGTGTTGCTCTGATACATTTACATATTATAATGTGTTCACCATCATAGTGCCCGCTGACATCTCTATCATGCTCAGTCACTCAGTCATGTCTGACTCTTTGTGATCCCATAGATTGTAACCTGCAAGGCTCCTCTGTCCAGGGGATTTTACAGGTACAATTGCTGGAGTGAGCAGCAATTTCTTGGTTCAGGGATCTTCTCAACTCAAGGATCAAACCCATGTCTCGTTTGTCTCCTGCATTGGCAAGCATATTCTTTACAACTGAGTCATCTGGGAAGCTCCCAATATCTCTATCATGTCATATAATTTTTTTTTTTCCTGACAAGAACATTTACAATCTAGTCTTTTAGCACTGTTGAATTATATGATACAGAACTGAATTGTAGAATATCTTATTGCAGCTTTAGTGAGCAGGACGGAATGAGGAGCAAGCTTTTGCCTGAGCTTTTAAGTTAATATTTCTCAGTCCCTTAAACAGGATGGTGAAGGAAAGAGAAAGCAAAGACTGGTCTAGCCAAGTTGCACCTTCCCAGCCAGACTCCAGACAGACCTTTGAAGAGGAGGAATGGAGTTTTTAGGGGAGGATTTGGTTTCAGTGCAAAGTGTTCACTCTATCTGTTACTTCAGTTCAGTTCAGTTCAGTCGCTCAGTCATGTCCGATTCTTTGCGATCCCATGAACTGCAGCACGCCAGGCCTGCCTATCCATCACCAACTCCCAGAGTCCACACAAACCCATGTCCATTGAGTCGGTGATGTCATCCAACCATCTTGACCTCTGTCACCCCCTTCTCCTCCTGCCCTCAATCTTTCCCAGCATCGGGATCTTTTTAAATGAGTCAGCTCTTCACATCAGGTGGCCAAAGTATTAGAGTTTCAGCTTCAACATCAGTCTTTGCAATGAACACCCAGGACTGACCTCCTTTAGGATGGACTGGTTGGATCTCCTTGCAGTCCAAGGGACTCTTAAGAGTATTGTTGGGGAAAAACCAGGACAAATGGTAATGCTGGCTTCCTGTTTACAAACTAGCTCACTTCCTTGATTCTATTTGAATTTTATGGCTATCTATAGCAGTGGAAAATGAATGAACCTAAACCAGCTTGGCTGTGATCCCCATGGGTCTCTGAATCACTGAGTGGGCTCTGAGAGCAGGCAGAGGCTTGCATTCACAGCAAAGCACTTGTGGACACAATTGCAAAGCCTGTCAAATTGCCTAGCAGCCTCAGGGTCAGGAAAGAGCTGTGGCCTTTCACATGGGCACACAATGTTCCTAGAGTGCTGCTCCTGTTCTTATTTTAATCAATTCTAATTCTCAGAGGTTCTTTCTTATTATGATGCTATTGTGATGGAACTGCATGTTTTTCTGTGTATCACATATATGACTCCTTAATCAGTGTTTATATCAACCCATTAATATATATTTACTGATGCCTGTCATATGCCAAGCACCCTGGTGGATGTCATGGAGGATTCAAAAAGTATATTTACTTTTCAAAATTGGCATCTTTCGTTTCCCTCTTTTCTCCTTCTTTTTCTTTTAGTTAATACTGAAAAATAGCAAAGAATTAAAAGCCTCTACAATCACTTAGGTCTATTCCTGAAAACAGGAGTGATTCTTTGTTTCTTTCCATTATTTATTCTTTTAATTTACTTTAATTTTTCTTATAATCATGTATATTGCTATGCAATATTATAGAGTGCTTGAGTTTACTTTTGAGTCTATTTTTATTTTTCAGTCATAGCATGAGCCCACTTTATATGTATGCGCTGGCCAATGTGCACTCAAATTAATTTTTCAAGGAAGCTAACATTTTGATTAAACTCATGTGTGTATATTTGCGTATGTAGAAATAAAAGGCAGTCTAGAGCATTTTAAAGAAATCATTGAAAAGCATTGCCAAAGAAGATTGGTTCAAGATGGTAGAGAGGAAGTATGTGCACTCACCTCCTCCTGGGAAAGCACTGAAATCACAACTAACTATTGAAGTACCATAGATGTTTGGACCCACCAAAAAAGATATTCCACGTCCAGAGACAAAGAAGAAGTCACAACAAGATGGGAGGAGGGGTGCAATCACAATAAAATCAAATCTCATACCCAATGGGTGGGCAGCCAACAAACTGGAGAACAATTATAGCACAGAAGTGCTCCCACTCTTGTGAAAGTTCTGAGCCCCATGTCAGGCTTTTCAGCCTGGGGATCCAGCAGAGAGAGGGAGAAAGAGAGAGATCAGGTATCCCCAGGAGATCTGACTTTGAAGGCCAGCAGGATTTGACTGTAGGACTTCCACAAGACCTGGGTGAACAGAACCTCCTCTCTTGGAGGACACACACAAAATCTTACATGTCTCAGGACATAGGAGAAAGGAGCAATGACCCCACAGGACACCACATCAAACGCTGCCTGATGGTGTTGGAGAGTCTCCTGCAGACATGTGGGGCAGCTGTGACTCACTACAGGGACAATGACACTGGGAACAGCAGTACTGGGCGTTGTCTCTTGGTGTGAACCCTCCTGGAGGTCACCGTTAGTCCTGCCATAGAGCCTATAGACTCGAGGACTAGGTTACCTAAGGTAAAAGAAATTAACAGGGAGAGAGCACAACCCTACCCACCAGCAAGCTAGTGGATTACAGTTTTACTGAACATGGCCTTTCCCACTAGAGCAAAACCCAGTTCTACCCACCACTTGTCCCTCTCATCAGGAAGCTTTCACAAAACTTTTAGATAGCCTCATCCACCAGAGGGTAGAAAGCAGAAGCAAGAGCAATCATGCAGCTTCCAAAACTAAAACCACAATTGCAGGAAGCTAAACAATATGAAAAGGTGAAAGATTATGTTCCAGAAAAAGGAACATGGTAAGACCAAGGAAAAACAAGGACATGAAGTATAGATAGGCAACGTTCAAGAAAAATAATAATGATAGTGAAGGAGACTTAGGATCTTGGGAAAAGAACAGAGGCAAAGATTGAGAAGATGCAAGAAATGTTTACTAAAGACCTAGAAGACTTAAAGAACAAGCAAACAGAGAGAACAATACAATAACTGAATTGAAAAATACACTAGAAAGAATCAATAGCAGAAAAACTGAAGCAGAAAATGGATAAGTAACCAAGAAGACAGAATGATGGAAACCACTGCCACGAAACAGAAAAAAAAAAAAAAGAAAAAAGGATAAAAAACAATGAAGACAGTCTTACAGACCTCTGCAGCAACACTAAATGCACCAATATTTGCATCATAAGGGTCCAGAAGGAGAAGAGAGAGAGGACTTAAGAAAGTATTTGAGGAGATACTAGCTGAAAATTTCCCAAACATGGGAAAAGAAACAGTCAACAAAGTCCAGGAATTACAGAGTCCCAGGCAGGATAAACTCAAGGAGGAATATGCTGAGACACATAGCAATCAAACTGAAAAATTAAAGACATAACTAAAATATTGAACAAAGGGAAAATGACACATAGCATACCAGGGAGCCTCCATAAGGTTAACATGATTTCTCAGTGGAAATTCTGCAAGCCAGAAGGGAATAGCACAACATATTTAGTAATGAAAGGGAAGGACTTCTCACCAAGAATACTCTACCAAGTGAGGCTCTCATTCAAACATAATGAAGGAATCAAAAGTTTTACACACAAACAAAATTTAAGAGAGTTCAGCACCACCAAACCAGCATTACAACAAATGCTAAAGTAACTTATCCAGGCAGAAAAAAAGAGAAGAAAAATACCTAAAAAACCAAGTCCAAAGCAATAAAGAAAATGATATTAGAATCATATATATCAATAATTATCTTAAGTGGGTATGGATCAAATGCATCAACCAAGAGACATAGACTGGTTGGGTGGAAGAAATACAAGACCCATAAATATGCTGTCTGCAAGAGACCAACTTCAGATCTATGGACATTTACAGTTTGAAAGGAAAAGGATAGGAAAATGTATTCCATATAAATGGAAATCAAAAGAAAGCTGGAGTACCAATACACAGACAAAATAGACTTTAAAACAAAAACTGTTATACAAGACAAAGAAGGATACCACATAATTATCAACTTTCAATCCAAGAAGAAGATATAGCAATCATAAATATATATGCACCTATCATAGAAGCAACTCAATGTGTAAAGTGAATACTAACAACCACAAAGGGAGAAATCAACAGTAACACAATCATTGTGAGGGAATTTAACACCAAACTTTCATCAATGGACCGATGATGACAGAAAATTAAGAAGAAAGCAAAGGCTTTAAATGGCAAAGTAGATCAGATGGATCTGATTAATATTTATAGAACATTCCATCCAAAAGCAGTAGACCTCACATTCTTTTCAAGAGCACACAGAACATTCTCCAGGATTGATCACATGCTAGGCCACAAGATGAGCCTTTGAAAACTTAAGAAAATAAAAATCATATCAAGTGTTATTTCCCGATCACAGTGCTATGAGATTAGAAATAAACTACAAAAAAATAAAAAATACAATTTTGTGGCAGCTAAACAGTATGCTACTAAACAACCAATGGATCACTGAAGAAATCAAAGTGGGAATAAAAAATACTGAGACCAATGGGGGAAAAGTACAATGATCCAAAATCTATGGAATGCAGGAAAAGCAGTTCTAAGAGGGAAGTTTATAGCAATACAGTCTTGCCTCATAAAACAAAAAAAAAATTCAAATAAACAACCTAATATTGTACCTAATACAACTAGAGAAAAATGATAAACAAAACCTAAAGTTAGTAGATGGAAGGAAATCATAAACAGCAGAGCAGCAATAAATGAAATAGAGACAAAGAAAACAATTGCAAAGATCAATGAAATTAAATGCTGATTATTTGAAAAGATAAACAAAACTGATAAACTTTCAGCCAGATTCATCAAGAAAAAAAGGGGGAGGACTCAAGCCAATAAAATTAAGAATGAAAAAAGATAAGTTACAAAAGACACCATAGACATATAAAGGATCATTAATGACTACTCTGAGCAACTATATGCCAGTAAAATGTACAACATGGAAGAAATGAACGAATTAGTAGAAAGTTATAATTTACCAAGACTGAAAGGAGTATGTCAAGGCTGTATGTTGTCACCCTGCTTATTTAACTTATATGCAGAGTACATCATGAGAAATGCTGGGCTGGAGGAAGCACAAGCTGGAATCAAGATTGCTGGGAGAAATATCAATAACCTCAGACATGCAGATGACACCACCCTTATGGCAGAAAGTGAAGAAGACTAAAGAGCCTCTTGATGAAAGCAAAAGAGGAGAGTGAAAAAGTTGGTTTAAAGCTCAACATTCAGAAAACTAAGATCATGGCATCTGGTCCCATCACTTCATGACAGATAGATGGGGAAACAATGGCTGACTTTATTTTTCTGGGCTCCAAAATCACTGCAGATGGTGATTGCAGCAACGAAATTAAAAGACGCTTACTCTTTGGAGGAAAGTTATAAAAAGCAGAGACATTACTTTGCCAAAAAAGGTCTGTCTAGTCAAGGCTATGGTTTTTCCAGTGGTCATGTATGGATGTGACAGTTGGACTATAAAGAAAGCTGAGTGCTGAATATTGAATGCTTTTGAACTGTGGTGTTGGAGAAGACTCTTGAGAGTCCCTTGGACTGCAAGGAGATCCAGCCAGTCCATCCTAAAGGAGATCAGTCCTGATTGTTCATTGGAAGGACTGATATTGAAGCTGAAACTCCAATACTTTGGCCACCTGATGCAAAGAGGTGACTCATTGGAAGAGACCCTGATGCTGGGAAGGATTGAAGGCAGGAGGAGGAGGGGACAACAGAGGATAAGATGGTTGGATGGCATCATCAACTCGATGGACATGAGTTTGGGTGGACTCCGGGAGTTGGTGATGGACAGGCAGGCCTGGTGTGCTATGGTTCTTGGGGTCACAAAGAGTTGGAAACAACTGAGTTACTGAAATGAACTGAACTGAATCAGGAAGAAATAAAATTTATGAACAAACCAACCACAAGCACTGAAATTAAAACTATGATTAAGAAACTCCCAACAAACAAAAGTCTAGAACCTGATGGATTCACAGGTGAATTCTATCTAACATTTATAGAAGAGTTAACATCTATCCTTCTAAAATTCTTTCAAAAATTGCAGAGGATTGAATATTCCCAAACTCATTCTACCAGGCTGCCATCACCTTGATAACAGAACCAAACAAATATATCACAAAAAAAGAAAACTACTGATGAATATACATGCAAAAAATCCTCAAGAAATACTGGCAGTTTAAGTCTAACAATATATTAATAGGGTCATTCACCATGAACCATTGGGATTTATCCCAGGAATGCAAGGATATTTCAATATCTGCAAATCAATCAATGTGATATATCACATCAAAAACTGATCATCTCAAGAGATGCAGAAAAAGTATTTGACATAATTCAGTACTTACTTATGGTAAAAATTCTCCAGAATGTAGACATAGAGGGAACATAGGTCAACATAACTAAGGCCGTATACAAGAACCCCACAGGTAACATCATACTCAAGGATGAAAAGCTGAAGAAAGCATTTCCTTTCAGATGAGGAACAAGACAAGGAGGACCACTCTTGCTAGTTCTACTCAACACAGTTTTAAAAGTCCTAGCTAACACAATCAGAGGAGAAAAAGAAATAAAGGGAATCCAAGTCAGAAAAGAAGTTAAACTGTCACTGTTTGCATATTACATAATTGCCGGGAGAAATATCAATAACCTCAGATATGCAGATGACACCACCCTTATGGCAGAAAGTGAAGAGGAGCTAAAAAGCCTCTTGATGAAAGTGAAAGAGGAGAGCGAAAAAGTTGGCCTAAAGCTCAACATTCAGAAAACGAAGATCATGGCATCTGGTCCCATCACTTCATGGGAAATAGATGGGGAAACAGTGGAAACAGTGTCAGACTTTATTTTTTGGGCTCCACAATCCCTGCAGATGGTGACTTCACCCATGAAATTAAAAGACACTTATATTACTTTGCCAACAAAGGTCTGCCTAGTCAAGGCTATGGTTTTTCCAGTAGTCATGTATGGATGTGAGAGTTGGACTATAAAGAAAGCTGAGTGCTGAAGAATTGATGCTTTTGAACTGTGGTGTTGGAGAAGACTCTTGTGAGTCCCTTGGACAGCAAGGAGATCCAACCAGTCCATCCTAAAGGAGATCAGTCCTGGGTGTTCATTGGAAGGACTGATGCTGAAGCTGAAACTCCAATACTTTGGCCATCTGATGAAAAGAGGTGACTCATTGGAAAAGACCCTGAGGCTGGGAAAGATTGAGGGCAGGAGGAGAAGGGGACAACAGAGGAGAAGTGGTTGGATGGCATTACCGACTCAATGGACATGAGTCTGGGTAAACTCCAGGAGTTGGTGATGGACAGGGAGGCCTGGCGTGCTGCGATTACTGGGGTCACAAACAGTTGGACACGACTGAGCGACTGAACTGAACTGAACTGAACCCCCTTAAGATTCTTTTAGAGTATAACCTCTTTCAATAAGCCTTTGTTGAACTCTACTCATACTTCTTGCTGCATTGGGTAACCTTCTCTTTACTTTCACAGTGTCCTCTATTTGTCTTCACTAGATATGTCATTTTATGTTGTAATTATCTGCTTACATTTCTCAATTAGTGAAAGCACTATAAGTCATATTTTTATTTTTTTATCTCCAGTACTTAGCTCACTATTTGTCACACAGAAGGAAAAAGACAACTAAGTTTGTTAGGTTAGGGCTTAACTTGAGTCTTCAATAATGAGCTGTGTATGAACAATTGCAAGAAAGGAAGGAATCCAATGGAAATAAGACTGAACCAAGATTTATACAATGAAGGTCCAAGTACTTCCTGGAGTTAGAAGCTTTGGGGTGTGTGTGTGTGTGTGATGTAGGGGTGTGGGGCTAAAGAGGCATCTGCTAGCAGATTGGATGCATGGATTTGGAAAATATGAAAGTGCTGTAATGTATACATTTTGGACATTATAAACAACACAGAGACTGATTTTTTAATTGGCACAATTGATGAGAACGGTGTGTTAGGAGATACTTTCAGCAATTAGGACTGGGACCAGCATGAACAATTATAAAAATATAGTAGCTTAGGAGTGAAATATTAATTTGGGGCAAATAGTTGGGAATGAGTATATACAAAATCATTCAAAAAAATTACTATCGTCACTAAATGGCAGGTCCAAGAAGAGCACTGTGGGATTATGCTCATTTTGTTCAATACTATATGCTCATGCTTAACACTCAGGTTAGCACATAGTAGGTGGTGAATGTTTGTTTGTTTGTTTTAGTAGCAGAATTGATGGATAAATGATGTTTAAGCCATTCCCATGCATAGAATAGCATAGAATTTTTATTGTTGTTTAAATTTTTTTAACTCCCTCCAACATCAATGCCTGGAGAACCCCAGGGAGGGGGAAGCCTGGTGGGCTGCCGTCTATGAGGTCGCACAGAGTCGGACACGACTGAAGCGACTTAGCAGCAGCAGCAGCAGCAACATCAATGCAATGGTCTGAAGTGGTACATTTATAGAAATGGTGGAATCATGTGACTTTCTTGTAATTTAGGTCACTTTAATTCTCTCCAAGTTGCTTCATGAGTCCCAGGCTTTAGCACAATTAATGCTACTATTTTGAAATCAGCTTTAGAACTTTGATCTCAGGCTCTAAATATGCCCTTGTTGTAAACAAGCAACACATCTAATAATAACCGTGTCACCTGTTCATCTAAAGGGGTCATATGTATTTAATTAATAATTGAGAACAAATGTCACCATCATTGCCTCAGCCTAGACAGAGGACAATTATATCATCTACTTATTATTTCTGCTTGAGGATATATAAAGCTTTCAGAGAAGGTTTTTAATGATTCAGATAATTAAAGTTGAATTTTTTACACATTAAAGACAATTTATATTTGAAAACAATTAGGATGAGTTACTGGTATGTTCAAAGAATCAGTTTCATAGAAAAACCTTTATAATGGTGTGAAGATATATGTTCAGGGATGTTAACTATAACACAGTTAACAATAATGAAAGTCTGGAGGTTGCTTAAAAATCCATTATAAGTTATGTTACACATTCTAGGCAGAATACTAAACAGTGTTTTTTTTTCTTTTAAATAGTGTATATCTATATGTAGAAAATGTCCCGGACACATTAAGTGGAAAAATTGCAGATTTATGGAGCAGGATAAGGAAAATAATTCATGTGTATAATAAATACAGATCATGTAAATATTAATACACACACACACACACACACACACACATGCACACATACAATATACCACCAGTGATATTAAAAATTACCTGGAAGGATTCCTTAAAAATGTTAGCAGTGGTTAATTCTGAAATTATTTTAAGTATTTTATAGTATTTTTACAATGATCACATATTTATTGACTAAAATAATAAAAAAGTTACTTCTGTGCTTTCCAAGTTCTGCTGTGGCTTCTTCTTGCATTTTAAATTCTAGAAATTAATATTAAAAGTAAAATAAAAGAATCACCTGTTTATTTAAGCTAAAAAGTAGTCATTCACATTTCTCCAAAAACATAAAGATGATCAAAAAACACATGAAAAGATGTTCAACTTCGTGAATTATTAGAGAGATACAAATCAAAGCTACAATGAGGTATCACTTCACACTGGTCAGAAAGGCCATCATTAAAAAGGCTACAAACAACAAATGCTTGAAAGGGTGTAGAGAAAAAGAACCCTTTTACATTGTTGGTGGGGATGTAAATTGGTACAGACATTATAGAAAACAGTATGGAAGTCCCTTCCACAGCTAAAAATAGAGTGGCCATATGATCCTACAATCCCACTCTAGGGTATATATTTGAAATTTGAAAAGAACCTCAATGTTCAAAGCAGCATTACTTACAATAGGTAAGGCATGGAAGCAACCTAAATGTCCATCGACAGATAAATGGATAAAGAAAATGCAGTGCATACACACAAAGGAATTCTACCTCAACCATAAAACAATGAAATATTCCGTTTCCAGCAACATGAATGGACTTAAAGATTATCATACTAGGTGAAGTTAAAGTCAGAAACAGGAAAAAAAAGCATCTGATGTTACTTAACACATGAAATCTAAATGATGATATAAATAAACTTATTTACAAAACAGACTTACAGACATGAAAATAAGCTTATGGTTACCATAGGGCAGGGGAGAGATGGTATAATTTAGGAGTTTGGGATTAGCAGATACAAGTAACAATATATATGAAAGAGATAGTTTTCCTTCCTCTGAACTTTTTTGGAACACTTTCAGAAGGATATGTGCTAGCTCTTCCTTAAATGTTTGACAGAATTTTCCTGTGAAACCATCAGGTGTTAGACTTAATTTTCTTTTGCTGTTTTTTTTTTGCAGTTTTTTAGAACTGCCTTATGACCCAGCAATCCCACTGCTGGGCATACACACCGAGGAAACCAGAATTGAAAGAGACACATGTACCCCAATGTTCATTGCAGCACTGTTTATAATAGCCAGGACATGGAAACAACCTAGGTGTCCATCACCAGATGAATGGATAAGAAAGCTGTGGTACATATACACAATGGAGTATTACTCAGCCATCAAAAAGAATTCATTTGAATCTGTTCTAATGAGATGGATGAAACTGGAACCTATTATACAGAGTGAAGTAAGCCAGAAAGAAAAACACCAATACAGTATACTGACACATATATATGGAATTTAAAAAGATGGCAATGATGACCCTGTATGTGAGACAGCAAAAGAGACACAGATGTATAGAATGGACTTTTGGACTCTGTGGGAGAGGGAGAGGGTGGGATGATTTGGGAGAATGGCATTGAAACATGTATACTATCATGTAAGAATGAAGCACCAGCCTATGTTCGATACAGGATACAGGATGCTCTGGGCTGGTACACGGGGATGATCCAGAGAGAGGAAATGGGGTGGGATGTGGGAGAGGGATTCAGGATTGGGATCTCATATACACCCATGGTGGATTCATGTCAATGTATTGCAAAACCAATATGGTATTGTAAAGTAAAATAAAGTAAAAATTAAAAAAAAATTTTTTCTTTTGCTTTTTTTTTTTAATACAGAAAGATAAGTATTGNCTGGGCTGGTACACGGGGATGATCCAGAGAGAGGAAATGGGGTGGGATGTGGGAGAGGGATTCAGGATTGGGATCTCATATACACCCATGGTGGATTCATGTCAATGTATTGCAAAACCAATATGGTATTGTAAAGTAAAATAAAGTAAAAATTAAAAAAAAAATTTTTCTTTTGCTTTTTTTTTTTAATACAGAAAGATAAGTATTAAAAAACACAGCAAACAAGTTCCAGGTGAAATATCAATAATCTCAGATATGCAGATGACATCACTCTTATGGAAGAAAGTGAAGGGGAACTACTTCATCAAGGAGCCTCTTGATGTAGGTGAAAGAGAAGAGTGAAAAAGCTGGCTAAAAACTCAACATTCAAAAAATGAAGATTTCAGCACCCAGTTCCATCACTTCATGGCAAATAGATGGGGAAATAATGAAAAGAGTGACAGACTTTATTTTCTTGCACTCCAAAATCACTGTGGAAGGTGACTGCAGCCATGAGATTAAGTATTTGCTCTTTGGAAGAAAAGCTATGACCAACATAGACAGCATATTAAAAAGCAGAGTCATTACTTTGCTTCCAAAGGTCCATATATCCAAAACTATGGTTTTCCTAATAGTCATGTACGGATGTGAGAGCTGGACCACATAGAAGGCTGAGTGCCAAAGAATCGATGCCTTCTAACTGTCATGCTGGAGAAGACTCTTGAGAGTCCCTCGGACTGCAAAGAGATTGGACCAGTCAATCCTGAAGGAAATCAACCCTGACTATTCATTGGAAGGACTGATGCTGAAGCTCCAATACTTTGGCCCCCTGATGTGAAGAGTCAACTCATTGCAAAGACCCTGATGCTGGGAATGTTTGAAGGCAGGAGAAGGGGACAACAAAGGATGAGATGGTTGGATGGCATCAGTGACTCAATGGAAATGAGTTTGTTTAAACTACAGGAGATGGTGAAGCACAGGGAAGCCTGGCCTGCTGCAGTCCATGGGGTTGCAAAGAGTCAGATACGACTGAGCAACTGATCAACAATCTTGTTGAAACTGGTTCAACAAACTGTAGAGAAATGAAATCTTCCTATCTCATTCCGTGAGGTCACTAATCACCCTGATACTAAAATCAGACAAAGATAGCACAAAAAGGAACAGTATGGGACAGTATGACTAGTGAATATAAATTCAAAAATCATCAGGAAAATACTAGCAATCTGAATGCAACAGTACACTAAAAAAGATCATGTACTGTGATCAAGTGGATTCATCTGAGGGATGCAAGGATTTCCCAGTATCTGCAAATCAATCAATATGATACAGGACATCAAAAACTGAAGAATGAAAACCATACCATCATCTCAATAGATGAAGAAAAAGCTATTCACAAAATTTTGCACTCATTTTTGATAAAAGTTCTCCATAAAGTGGTCATAGAGAACATACTTCAAAATCTAAGATGGGGAGCAAGACAAGGATGTCGACTCTCAGCACTCTTGCTCAACATAGTTTCAGAAGTCCTAGCTACAGCAATCAGGGAAGAAAAGGAAATAAAGGGAATCCAAATTGTAAAACAATAGTTAAAATGTCAGTGTTTGCAGATGACATGGTACTACACATAGGGGATCCTAAAGACACGACCAGAAAACTGCTAGAGCTCATCAACGAATTTGGTAAAACTGTAGCTTACAAAATTAATACACAGAAATCTGTTGCATTTCTATACACTAACAACAAAAGATCAGAAAGAGGATTTCAAGACACAATTCCATTTATCATCACATCAAAAAGAATAAAATACTTAGGAATACATGTACCTAAGGAAGCAAAAGACCTATATTCCAATAACTATAAGAAATCAGTGAAAGACAATGAAGAAGACACAAGCAGATGGAAAAATATGCCACGTTCATGGATAGAAGAATCAATATTGTCAAAATGACTGTACTATCCAAGGCAACCTACAGATTCAATGGAATGCCTTCTAAGTTACCAGTGACATTTTTCTCAGAAATAGGGCCCCAAAATCTTAAAATTTGTATGGTGACACAAAAGACCCTGAATAGCCAAAACGATCTTGAGAAAGAAAAACAGAGCTGGAGAAATCAGACTCCCTGACTTCAGATTATACCACAAAGCTACAGTCACAAAAAAGTATGGAACTACACAAAAATAGAAATATAGGTCAGAGAAACAGGATAGAAAACCAAGAAATAAACCCATGCACCTATCGTCAACTAATCAATGACAAAGGAGGCAAGAGTACACAATATCGGAAAGACATTCTCTTCGTAAATTGTGCTGGGAAAGCTGGACATTACATATAGAAAAGTGAAGTTAAGCCATTTTTAACATCATATACAAAAGTAAGCTAAAAATGGAGTTAAGATCTAAATGTGAGACGGCACACTATAAAACTCCTGGAAGAAAACATAAGCAGGACATTCTGACAAAATTCACAGCAATATGTTTTTTGATCCGTCTTCCAGAATAATGGAAATAAAAGAAAACACGAACAAATGAGGCCTATTTAAACACAAAAGGTTTTGCACAGACTCACAGACTTAGAAAACAAATTGATGGTTGTCAGGGGGAAGGATGGGTGAATCAATAGAGTTTGGTATGGACTTATACACACTGCTATATTTGAAATGGATAACAAACAAGGAACTTCTCTATAGTACATGGAACTCTACTCAATTTTACGTGGCAGCCTGGATACAACCTAAGTTTAGGGGAGAAAGGAAACAAGTATATGTATGACGAGGTCACATTGCTATTCACCTGAAACTGTCACAACATTGTTAATTGGTTGTACCCCAATATAAAATAGAAAGTTTTTAAAAAATGGGCAGAATTCCTAAATAGACATTTCCCCAAAGAAGACATATAGAGGACCAAAAGGCAGACGATAATATGCTCAGTATCACTAATTATTAGAGAAACGCAAATCAAAACTATAATGAGATACCACCTCTCACCAGTCAAAATGGCCATCATCAAACAATCCAGAAACAACAGATGCTGGTGAGGGTATGGAAAGAAGGTTACCCTCCTACACTGTTAGTGGGAAAGTAAACTGGTATATCCACCATGAAGAACAGCATGGAGGTCCCTCAAAAAACTAAAAACAGGGCTTCCATATGACCCTACAATCCTACTCCTGGGCATATGTCGAAAGAAATATATGGTTTGAAAGGATACATGCACCCCAATCTTCATTGCAGCACTGTTTCCAATAGCCAAGACAGGGAACCAACCTAAACATTCATCGACAGGGGAATGGAAAAAGAAGATGTGGTACATTTATATAATGGAATATTACTCAACCATTCAAAAGTATGAAATATCATCATCTTCAGCAATATGGATGGATCTAGCAATTATCATGCTGAGTGAAGTAAGTCAGGCAGAGAAGACAAAATATTGTATGGCATCCCTTATATGTGGAATCTAAAAGGAAATGATACAAGAGAACTTGTTTACAAAACAGCAACAGACTCACAGGCTGAGAGAACAAACATGATCTGTCGGCTGCTTTGGTGGTTGCCAAGGAGATGGATGAGGGGAAAGGATAGTTGGCATTTGGGCATTTGGGATGGACACGCACACCCTGCTATGTTTAAAATGGATAATCCACAAAGATATACTGTATAAGAACAGGAAACTCTGTCCAGTGTTATATGGTAACCTGGATGGGAAGGGAGTTTGAAAGAGAATGGATATATGTGTATGTATGCTGGAGTCCCTTTCCTGTTCACCCAAAACTATAACAGCATTGTTAATTGGCTGTATTCCAATACAAAACAAAATGTTTAAAAAATAAAAGAGATAAACAACAAGATCCTTCTGCATAGCACAGGGAACTATACTCAATATTGTATAATAAACTATAATGGAAATGAATATGAAAAATAATATTCAGTTCAGTTCAGTCACTCAGTTGTGTCCGACTCTTTGTGACTCCATGAAATGCAGCACGCCAGGCCTCCCTGTCCATCACTAACTCCCGGAGTTCACTCAAACTCATGTCTATCGAGTCAGTGATATATGGATATATATATAACAATCATTTTGCTATACAGCAGAATCTAACACAGTATTGTAAATCAGCTATATTTCAATTTTTAAAAAGTAGCCATTCAAATGAAGAATTAAAGGGTAAAGTTGAGTTTATATATGATGCTAATTTACATGTCGAATATTAGAAGTGATAAAGTAAAATAGCACATTTCTGCAACCTGTACTCAGGGATAATATTTAACTAGTCAGCATTCTATAGGATACAACAAGCTATTAACCATAGGATAATACTGATCAGTCAGAAGAGGCACAGGTATTAGTCATGAAGTTCCAGCACTTTAGCTCCTGGATCATGGGGAAGTCTGGGGTGTTTGGAAGTTCCTAGGGTGGGCCAGACTGCAAATCTTAGGTAGTACCTTGGAAATTTAGGAGGCAACTTCATTCTCCACTTTCAAGTCTGTACCTAGAGATTCTCCTCTTGAAGGTTTATGCCAGATACTAACACAAAGGTCAACCTCTCTGTGAAATCTTCAGTGGTCACGCTTCTCTTCCAGAGAGAAAAGTAAACTGCTCCCTCTGGCTGTGAATTGCCAAAGACGGATGTTTATTCCAACGCTGCATCTCTTCTGTCCCACTGCATACAGCTACAGTTTGGCTCCATATAAGCATGGATGTATCTTCTTAATGTTGCATTCTTGTAACTACCCTAGTGCCAAGGACAAGATGAATGAATTTGTTATATGAGTAGATTAATAGTAGTATTAATAGGAGATATAGTAGTAACCCTTGTTTTCTTATGGTAGACTCTACTTAATCTTCACGACACACCAATGTGCCACAATTTTGCCGCTTATCAATGAGCAAACTGAGGTACCAAGAGGACCAGAAGCTCGTCCGCGTTTCCCTGTCATCATGGAGAGACAAGACTGGATCCAGGCAATATGGCAGAGTGACTCAATGAACCATGCGGCATCACCGACTCAATGGACATGAGTTTGAGTAAACTCCGGGAGTTGGCAATGGACAGGGAGGCCTGGCGTGCTGCAGTCCACGGGGTCGCAGAGTCGGACACGACTGAGCAGCTGAACTGCCTGACTGACTGAACATGGCAGACATCATGAGTGATGAGGCCTGCACTAAACACAAATGAATCCAATTACTCAGACAGTTGCGTGGGATTTTGACAAATAAACCTCTCTCAGGTCCTAGAAATCTTGTCACGTGACAGAAAGCTGTGGTCACAAAGTGATGTACCCGTTCATGACAAGCAATTCAATGCTAGGTATTAAATTTTCTCAGCCCCGGCCAAGGGCTAGCAGACTAGTGAATTTAACCAGAGTCGCGTCCGACTCTTTGTGATCCTGTGGACTGTAGCCCACCAGTCTTCTCCATCCATGGGATTCTCCAGGCAAGAATACTGGAGTGGGTTGCCATTCTTCTCCAGGGGATCTTCCCAACCCAGGGATTGAACCCCCGTCTCCCGCATTGGAGGCAGACCCTTGAACCTCTGCGCCAACAGGGAAGCCCTAAGAACTAGCAGACTAGTCAGTTTAACCAGAGGGCCCATAGAGTGGCAAGCAAGAACATTAGCCTTTGGAATAAATTAACTCAGAGAGGCGACAATGAGCATACTGGTAGTGGACACAGACCATCATGAAGTGAAATTCTAGCTTCCTGTTAAGTTGCTAATATGAGTTACTTAGAAAGTGTGTGTGCATGTATATACATGAGATATGAGTGTGTGCTAAAATAATAATAAGTGAAATTAACCCTATGTAACCCTATACCCTCACTGTATAGCTTTACATACACTAATACATTTAGTCAAAGAACTACCTTAAGGAAGCAGTTACAATCTCCCAATTATAGATGAGAAAATTGGGAAACCAGAGAGGTAAGTATAATAACTTGCCCTAGTTCACAAAGTTGCTGCTGCTGCTGCTGCTAAGTTGCTTCAGTTGTGTCTGACTCTGTGCGACCCCATAGGCAGCAGCCCACCAGGCTCCCCCGTCCCTGGGATTCTCCAGGCAAGAACACTGGAGTGGGTTGCCATTTCCTTCTCCAATGCAATAAAGTGAAAAGTGAAAGTGAAGTCGCTCAGTCATATCCAACTTTCATGATCCCATGGACTGCAGCCTGCCAGGCTCCTCCACCCATGGGATTTTCCAGGCAAGAGTACTGGAGTGGGGTGCCATTGCCTTCTTCGAGTTCACAAAGTTAGGGAGAGACAAAGTCAAGATCTCAGCCTAACTGTTACAGCCTTAACTACCATGCTATTCATTATTTAAAGATCATAGCCAACCACCATAGAGCAGTTATTATGTACCAGGCACAGTCCTAACCTATATTAATAATAAAAATGCATTATGGGAAATTCCTTGGTGGTCCAGTGGTTAAGAGTTTGCTTCCAATGCAGGGGGCCTGGGTTCCATCCGTGGTTGGAAGCTAGATCTTACATGTCACAGCAAAGGTCCCACATGTGGCAACAAAGGTCCTGTGTGCTGCAATGAAGACCTGGCACAGCTAAATTAAAAAAAAAGCATTCTGTAGTACCAAGCATAGAGAAAGCACTCAATAAATGTTAGAAACTCTGTGACACAGGTGTTACTTTTATCCACACTTTCAGAGAAAAAACGCCGAAGCCCAGAGAGTTTAATTTAATGCAGTTTCAAATAAATTATGTAGCTAGGAAGTGATGGAGCTGCTATTTAAATCCCAACATCTGGCCACTTTTAAACATTTAAGCACTACAGTCTAATGTTTCAGTTGTAGAGGAAAATTTCAGGGTTCACTGTGGAAGCCCCATATCTTAAATCTGAAAGACAGATCAAGCACGGGGCAGGAGGAAGCTAATATCTGGCAGGTTGGCTGGGTGTTGATGGGTGCCCCAAGGAAGCATTGCCTTCTTAACAGTGTATTCTGAGAAGCACAATCAAGACATCAGTCTTTGTTTTTTCTAAACATTTACAGTGATATATTTTAACCAACCATAAGTTTTAAAAAATAAAAATATTGATAATCAATGCATTTTCCTCAACTATGTTAAATCTTAAGAGTTTTACATGTATATATTATTAAGATTTAGATCGTAGATATATAGATATAGATGTTTGTATATGTCTCATTTCAGTGAGTATATTTCAGTTTGTATATGTCTCATTCAATCCACAAAAATTGATGTATAAGTATTCATATTAAATGTAAATAATAACAGTTTTAAATTTATTTGTGTTTCTTATAGCATGTGTTTCTTTTTCTTGAGCATGTATTGAAGGCTTATTTATTCACTGTTGAGTAGAAAAATACATAGCAGGCATCTTTATCTTGTTTCTTATGTTAGAGGAAATGGCTTATAATATTTTACAGAAAAATATGTCATTTACTGTACAATTTTGATCTATATCCTTTATCAGGTTAAAACTTTCCCATTTATTCCAGTTTGATTATAATTTTCTTAACAGTGATGATGAATATTGTTAAATGCTAGCATTTTTGTATCTATTGAGATGATTTTACACATTTTTCCCCTTTAATCTGTCATGTAATGAATTCTTTCAATACATTTTCTAATTTTAAATTATCCCTGTATTCTCAAAGCAGACCTCACAGAGTTCTTATGAATGAATAGATCAATATTTAAAAAAATATTACTGGGCCCAGATAATGTATGTTTAATCCAGGACTTTAGAGTCTATGAATGAAAGTCACTCAGTAGTGTCCGACTGTTCACAACCTCATGGACTACATGGTCTGTGGAATTCTCTAGGCCCAAATACTGGAATGGGTAGCCTTTCTCTTTTCCAGGGGATCTTCCCAACTCAGGGATGATCGAACCCAGGTCTCCCACACTGCAGGCCGATTCTTTACCAGCTAAGCCACAGGGGAAGCCCAAGAATACTGGAGTGAGTAGCTTACCCCTTCTCCAGGGGATCTTCCCAACCCAGGAATTGAACCGGGGTCTCCTGCATTGCAGGCGAATAGTAAGTCAGCCATCAGGGAAGCCCTATAGTAAGTCAGAAAAGTCTAGAAGTTTTCTTTCTTTTATTCTTTGAATCTGATTTTGGAATGAAGGTTATTCCAGCTTCATTAAATAAGTTACTAAGTGTCCTAATAAGAATGCAGAAGAAGATGTTCTAAAAATAAGATTGAAAACCCCAGTGGCACAAAATCGTTGTGGCAGTTAGCAAGCTTCTGGACTTCACAAGATTATCCAAAGACCAAGGTTCTTTCTTCTCTTTTGTGGCGTGCTCATCTTCTAAGTTTTTGTCACCATCTAAAAGATGAAAGCTGATTTCACCCATAACTGGAGTGGATATTTCAGCTCATAGGGATGGGAAAACAGAGGAAATTGATGGCAGATTATATCATCCTGAAAGGATGTGACCTGGAAATCGCACACATCACTTCTGCTCAGGTCTCATCAGCCATAATTCAGTCATAGAGCCACGCAAGCTGCAAAGGCCACTGGGAGCCGTGGTCTCCAGTTGGGCGTCCATAGTCAGGTGGAATTTGAGGCGGATGATGGATATTGGGGATAATTAGCAGACTCTTCCACAAGGAACAATCAATGTAAGATTAGAATTATCCGTTTTTCAAATATGTGTGCAAATGCACTTCTGAAACTTCTGCAAATTTATTTTTATAGGAATATTTATCTATCTAACTATTTTAAAGAAAAAGATGGGTTTACTCAGATAATCATTTCTTTTTAAGGTTTATTTTTCAAGAAAATTGTCCCTCATTGAAATGTTCAAATTTATTGGCACAAAACTGTATAAGAAATTATGATTTTAAAAAATATTGCCATATTTGTAGTTTTCTTATTTTTTGCTAATATGATTAATTTGTGTTATCTCTCCTTTTACATGATTAGTCTTGTTAGAGGTTTGTGAACTTTATTAATCCTGTCTCTTATACACATCTCTTTGGTGGTTGCCAAGGAGATGGATGAGGGGAAAGGATAGTTGGCATTTGGGCATTTGGGATGGACACGCACACCCTGCTATGTTTAAAATGGATAATCCACAAAGATATACTGTATAAGAACAGGAAACTCTGTCCAGTGTTATATGGTAACCTGGATGGGAAGGGAGTTTGAAAGAGAATGGATATATGTGTATGTATGCTGGAGTCCCTTTCCTGTTCACCCAAAACTATAACAGCATTGTTAATTGGCTGTATTCCAATACAAAACAAAATGTTTAAAAAATAAAAGAGATAAACAACAAGATCCTTCTGCATAGCACAGGGAACTATACTCAATATTGTATAATAAACTATAATGGAAATGAATATGAAAAATAATATTCAGTTCAGTTCAGTCACTCAGTTGTGTCCGACTCTTTGTGACTCCATGAAATGCAGCACGCCAGGCCTCCCTGTCCTTACGCAATATTTTCTTTACCATTAATTCTACATATTTTCTAAGTTCCATTATAATTTCTTATTTGATCTATGAGGTATTTAGAAGCTTTAGACTTCTCAAATGTGAGTCTTTTTAAATTATTTCTTTTTACTTAAAATTTAACTGTACTGTAAACAGAGAATATGGTATCATGAATTGTTTCCTTCTGTTTGGTGTCTGTTTTGATAATACAGAAGTGCTTAAAATTTTTTTTTCAGTTAGGAGAGTCTCAGTTTCTAAGAGATCTTTTTATTATTTTCCTTTATAGCATATATGTTAGCTCTGATAAGCTCTGCTAATAATAAGCTTTTTATTATTAACATATTATCAAAATGTTTTACAAATGGTCATTCTCAATAGTTTCTGTTCTTCTTCAGAAACAACACTTCTCTCTTGCATAGCCAAATGTGGGTGCCATGATGGGTAAAACTCTAATTCCTAAAGTAAAACTGAAATCTTAAGACATCTTAAAATTTACAAAAGATAAATTATTTGTTGTTTATTTATGCGATTTTGTTGTTTTATGGTCATTTTATTGTTTTATGGACATTTCAATGGATGACAGGACTCCAGAAAAGTTAATTTATGAGAATTTTCCTTGTGGCCAAAGAAAAGGACAAGAAGTTTTGATGATAATGGAAACCGCGGAAGGTTTTGCAAGAAACGACATGCCAGGTCTGTGCTTACCAGGGTTATTCTGGAGACACTGCAAAGAATGGAACGGCAGTGACAAAGATAGAAAAACCAGTTAGGGGGCTCACGCAGCTGTCGGAGATATGAACTGAGGGAGTGAGAGGGGTGTTGGGTCCAAAAATGTTGATTACTCACTAGACAGAGAGACTGAAAACTAGGGGCACCAAAAATACTTTTGGAGCAATTTGACATCATAGAGTTCAAAAAAATATCATGAATGTTTTCCTTACGGGAAAAATCCAAATTTTGTTGGACTTTCATTTAATCTGTTCTTGCTAGAAAAAGGAATCCTACCTATGGAAAAAAAAAAAAAAGATATGAAATTGTACAGGGCATTTTCATGGGTTAAAAGCATGGGATTGGGAATCCCACTGGCTGGTTCAACTATCAGCTTCTCCAGTGACATGATGTGTGACACTGGGTATGCTATTTACATTTTCTGTGCCTTAGTTTTACATGTCTAAGTCTAGTAAAAATGCCCGTTTCAGAGTAAAATGAAGAATTATCAGTATGTAAAGTGCTTATCACAGAAGTTGTCAAAACATATATACGTGTATTATTACTATCATTTGTATAACTCATTAAAGTGTCCTATTTTTAAATGCATACATAGAATTTCATGGGGATCAATGAAACTGAATGAATGTCAATGATGTTTGCATACATTTTAAAAATCAATCAAATCAGCTGGAGGTGAGAACATTCTGCTAATGAATCTTCAGGTTCTACAAGAAAACTAAAATGACAAGCATATTGCAGTACTTACTGTGGTGGAAAAAATACACTTGTTGCCCCACTTATTTTCATAGCATCCTAGTGAGAATTTGAAAAGGAGAGCTGAAGCTTAGAAGAGAGAAAAACCAAGCTTACTTCACAGCTTGAACTCAGTTCAAGAGAGTGGTATGTGAGACAAGCATCGACCTCATCTCACAAATTTTGGTTCAACAAATATCTGCTGAATAACTGCTACACGCCTGGTACATGTGATCTGAGCCCTTTTATGGTTAATTGCTCAAGCTCTTTTCTATGGCTCAAACTGTATAATGAATCATAGCTAGAAAATTTACAAAAAACACATGCTTCTCATAAGAAAAAATGACTAGGAAACTGTGACCAGCCCTTTTCTGAACAACTGACTGATCCCCAACAGTCTGCAAAACCTTACATCTTCCCAACCTAAACTAATCCAAAAATAATTTTGGTGCCCCTATTTTTCAGCCTCACCATCTACTGAGTAAATCAGAATTGTTAGACCCGATATCCCTCCCATTTTCCCAGTTTACATCCTCAAGAGCTGCACTAGTCTCCAAACTGGTTTTTCTACCTTTATCATTTCAAATGCATTCTTCACAGTGTTGCCAGAATAATCTCTGGTAAACACAAATCTAATAATACGTCATTTCCCTTCCAAGGTTACCATCAATATAAAAGATAAAATTCTTAATTTTTTTTTAGCAAAATAACTCCAAGTCCTCCCTAAATTTGGCAAAAACATACTTTCTTAAATAATTTCCAGATATTTCACTCCTGTCTCTCCCAGCCCTCCAGAGCTCTTGCTAGAGGACTCATCATACTTGCCGTGTAGGTTTACGTCACCTTACCCTAACTCTTGTTGCATTCTTTGCCTTCTCTCCATTCTCTTTCACTGACATTATGTTTTGTCCGACTACTAATTTGCTACAGTCACTTTTGGTCCTTCAATACTTTTGCTCAGATATTTCCGCTTTAGCCATTTCTGAGTATCCTCATATTCATAGCAGAAACAATGACTCCCTCTTTGAATTTCATATGTAAGTTGGTTTAAAAACACAGAAATCACTTTCTACATAGGATTATTTTCAAGTAGTCGTGTACAGATGTGATAGTGAAGCCGCACAGTCGTGTCTGACTCTTTGCGACTCTATGGACTGTAGCCTACCAGGTTCCTCCATCCATGCGATTTTCCAGGCAAGAGTATCGGAGTGGGTTGCCTACAGCTGACCATCAAAGAATTGATACTTTTGCACTCTTGTGCTGGAGAAGACTCTTGAGAGTCCCTTGGACAGCAAGAAGATCAAATTAGTCAATCCTGAAAGAAATAAATTCTGGATATTCATTGGCAGTACTGATGCTGAAGCTGAAGCATACATACTTTGGTAAAGCGCTGACTCATTGGAAAAGACCCTGATGCTGGGGAAGATTGAGGGAAGGAGGAGAAGGGGACGACAGAGGATGAGATGGTTGGATAACATCCCCAACTCAATGGACATGAGTTTTAGTAAACCCCGGGAGACAGTGAAGGACAGGGAAGCCTGCAAGGCTGCAGTCCATGGGGTCTCAAAGAGTTGGACACGACCGAGTGACTGAACAGCAACGTGAGAGCTTATTTTCCTGTTAGACCTGAGTTCTTTTGAGAATAAGAACTGGTGCCTTATTTCTACCCTACCCCCATTCCAATTCTCCCAGAACATAGCTGCTTATGGAACGGAATTAAGCATATATTCTATTCTCTGGGATGCTGCCAGTCTCTAGAAAGGATCCCCTAAGCACCGCTCCATTTCCAGTGAAGGCTCTTCCCTTTTGCCCCCTTTCTTGTTTTCCCCGGCCCCCATTCTCAGTTCAGAGAGAAGGTGGAGCTAATTCGGTTGGTCAGAGGGAAGCACTGATGTAATTAAACTCATCACTCCCTTGTTGATGGGGGCACTTGCCTGCCATGTCCACTGACCCCTCCTTCACTGTAGGAACCGGTTCTGGTCCTGGCAGGCCGCTGCTGCTAAGATGGAGACACATGGACCCAGAGACTCCTCTTGGGTCTTCAGACTCACCCAAGTGCTCAACCCAGATGTTCAGAGAGCTTTGTGACAGGACCCTGGGGGCCAGCTGACAGGGACTAAGGCATGGTTAAATTTAGCATTTGTTGTCACCTCTGGGTACATGGTTTCTTGGGAACCTCATATGGAAAAAGAGGTGGGAGCCTGAGATAGAAGCTGGAAAGTCTAAGTCAGTTGATTCTGCTGCTGCTGCTAAGTCGCTTCATCGTGTCCGACTCTGTGCAACCCCACAGATGGCAGCCCACTGGGCTCCGCCATCCCTGGGATTCTCCAGGCAAGAACACTGGAGTGGGTTGCCATTTCCTTCTCCAATGCATGAAAGTGAAAAGTGAAAGTGAAGTCGCTCAGTCATGTCTGACTCAGCGACCCCATGGACTGCAGCCTACCAGGCTCCTCTGTCCATGGGATTTTCCAGGCAAGAGTACTAGAGTGGGATGCCATTGCCTTCTCCCAGTTGATTCTAGTATCTTCAAATACCATCAAAATGAACCCCGAGCCCTAACAGCAGAATAGGGAAACCATATTTTACATATTGAGATTAGCATCTTAAGACTTTCCTGGTGTTCCAGTGGATACGAATCCACCTGCCAATGCGGGGGACAGGGGTTTAATCCCTGGTCCAGGAAGATCCCACATGCCGCAGGGAAGCCACTGAAGCCCGCGTCTTGCAGTCTCTGCTCACCGCAACAAGAAAAGCAAGTCCTTGCTCACTGAGTGCAGCAGTGAAGACCTAGCACAGCCAGAAGTAAGGAGATAAATAAAGCTCAGAAAAAAATCCTCTGTTTCTTTCTTACCTTGGGGGTTAAGTTGCTTTAACCTGTAGCCCCCTTACCACAGAACTTTTCAGTGTGGAATGAGTAGATGGGATGCAGTTTGGGATCGGGTTGATAATAATAAAGTAAAGTGAAAGTCACAGTCCTCTCTGACTCTTTGTGACCCCATAGACTATACAGTCCACGAAATGCTCCAGGCCAGAATACTGGAGTGGGTAGCCTTTCCCTTCTCCAGGGGATCTTCCCAACCCAGGGTTCAAACCCAGGTCTCCGACATTGCAGGCAGATTCTTTACCAGCTGAGCCACCAGGGAAGCCCAATAATAATAATAATTTGATACCTTTTCTTAATTTTCCTGGAATTTTGGGGGTAGTTTTAAAGAAATCCCATACTCATATTTTGTGTTTGTTTGTTTATTTTCTGCTCATGCCTATAGAGGTTGTTTCCTAGCAGCATTTCATGTCTATCACCTGTTGACTCTTACTACGAGCTCATGAGGATACAGCTAGCTCTCCCTAAGTAGTCGCACCTAACCTAAGGTGATCATTCTTTCCCAATCTGTGTTCAAAGGGCAAAATTATAGTCTCTGTTCATCCTTGTATATAATGCTTGAACTGATTTCAAATTGGTCACATTTCAAGCAAGGTGCTACCTAATTTTAGCGGCTACTAGAAAGAAAAGTGGGTCATTCACTTCAAAGCTGCAGCTATAGGCTATCCGTGTACTGTACCAAGCCACAATCCCTTTTCATGTTCGAAGTTAAAACTGTGAGTGACCACATGTTCGTCATGTAATTGAACCTATAGCGCTGCTCTCTCTCAGCTCTTTCATCCTCAAATGTATATAAACATTCCCCTGGGCTCGCAAGTTTCTGTTTCTTTCACTGATGCCCAGTGTTTATGAGCTGGGCGTGCTGTCCCTAGTAATGAAAGATTGCAAGCTGCACTGACTTGTTCCTGGCCTTCTTGCTCACAATGTGGAGCATTTGTTGTTGTTGCGTTGTTGCATTTCTGAATAAAGTCTCTACTTGCACTGAAGCCAGATCAAATGAGCTTGTGTTGGATTTTATTCCTCCGAATGGCGGTTAACGTAGTTCTCAGCTATGGCATTAGTTGTGGCCTGCCCAGGACTGCTCAAGGGTAGGCTTTGTGATTTACCTGACTCAGTATGTGATCAGCCATCTCCATTATGGTAATAAAATGAAAACTTTCAAGATCATGGTCATGCAATAGAGAAAACAATTTTACCTCAGCATTCAAGCTCAAACAGTACACTAATCTACCGTAATTCTGTTATTGCATTTGGAAGCAATTCCTTCTATTCACTCAGAGATAACTGTTAACAATACAATAGGCTTCCTCCTGCCTTTTCCCCCAGTGAGCAAAATATGCTGTTCATTGCAAAGAAACCTAGCAGTAGTAAGCTGTAGTGTTTGTTTCTGTGTGAATTAGTGTGTACTTGAAGACCATCAGGAGGCTTGGTTTGTATTATGAGGTTACTGTGAAACATGTACTTGGGGTATAGGACACTCAAGAAAAATATGCATGGGGAGGAGATTATCACCTTCCTCAGATTTTAGAGAGGAATCCAATAAAAGCTTCTTTGACTCCAGTAGTCCCGCAAGTGCAAGTCTGGCTCGAGAACTGAGCTGCCTGGATGGTTTTGGAATCATTATGCAAAGGGAATTATTTGATAAACAAACATTACACATTTACTCTCTGTGTTCCAGCATGTATTGGATTCACTGATTATTCACCTTGTGTTTTATGTTTAACCTTGCTTCCACATTTAAATCAATCACCTTTGGTAGAAAAATATTAAATTCACCTAAGAAAAGACAATCTTTAACTTTCTAAGCCCACATTTTCTGTATTAACAATTTTACATCAGAAATGCTCCCTTCCATATCTGTCCATAAGCTATCATTAATGGTTTCACATCTTTCCTGTCCACCTAGAATGAAGGCAGAATAGCAATTTAATAAATAATGACAGGTATGAGATGTACAGTAATGTAACAATGCTTCTTCTTTTTCTACTAAAATCAGATTCTTAAAAATTTTCTGTTGTCTTCTCTGACAACTGTGTTCTGGGAAGACATTTTTTAAAAAACTTAATTTTGGCTTTTTTGACCTTTAATAAAATAAAGCAGATCATCTAGGAATGGCAGGTAACGCTACAGTTGGCACTGGGTCTCTTGGTTAAAATTTCTGTTAAATGTTGAGCCTTTAAGCTGAGAACGTGATTCTCAGCACTGTATGGTGTCAACTTTCACACAAACAAGCTAAAATAAACATGAACGAGGTAAGGCTTGCAACTGGAAAAAATCAACAGTATCTGGGGAATGTAAAAGAGGAGGAGTTGGGTATCCAAAGCCAAGAGAATTCAAAGAATGAAAATCCTAGGCTAATCACCCCAGACATCTTTGCTTGATTTGATTAAAACATGTTTCAAATGATGGGATGTGTAGCTTTAAAAATAGAAGCAAGTCAAAGTACTGTTCATTTTTTTCTAAACTGGGAAAATGAGGTCACAGTGATTATTCCAAAGAGAGAAGTAACAAAGGGCATTACAAAATCTACTTCCCCAACGCTACCTCTGCTTGCTTAAGTCTCTTTGTATATGCTAGTCATTTTTTCCCCAATTCTACGGATACAATCAACATATAATGCTGTATGTGTTTAAGTCATATAATACATGACTTAACACCCATCACCTCATAGGACTAAAAAATGTTTTTTTTTTCTTACAATGAGAACTCTTAATTTACTCTTTTAACAACATTCAAATATAATGTACAGCAGTGCTAACTACAGTAATCTTGTACATTTCATCCCTAGTGCTTTTTTATCTCATATCTGGAAGCTTATACCTTTTGACCACCATCATGATAACTGTTTCTGAAGTGAAATGACATCATTGTGTTTAATGTAACAAAAAGGGAGAGGATTTTGCATATTTTACAATAAGAAAAGTGGCTTATTTTGCATTCAACATGAAACCAAGAACATTACTGACTTTTAAAGGCTTAGATTCACAGAATAAAGCTATCAGATTTCTTTCCTGTCTGTGTAAGAATAACTCAAATCTTTAGATTTTGCTGCAAAGTTTTAGTTTAAGAAGTCCTGAGTGACATCCATGTGCCAAAAGCCTTGCTTGCTTTTAATATTCAGAGAAAGTACGAAGGGTTTTGAAAAACTTGAAATTGAAAGTATTCTTTCCACATGTCCTTCTTTTATTAACTGACACGTATGTAGATACATTCCCCCATCCTCTAGGAGTAATGGCTGTTTCCTTGCCTATATCTTTATGTGAAAAGTTTCCCTTTTCTTTTCAACTACAGTTCTGAATATGACACCTAGGAGAGGCAGAAGAAATTCACGTTCTAAAGTTATAAGCATGGAAGTAGATACTTGGAGGTTTAATGTTGTGTCATAAGCCAGCAAATAGTGTAACATGTCACTGAGACATCCAAACTTCAAAACCCCCAATATTCTTCCTTTTGAACTTTTCTTGTACAAATGCAAGCAAGCAGGAGAGACAGAATCTTCTCTTTATGAATATCATTACAACATTTGCCTCCATTTCCTGCCTTCTCTACTGTAACCCACCCTAACTTTTTCGTTAGGAAGGTTGAAGCTTTTAAGTACAGCTTGAATACTCAGGGAAATAAGTACAGACGATTCTCTTTTGACTTTGTAGTTTCTCAGCTTGACCTGATAGTAGGTATCCCTGACTACTGTTGGCCTTAGAAGATCTGTCATCTAGCCCTTACCTGCTGGATGAAACACCACTGGCTGTTTGAAAGCTTCAATCCTTTATATTCTCAACATTTGGACTTGCTTCTCACACACTGATATCTGCATTGAGTTCCTGCTCTGAGAATTATATATTCTAAAGGATTTCTCACTAACCTAAAGACCCAAAGCAATGAACAACATAAAAATGTTGCTTTTCCTACCTGGCCAAACATCACTCAAATAGTTCTCTCATATGTAAATATAACTTCGGCAGCAAAGCTTTTTTGGAGGAACCATCTGTAATAATCTAGAAATGTTCATGTAGGATCATATGTTGATCCCCTTTTCCTTTCCTTTGACAGTTTGGGCATCTATATCCAAGGTAAACCTGGGGGTGTTTGCCTCCTACATTCATCTGTAACTTTCTTAATTCAGGTTATTAAATATGTGACAACCTCAAAGCTTTTGACAAGTATAATAAAGACAGTGATGCATTGAAAAGGTTATTTTGGATAGTGCTGAAAATAATTGTGATGACAAGATTATTTTAGGCACTAAATGTATACTTTAGGAGAGAGGTTGTAAATTCAAAATTCTGGATGAAATGTCCAGAATCTCTGCAAGCTAAGAATAAGAACAGCCCAGGCAGAATTCTTCAGGTTTGGGTGAAGATGATACAGGAATCTTGTCTTCAACTCTCAGGAAAAAAAAAAGGGGATATTCTAGTCTGCTGATATTTTGGAAGTACTTACTTAACTAAGTCAGCTTTTGAGAGGCAAACACGTTACCTGTACAGGATATCAGTCATTCAGACCCCGTGACCTGAGCCATCCCTTGTGTGAGTAGGTTATGACATTCACTGTCCTGTCAGACACTTTTCTCACAGGAAAGGGCAGGGCAAGAAAAAGCTAAAACCTTTTTTTTAATACAATCCTTAATATTTGCTAAGAGTCCGGTAGGAACAGACCCAGGTTGTGTGGGGTTTAAAGCGACACTATTGGGGGGTTACTTCCTTAATAAAAAGATTACAAAGTTACTAAGTAAAGTTAATTTTTAATTTCCGTAAGGAAAAGAAATCACAAGGAAGTACAAATTTTGAAGTATCTCTTCATAGGACAATGTGCAATCATTTTCTGTAGAGAGAATGGAAATAGAATTCTGTTTTTCTTCCAGCAATGTTGATTGAATCTTCTTTTTACTGTCTTTATATTGCTAATAGTTTAGAACATTTTCTTTTGTCTTTTTCTTATATCATCATAAGAACATGATGTAAGTCCAGCGGGAAAGCCCTATCCATTGTCTTTCACATCGGAGCCATAAGATTTGCACGGATGTTCTGTATGTGACCTTTCTGCTCTGTACAAGTTGTTCCTCCTCTGTTACCCTCTTCCTTCTCGGTGCTTGCTATCACAGGACCCGTCCATTTTGCAACTCATCTTTGACTCTGGGTCACGACACAGAGGAAATCAGGCGTTCGCAGCAGGAGTATTCTGGGAAGCGGCTCACACACCAGGAAGTCACGAAGTATCTAACTTAGAACTTACGTGACATTAAGATTCTTCTCTGAATCTGGTTCATTGTTGTTCAGTTGCTCAGTCATGTCCGACTCTTTGCGACCCCCCGGACTGCAGCATGCCAGACTTCCCTGTCTTTCACCGTCTCCCGGAATTTGCTCAAACTCAAGTGAATTGAGTCTGTGATGCTATCCAACCATCTCATCTTCTATTGTCCCCTTCTCTTCCTGCCTTCAATCTTTCCCAGCATCAGGGTCTTTTCTAATGAGTCGGCTGTGGCTGATTATAGCCTCTACATAAAGCAGTAACGTTTATAAAATAAGCTTCCTTTTAGCCTCCTCGCCCAGATCCCTACAGCTCTGCTAATGCCACCCAACACAAAGGAAAGGAGTTGAAGAGGGATCTGTAGTGGAAAGGAGCCATTCTTAACCAATTGCAACCAAATTTCTTACATTTATAAACTTTACAAAAATTGATAACTTCTTCAATGGCATCCCTTCATAGGGCCTGAGAGGGCCCATGAAAGTGAGGTGTGCTGATGTCTAATTACTTTGATGCAAAATCCAGGTTGGGGGGCAAATGATATTTTACGTTTTTTTTTTTTTTTTAGTTGAAGTATAATTGACTTAAAATATTGCTTTAGTTTCAGGTGTACAACCTGTTTATTCAATACCTGTTTCACTCACACTTCTAGACTTTTCCCCTCTGCTAAGTCACTTCAGTCGTGTTTGACTCTGTGCGACCCCATAGACGGCAGCCCACCAGGCTCCGCCGTCCCTGGGATTCTCCAGGCAAGATCACTGGAGTGGGTTGCCATTCCCTTCTCCAATGCATGAAAGTGAAAAGTGAAAGTGAAGTCGCTCAGTCGTGTCTGACTCTTAGCAACCCCATGGACTGCAGCCCACCAGGCTCCTCTGTGTATGGGATTTTCCGGGCAAGAGTACCGGAGTGGGGTGCGATCACCTTCTCCATTTCCCCTCTAGCAACTACCAGTTTGTTTTCTGTGTCTGTGAGTCTGTTTCTGCTTTGTTTCATTTCTTTCGTTTTTCATTCATTTCAGAAATCATACTGTATTTGTCTTTCTCTGATGTTTTTTCGTTAGTATAATACCTTATAGGTCTATCTGTTTTGTTGCAAATGGCAAGATTTTATTCTTTTCCTGTCTGGGTAATATTCCATTGTGTGTATATATACACAATGGAATATTTTATATATATATATGTATTATATATATAATAAATGTATATATGTATTATGTATTTACGTGTATGTGTATGTATATATATACTACACAGCTTCTTTATCCGCTCATGTAGGTTGCTTCCATATCTGGGCTATCCTGAATAATGCTGCAATAACCATTAGGGTGCACATATTTTTTCAAATTAGTGTTTTTATTTCCCTTAAATATTCAAAAGTGTAATCACTAGATCATATGGCAGTTCTGCTTTTAATTTTCTAAGGAACTTTTGTACTGTTTCTGAGTGACTGTACCAGTTTACATTCCCACCAACGGTGTATGAGCATTCCCATTCTCCACATCCTCAGCAACACTTACTTGGTATCTTTTGATAATAGCCATTCTCACACATGTGAGGGACTATTCATGGTGATTTTGATTTGCATTTCACTGAAAGTTAGTGATGCTGAGCATCTTTCCATGTGTCTGTTGGCCATCTGCATGCCTTCTTGAGAAGAAAATGTACATTAAGGTCTTCTGCCAATTTTCAGTCAAGTTGTTTTATTTTTAATTTTTTTTTTATGTTGAGGTGTATGAGTTCTTTGTGTATTTTGGATATTAACCCCTTGTTTCATAAATTATTTGCAAATATACTTCCCTATTCAATAAGCTGCCTTATTGTTTTACTGATAGTTCCCTTCACTGTGCAGCAGTTTTTTAGTTTGGTGTAGTCTCATTTGTTTATTTTTGCTTTTCTTTCCCATGGCTGAAAATATAATACCAAAAAAAAATATTGCTAAAACCCATGTCAAAGAGTATACTGTTTTCTAATAGGCAATTTATGATTTCAGGTCTTACATTTAGGTCTTAACTCCATTTTCAATTTATTTCTGTGTATGGTATGAGGAAGCTGTCCAGTGTGATCCTTTTGCATGAGGCCATACAGTTTTCCCAGTATAGTTTATTGAAAAGACTCTCTTTTCCCCATTTTATATTTTCGTCTCTTCTGTTGAATATGAATTGTGTGTATGGGTGTGGATTCATTTCTGGGCTCTTTATTCTGTTCCATTGGTCTCTATGTCATTTTTGTGCCAGTACTATACTGTTTTGATTACGGTAGTTTCATAGTTTAGTTTGAAATCAGGAAGCATGGTACCTTCAGCTTTGTTCTTGCTCTAGATTGTTTTGGCTATTGACGGTCCTTACAAATTTTAGAATTATTTGTTCTAGCTCTCTGAAAAGTCACACTGATGTTTTGATATCACTGAATCTGTAGATTGTCTCGGGAAGTCACTGTAACAATGCTAATTCTTCTGCTGTCTGAGTGGAGTATTCATTTCCACTCTGTGTGGCATGTTCGGTTTCTACCATCAATGTCTTACAGCTTTCTGAATATAGTTCTTTTACATCCTTGGTTAGATTTATGCCTAGGCATATTATTCTTTTTGATGCCACTGTAAATGAGATTGTTTTCTTAGTTTGTTGTTAGTGTATAGAATGTGTATATTAATTCATATCCTGCAACTTTTACTTAATGAATTCTAAGAGTTTCTTGGTGGTATCTCCAGGATTTTTTGTAAACAATATCACGTAATCTGCAAACAATGAAGTATATTTCCTCCTTTCCAATATGGGTTCTTTTTCTTGTGTAATTGGTATGGCTAGGACTTCAAATACTATGTTTAATAAAAGTAGTGAGGGGGGCACCCCTGTCTTATTCCTGTTCTTAGAGGAAATGCTTCCAACTTTTCATAGTTGAATATGATTTTTACTGTAGGTTTGTCATTATGACTTTCATTATGTTTTGACATGTTCCCTCTATACCCACTTTCTGGATAATTTTTTTTAATCATAAATGAATATTAAACTTTATCAAAAGCTTTTCTGCATCTATTGAGATGATCACGTGATTTTTATTCTTCAATTTGTTATTGTGTTTTGGTGTTATGTGTTATGGTGTTTCACATGGATTGAGTCACAAAAATTGAATCACCCTTGCATCCTTGGGATAAATTCTACTTGATCATGGTGTATAATCCTTTCAACTCTTAAACTCAATTTGCTAATATTTTGTTTAAAATATGTTCGCCAGTGACATTGGCCTGCAATTTTTGTTTGTGTGTATGTGGTGTCTTGGTCTAGTTTTGGTGTTAGGGTGATGCTGGCTTCATGGAATGAGTTCAGAAGAGTTATCCTCATTTTTTTTGGAAAAGCCTGAATAGGTGTAATAGTTTGATAGGTGTAAATTCTTCTTTAAATGTTTGGTAGAATTAACCTGTGAAACCATCAGTCCTGGATTTTGGATGGAAGGTATTTTTTTTAAATTATTGTTCCAATTTTATTACTGGTAATTTGTCTGTTCAGTTTCTACTTCTTGTTGATTGAATCTCGGGAGATAGTACATTTCTAAAAATTTATCCATTTCTTTCACTTTGTTCATTTTATCACTCATAGTAATCTCTCATGATTCTTTATATTTTTGTGGTGTCACTTGTAACTTCTCTTTTATTTCTGATTTTTATTTATTTGGCCCTCTTTCTTGATGAATCTGGCTAAAAGTTTATCATTTTTTAAAATCTTTTCATAAACCAACTTTTAATGTCATTGATTTTTTTTCTATTTTTTTGTTTTCTATTTTACTTATTTCTGCTCTGATCTTCATAATTTCTTTCCTCCATTAAATTTGGATTTCTTTGTTCTTGCTTTTCTACTTCCCTTAGGTATAAAGTTAGGTTGTTTATTTGAGATTTTTCTTCTTTCCTGAGGTTGACTTTTATTACTATTTAATTTCCTCTTAAAACTGCTTTTGCTGCATCCCGTGGATTTTTTATCATTGTGTTTCCATATTCATTTGTCTGTAAGCATTTGTAAAAATTTCTCTATGATTTTTTTAGTGAGTGAACCATTGACTATCTATCCTCTACCTGTTTGTCTTTTTTGCAATTTCACTTGTAGTTGATTTACAGTCTCATAGTGTTGTGCTCAGGCTTCCAAGGTAGCTATGTGGGTAAAGAATCTACCTGAAATGCAGGAGATGAAGGATATGTGGTTTGATCCCTGGGTTTGGAAGATCCCCTAGGAGAGGGCAGGGCAACACACTCCAGCATTCTTGCCTGAAGAAGCCCCCAAAGCCTGGAGGGCTGTAGTCCATAGCATCACAAAGAGTTAGATACCTGAAGCAGCTGAGCACACACAGACAGTGCTGTGGTCAGAAAAGATGCTTTCTGCAATTCAGTCTTCTAACATTTACTCAGCCTTTTTTATGGCCGGACAAGTGATCTGTACTGAAGAATGCTTCATGTGCACTTGAAAAGAATGTGTATTCTGCTGCTTTTGGATGAAATGTTCCATTAAGTTTATATGATCTAAATGTGTCCTTCAAGCTATATTTCCCTACTGACATTCTATATCTGAATGACCAGTTTATTGATGTAAGTGGGGTGTTAAGTTCCCCTACTGTGACTATTATTTTCAGCTTTTTCCTTTGCATTTGTTAATTTTGCTTTGTATATTCAGATGCTCTTACCTCAGATGCATACATAGGTATAATGTCTATATCTTCTTGCTGGATTCATCTATCATTATGCAATATCCTTCCTTACAACTTGTTGCAGTCTTCGTTTCAAAGTCTGTTATGTCTGATGTAAGTATTGCTATCCCCAGTTTTTTTTTCCAGTTTTTTTTTTTTTTAATTGCCTGATACTGAGTAGAGTGTTTGTGGATGTAGTTGTTGTTGCTGTTGTTTTCTTTTATTATTTTGAATATATTGTGCCATTCCCTTTTGACCTGCAGTACTTCTGCTGAAAAGTCAGTTGATGGTCTTACTGGGGTTCCCTCTTACATGACTACTTGCTTTCCTCTTGTTGCTTTTAAGGTTCTCTAGTTAATTTTCATATTTAATATTAATTTGTCTTGGTGTTGACTTCTCTTAGGGTTCATTTTGTTTTTGACTCTTTATAATCCTAGCATCTATACTCTCACATTTTAGGGACATTTTCAGGTACTATTTCTTTGAATAAATTTTCTTCCCCTTTATCTTTTCTTCTTCTTCTCTCTTCTCCCCTTTCTCTCTTCCTCTATAAGTGTGAATATTCATTCACTTGATGTTGTTCCAGAGATGTCCTAAACTATTCTTAGTTTTTTAAATTATTTTTTTTTCTCTTAGGCTTGGCATATTACCACTACTCAGATCACTGATCCGTTCCTCTGTATCATCCACTCTACTATTGATTCCTTCTAGTGGCTTAGAGGGTAAAGCATCTGCCTGCAATGCAGGAGACCCGGGTTCGATCCCTGGGTCGGGAAGATCCCCTGGAGAAGGAAATGGCAACCCACTCTAGTATTCTTGCCTGGAAAATCCCATGGACAGAGGAGCCTGGTAGGCTACAGTCCATGGGGCCGCAAAGAGTTGGACAGGACTGAGCGACTTCACTTCACTTCTGCCTCTCTTGAAGAGATCAGCAATTGTGTCTGACCCAGACTTCTTTCAAATCACTGTCTTTGTGCTGGGACTCAGAACTTGTGAAATTTTGCATGTGCAAAAAGAGTGAAGTATCTGTTTCCTATGCTCTTATTGCTCTCCTGTATGCAAGCCCTGTTGGCCTTCAAAACCAGATGTTCTGGGGACTTCTTGTCTCCTTGGTGCAGGACTCCTGGGTTGAGGAGCCTGATATGAGACTCATACCCATCACTCTTTGGGGAGAACCTCTGCAATTATGTTTATCCTCCTAGTTTCTGGATCACCTACCTGGGAATGCAAGTCCTGACTATATTACATCTCTGCCCTCCTTCCCATCTCCCTGTGGTTTCTTCTTTATATCTTTAATTGTGGAAAGTATTTTCTGTTTGTCTGCAGGTCAGTCTCATAAATAGGTGCTCTGCAAATTACTGTAGTTTTCATATACCCATTGAAGAAAGAGAGCCCAGGGTCTTTCTACTCTACCATCTTGGCCACACCTTCTACTTTAAGATCTTTACTTAATACATATTTTTTAAAAAATTATTGAGATAAATTCATATGCCATAAAATCCCACATTTTAAGTATAACGTTCAGTGGATTTTACAAGGCTGTGCAGCCTGACTATCTAATTCCAGAACATTTTTATCACCCCTAAAAGAAGCCTTATACCTATTAGCACTCGCCTTCCCACCAATTCCTATCAATTACTGCATTAGCCATGTTCTCCAGATGAACAGAACCAATAATATATAGATCTAGTTCGGTTCAATTCAGTTCAGTCACTCAGTCATGTCCAACTCTTTGTGACCCCATGAACCACAGCACACCAGGCCTCCCTGTCCATCACCAACTGCCAGAGTTTACCCAAACTCATGTCCTTGAGTTGGTGATGCCATCTAAACATCTCATCCTTTGTTGTCCCCTTCTCTTGCCTTCAATCTTTCCCAACATCAGGGTCTTTCAAATGAGTCAGCTCTTCGCATCAGGTGGCCAAAGTATTGGAGTTTCAGCTTCAACATCAGTCCTTCCAATGAACACCCAGGACTGATTTCCTTTAGGATGGACTGGTTGGATCTCCTTGCAGGCCAAGGGGCTCTCACGAGTCTTCTCGATACAGATAGATATATAGAAAGAAATTTATTATGATAAGTTAGCTCAAGTGATCACGGAGACCAGTTCAGTTCAGTTCAGTTCAGTTCAGTCGCTCAGTCGTGTCCGACTCTTTGCGACCCCATGAATCGCAGCACGCCAGGCCTCCCTGTTCATCACCATCTCTCGGAGTTCACTCAGACTCACATCCATTGAGTCAGTGATGCCATCCAGCCATCTCATCCTCGGTCGTCCCCTTCTCCTCCTGCCCCCAATCCCTCCCAGCATCAGAGTCTTTTCCAATGAGTCAACTCTTCGCATGAGGTGGCCAAAGTACTGGAGTTTCA
>SJYT01055806.1:202280-242891 GCA_006410635.1 Cephalophus harveyi | reverse complement strand
TCAGATATGCAGATGACACCACCCTTATGGCAGAAAGTGAAGAGGAGCTAAAAGGCCTCTTGATGAAAGTGAAAGAGGAGAGTGAAAAAGTTGGCTTAAAGCTCAACATTCAGAAAACGAAGATCATGGCATCTGGTCCCATCACTTCATGGGAAATAGATGGGGAAACAGTGGAAACAGTGCCAGACTTTATTTTTTTGGGCTCCAAAATCACTGCTGATGGTGACTGCAGCCATGAAATTAGAAGACGCTTACTCCTTGGAAGAAAAGTTATGTCCAACCTAGATAGCATTTTCAAAAGCAGAGACATTACTTTGCCAACTAAGGTCCGTCTAGTCAAGGCTATGGTTTTTCCTGTGGTCATGTATGGATGTGAGAGTTGGACTGTGAAGAAGGCTGATCACCGAAAAATTGATGCTTTTGAAGTGTGGTGTTGGAGAAGACTCTTGAGGGTCCCTTGGACTGCAAGGAGATCCAACCAGTCCATTCTGAAGGAGATCAACCCTGGGATTTCTTTGGAAGGAATGATCACGGAGACCAGTAAGTCCCAAATCTGCCGTCTACAAGGTGAGGGTCCAGGAGAAAGCTGGTGGTGTTGTTCTGGTTCAGATCTGATGGCTGAGAACTGGAGGGCTGATGGTATAAGTTCTATTCTGAAGGTGACGAGCCAAGAACAAGGAATGCTGATGTATGATGGTAGCAGAATATGGATGTCTCAGCTCAAGCAGGGAGAAAATCTACCTTTCCTCCAAAAAATAGAAATTTTTGTTCTTTTCAGGCCCTTGACAGATTGGATGATACCCACTAGCATTGTTGAGCTCAATGTACTCATTTAAATTTAATGATTTAAATGCTCACAGACACTTTCAGAGATAACTGCTAACAAGTATCTGGGCAATCTTTGGCCCAGTCAAGTTGACGCTTATAATTAACCATCACAGCTTCTAACCTGCTTTCTATTTCTATGTATTTATCGATTCTACATATCATATATATGGGGCCTTTTGTGTCTGGATTCTTTGACTTTGCACAGTGTTTTCAAGGGTCATTCATGTTGCTGCATTATCAGTACTTCATTCTTTCTTATGACTGAATAATATTCTAGCATGTGGATAGACAATGTTTTGTTTATTTATCAGTTCATAGACATTTCTGTTGTTTTCTACTCTTTGCCTATAATGTATTACACTGCTATGAATACTCATGTACAAGTTTTTCTATGAATATATGTTTTCAATTTTCTTGAGTGCATACTAGGAGTAGAATTTCTAGACCATACAGTAAGTCTATGTTTAACTTTTCAAGAAACTGCCAAACTCTTTCCTGAAGCAGATGCAGCATTTTATACTCCCATCAACAGCGTATGAGGATTCCCATTTCTCTACATCCTCACTAACACTTCCTGTTTTCTGTTATTTTGATTACAGCCATTTTATTAACTATGAAGTGGCATTGCATTGTGGTTTTGATATGCAGTTCCCTTTTGACTAATGATATTAGCTTCTTTTAATGTGTTTATTGTTTCAATACTTATGTCAGATTTATGACTTTCAAATACTCTCTCCCATGTTTGGACTGTTTTCTTACTTTCTTGAGATATACAAGTCTTGTACTTCTTTGTTAAATATATTACTTTTCAAGCAATTATAAATTATTTTTTTAAATTTTATTTTCCAACTGTCCACTTCTTGTGCATAGAAATTGATTTTAATTTATTGGTCACACACCTTTAGCCTTTCACAACTATTTTATTAGCTTTAATAATTTTGTGATGCTTGCACATATACATGTATGTATATATATATGAATTCCTTGGGATTTTCTGTCTATAAAATCATGTCTATTCTGCAAGTAGAAACAATTTCCATCTTTTTTTCCCATCTAGAAGTCTTTCATTTCTTTTTTCTTACTAACTTCTCTAAGACTAGATATAATGTTGAATAGAAGTGGTAAAAGCAAATGGGTCTTATTCCTTATCTTTGAGAGAAAAACATTCAGTCTTTTACCATTAAACATAAAACCGGGTTTTGAGTAGATGCCCTTTATTGAAATGAGGAAACTCATTTTTATTCTTCATTTGTTGATATTTTTATTATGAACATTTGTTAGATTTTATTGAAAATCTCCATAATTAGCATGTATATTTTAATTTTTTTTTGTATTTTTGCTGTTCAGTTGTAGGAGCTGTTTATATATTTTAGATATTAAACCCTTATCAGTTATATCATTCACAAATATTTCCTCTCATTCAGTAGGTTGGGTTTTGTTTCTTTCTTTGTTTTGGCTGTACCGCATAGCTTGCAGGATCTTAGTTCCCTGGCCAGGGGTCGAACCCATGACCTCTGTAATGGAAGCATGGAGTCCTAACCACTGGACAGCCAGGGAATTCCCTTATTTTGTACAGTTTATTGAAATATGTCTTTTATTTATTTTTAATTCATGTTTTAAATTTGATTTTCTTAGTCGAGTATCTTTAGCATCACAATTTTTCTTAAGCTTGTGTGTGCATGAGTGCTGTGCTAAGTTGCTTCAGTTGTGTCCAATTCTCTGTGACTCTATTGACTTAAGCTTACTTAATTTTATTTTCTTATACTTGTCTTCTTTTCTTCTTGAATTTCTTCTTCTTTTATTAATGCCCAAACATACTGCTGTGTACTTTTGTATTATTTTAAAATTTACTTTAAGTAAATTTTAAGCTTCCTATGTCGTCTTCCCAAGAGAAATGAAGGTGCATGCGCACAAAAGTACTGATACATTCATATCAGTTATATTCACACTATACTCACAATATACCAGTTATATTTCACAAACTGGACATAACTCAAATATCCATCAGCTGAGGAACACATAAACAAATAGTCATGTATTTATACAATGGTATACCTGTCTCTTATACACATCTCTTCTTTTATTAATGCCCAAACATACTGCTGTGTACTTTTGTATTATTTTAAAATTTACTTTAAGTAAATTTTAAGCTTCCTATGTTTTAGATACAGTTTTTAATCTTTTCTTAGAATGTTACTATGTGCTCAGATAATAAACAAACAAAAATAAGTCAGTTTCTGACTTCAAGACATTTTACTCTCCATTAGTAACAGTATTTCAGTTGTTCCTTACATGTTTTCATCTTAACCTTTACTCTTACAGTATTTCTTAGTATTTTTACTTTATTATTGAAGTTGTATATTAATTATAGATAACATTTTTGATGCCTATTAATATGGGAGGGACTGTGCTTAGCCTGTTTCATAATCCATCTCTTACACACCATCATGAGTTAGATACTATTACCAACTTGATTTTGCATATAATGAGATTAAAATCCAAAAATTCCATTAAATTTACAAAGGCTATAAAGCAACTAATAATGAGATCTGGGATAAAAATTGCTCATATCCATCATAATTTCCTGATAAACATTTCATTTTAAAGCCAAGTATGGTTAAATTTGTAAAACCTAACTCCAGTGTTTTGTAACAGACTGTACCAGGCATACCAATTCCACAATTCTTGGAATAAATGTGTCTTGGCTTGTGGTAATATTATGTCAAGTAAGATAAGATACTAATATTTTTGTTTCAAACAACCAAGACCACATTAGAAGTCATTTCCTTTTAAACTATGTGCTTTTAAATCTTTCACATATTTAAATCCACAGTGATCAAGAAAAATAAGTAGTCCAAATAGATTCTTCCATGATTTGTCTCCCTATGAACATTCTCTCCTAAGTACTAAGTTATTTGACCAGGGATCCAAATATGGCATAATTAATAGTTTTGTAGCTTAACTGGAATAACTTTATGCAAAATACAAGAGGACAGGAGCAACAATTGTATATTTTCCATTTCAACTTAGGAAATCTAGGGCAGCATTTATATATGCATTTATCTCTAAAACTCAAGTCCTGAGCAATCTTATCCCATTCATCCAAGTGTTTCCCTTTACTTATAATCCATGTTTAATAACTGGCGTTGCCACCCACTTAGTACCCAAGCTGTAACCTGGAAATTATGTACATTTTTAAAACACTTTTCCTCTGTTATCTCCTTCTAAGAACCTGCAGTCAATCTACATCCTTTTAATTCATACCCCTAATCAGCCCTTATTTCATTTTCATATCCACTGCCCTATTTTGAGGCTTGTCATTGCTCCCACACACTCTACCTTCTAGTCTTCCCTCTCCAAAGAAGCTAATGTCAAATTTGGCTTTTCTTCTCCACCCTATTCATTCCCTATACTGCTGTCATGATTATCTTTTAAAAATTCAAAAATTTTCAGACAAAATTTTCCAAAATGATAGATAAAATTAAGAATTTTCTTCATGGTCAACTATAATTCTATCTCCAATTAACTGTCCACTCCCATGACTTCTTGTTTTCACTTTGTGTGTGATTTTTAGATTGTGTATTCCTTCAGGTCATGATGGCTTATGAGTGGGCTCACATTTTCGGTGATGAGTGACTTTAACAATCTGTGTTTGCTATTGCTAGCATCTATCATGGTGCTTGGAATATAGGTTGAACTCAATGTTAGTTCATCATACAAAGAATATCCTTTAAAGTATACATGCAGAAAAGCATGATTTTGGAAACAATTTAAAGACTTAAAAAAGACTGCTTATTTTCCTATCTTTGTTTCTATCAAGAAATTTTTTATGAATTTTATCAATTGATTATAAAAATTATATGCATTCAAATCTATTTTCTAATAATTTAGAATTTCAAATATCATTAGTCTGTGTCCAACTACAAATTGCAGAAAAAGTTAATTTACGTGACTATTATTATGAAGAAAGAGACTCTTCAGACTCCGTGCAATGAGTCATTAATTAAACATCTCATTTATCACAAGATTTAACTAGGAAAAACAAAGAATAAGAACTAACACAGGGTTCTGGTTTTGTTCGAAAAACGTTCAAGGAATCTGTATTTAATCAAAACATACAAAACAATCTCCAGATACTGTCTGGCAACAAATTTAGGATTTGCAGAGCTGAAATGTTGATTTGCTTAGCTATAAATATTACCTTGATGAAATGCAGGCCTAAGTCTGTCTTCTACCACTTTACCTCTGATAAGAACGTTACCATTGCATGTGTTTTCTTAGGAACCCATTAGGTCTAACCTTTCTGGAAACGTCCAGAGAGACATTATTCACTGTGAAAGGAGATATAAGATTTTACCAAAAAAAAAAAAAAAAAAAAAGCCTACAAAACAAAGTTTCAAAAAATGAGAAAGAGCAAGAACAAGAGTGAAATTTTTATTCAAATCTAAGGCCTAGTCCACAGCTTTATGAAAAAAAAAAAAAAGAAAACTTCTTTTGATGTAATGAGAATTCTGAATTCTCAAGTTTGGGCACAGGGCCTATTCTGTGATATGTTAACTAAAAGAAAAATTTTCTTTTCCAGGCATCTGCCTTCCTTTTTCCATTTCCATGGCAAGCTGTTTCAAGGTGCTTCATGAAAAGCTACTCAAAACCAATGTGTTCTAAAAGCCACAAGTTTGATGACAGATAAAAGAGTCATGAGAGGGTTTTTGCATCTCTTCTTTAATAGAGATCTTGAAAAGCCAAATGACTGAGAAAGAGCATGATTCATCCCCTGCAAATGCTGAAGCGTATGTTTAACCGTCACCTACTGCATTTTGCAGCGGTACCTATTCAAAAGCTCCCCAAAATATGCAAGTACCATTCTGAGAAGGGAGAAAAAACTGAGTCATGATAAATCTTACACTGAACTTTCTTTCATTTATGGAAATTTTGAGTGTTTAAATGTTACAGATATTCACATTTCTATTCACATTATGTGAAAACTCATCCAATAAGTCATCGGCTATACAGAACTCCCTGGAAATGAGTTATTCTGAACAGCTGAATGTTCCAGATGGCTTGGGGTTAACTCACTAAGTTCCAGCCAGAATGTAGCACTCATCTCCAAAACAGACCAGGTTTTATCCATCTAGCATTTTTTCAGAACATAGACCATGCTTAGAGATCGGTTAAAATTTACAAAGTTTATTCTGTAAGTGTACACAGGTGCAAAGTATTTGATACAGTTCTCTGAACAGAGGGAATACTTCAAAAAATAATAGTAATTGTCACTACTGCTTCTTTGACTACAATTACTATTCCGCAATTATTAATCTTTTGGGTGAAGATAGTAGTAGAGATAGACAGTTCTTGGATAATTTGACCAAAGACTACTTAAAACAAAAAAAGAATTACATAGTCTAATTTGGTGACTAGAATATGTGACAGACTTTTACGTTCCCCCCAAATTCATATGTTGAAGCCTAAACCCCAATGAGGGCGGGCTTATGGGAAATGATTAGGTCATGAGGGCAGAGTCTCTTGAATGACATTAATCCACTTATAAAAAGAGACCCTGGAGGGATTCCTCACCTCTTCTGCCTTGTGAGAACACAGTGAAAAGATGGTCAGCTATAAACCAGGAAGCAGACTTTCACCAGACACTGAATCTGTGTCATCTCAAGTCTGGACTTCACTGCCTCTTGAACTATGAGAAATGATTGATTTATTAAGCTCTCCAGAATATGGTCTTTTGCTACAGCAACTCAAGCAGACTAAAACAGAATACTTGGTGTTACACTATAGCTTTGTATAACTTGACATCTACCAAAGAATTAGACAACAGTACTCAGTGACTCTGATATAATACAGGGAAAATTAGACATTATTGCACTGATCCATCAATGTGTTACACAAGTCTTCCTGTATGTGAACGCCTGTTTCTTCTTTTAAGGTTATCATAATTTGCAAGGCTTCTTTCCTTTATTATCTGAGAGAATTATGCCTACAGCTTAATGGAATGTTGACATATAATAAGTACAGAAATATTTGTGTAATAGTGAATTCTAGAATGTCTTCTGATGCACTGTATTTGTACTTGACATTGCATAGGTTTCTCTACTTTCCTCTCTTCTGTCTTATTTTGTAATTACACTAGACTAGTAAAATGAATCAAATCTCAAATAGTTAGACAATAGTGGTTTGTGTATCTTCAAAGGCATCATCAGTTCAGTTCAGTTCAGTCGCTCAGTCGTGTCCAACTCTTAGTTTACAAATATTCATTGGGATTGAGGACCACGTATTCAGCTTTATACAGAAGAGTCACTGTGGGTTTTAATCTACAGTAGCCATCCAATGTTCATGGACAAAATAAGCATAATATTGGTACTATTTTCTAATCATTTTCTTCTCCTGTTTCACTCCACATTATGAAAACTACATTTTTTTGTTCTAAGAGACTAAAGCTGTGAGATTCAGGCAGATTGTTGATTAGCTCAGCCAAGGTACTTTCTCTTCTATGACAAAGCTAATAAATAATTATTACCTTACCAAATTGTTTCAACCTTGTGGTTGATCTTTGGAATGATCTAGACACATAGTTTTGAAACCTAACTCCATCATTAACTACTTTTTTAATCTTGGAAAAATGATATAACTTCCCTTATTCCCTATGAACAAAGTTCATAAAAATCTTAGGATATCAAGAAGATCAAGTGCGTTAATTTCCAGACAACTCTTAGTATAATGCTTGACACTTAATGAGGTGGTAAGCACCCCAGTGGGCCTTCAGGTACCTTATGTATTATTGCCGATGTGAACCATGTGAAAAAAGCTGAGGCACTGCTCAGCCATTGCAAGATATTGCAATAGTTTTTACATAACCATGTGAACTGGTAAAAGAAGGGTTGGGCTTTTTCTGGCTCTTTGTTCATTGATCCTTTTTATTTCTTTATCACCATAGAGGCTTTTTGCTTTGTTGTGGTTTATTTTGCTACTATTAGAAAGAGAATTGTTCTTGGATCCTGAGAGTTCTGGAAAGCTAATCTCTGGATAGTTATAGCTTTAATTCACTAATATTGTAGAAATTATTAATGACCAATTGCTTTAAGCCACCAGACTTCACTGGCTCAGACAGTAAAGCGTCTGCCTACAATATGGGAGACCCAGGTTCCATCCCTTGGTCGGGAAGATCTCCTGGAGAAAGAAATGGCAACCCACTCCAGTATTCTTGCCTGGAAAATCCCTTGGACGAAGGAACCTGGTAGGCTACAGTCCATGGGGTCACAAAGAGTCGGACACAACTGAGTGACTTCACTTTCTACTTTCAATTGCTTTAAGTAGTTTGATTTTATTTTTATGCATTATTTTATAAACCAATGCTTCTGATTTTTAAAGATTATCAGCTTAGGTGAAGGGAAGAAAGAAGGAAAATATTCTTTTCTTTACAGTTACATATGTTTGATTAAGCATTTTTCTGGGGTTATACTTGTAGAAAATGCATGTATCTTGGTTTCCATATTTAACCATGGGGTAATATATCTGAGGAGAAGCACAGTTTATCAGGAATGAGGCAAGGCATAGCAAGCTAATCATAGAAATCCATAAATGTTCTACTGAGCATAAAGGAACACAAGAAAATACTGCAAGCATTTGAGGTCACTTTTATTAAAGTCACACAGGATTTATATAAAACAGTAAAGAAATGAAAAAAACTTCCACAGAGTTTTCCAATTATTAAATTATTTTAAATTTCTAAACAAACACATAGACTCACATTTTACTCTTAAGTTGGAATGTTCCAAGGTTCCATCCTGGAACCTCTTCTCTGTTCTCATTTAAAGCATAGATGATTTCATGAAATCTTATGGAGTATTGAGAAAATACATCCCAAATCCCAGTAAGCACAGGAAAAGTTATTTAATAACATTAACTATCAGGAAATGTACATTAGAAACCACAATGAGATACCACTCCATACCCAACTAGAAGGCTAAAATCAAAGACTGGCAACACAAAAAGTGTTCATAAAAATATGGATTAGTTGTAACTCTCACACATCCCGGGTAAACAGTTTGGCAGTATCTTATGACGTTATGTACACAGATGGTATATCTCAGTAATTCCACTACCAAGCGTCTTCCCAAGAGAAATGAAGGTGCATGCGCACAAAAGTACTGATACATTCATATCAGTTATATTCACACTATACTCACAATATACCAGTTATATTTCACAAACTGGACATAACTCAAATATCCATCAGCTGAGGAACACATAAACAAATAGTCATGTATTTATACAATGGTATACCACGTAGATTTGATTTAGGTCATCAACCCTGGGATTTCTTTGGAAGGAATGATGCTAAAGCTGAAACTCCAGTACTTTGGCCACCTCATGCGAAGAGTTGACTCATTGGAAAAGACTCTGATGCTGGGAGGGATTGGGGGCAGGAGGAAAAGGGGACGACCGAGAATGAGATGGCTGGATGGCATCACTGACTCGATGGATGTGAGTCTGAGTGAACTCCGAGAGATGGTGATGAACAGGGAGGCCTGGCGTGCTGCGATTCATGGGGTCGCAAAGAGTCGGACACGACTGAGCGACTGAACTGAACTGAACTGAATACCACCTAGAAATAAAACGAACAAGCTATTGATATTTTTAAAAACATTAGGTATCTTACATGTAAGTATCATACATATCTTCAGTGCTACATAGAAGATGTCTAAGACAAAGGACATGATTTCATTTGCATGAATTTCTACATAGGCAAAACTGAGTGATAGTAAAGCAGTTCAGATCAGTGACTGCAGAATGAGTGTGAAGGGACTTATTAGGGTAAAAGGACTATTTTTACCTCAGATGGGATGATGAGTAGGCTCCCCTAGTGGTCCCAGTGGTGAAGAACCCACCTGCCAATGCAGGAGAAACAAGAAAGGTGGGCTCAGATCCCTGGGTCGGGAAGATCTGCTGGAGGAGGAAATGGCAACCCGTTCCAGTATTCTTGCCTGGAGATCCCCATGGACAGAGGAGCCCGACGGGTGACTGTTTGTAGGGTCGCAAAGAGTTGGACACGACTGAAGTGACTTAGCATGCACTCATGCAGAGGATGATCCACACATGGGTGTCTATACGCTTGTCTAAGCTCTAACTGATCTATAATATTGGGACATACGGCATATACATTATTTGTGTTAGAATTTGTCCTACAAAGATCAGTTACATTCATTTTAGCACATTGATTCATTCAAAATCTTTTCGTTATTATACTAGGGATAACAATAGCCCAAGGAGAGGTAATATCTTCTTTTTGCCTTCACCGGCTTCCAAAGTTGTAGGAAAAGCAGATGTTAAAATACAGAAAAAATACGTGTGTATAATAATCACAAACTGTGATGTATATGCTATGAAAAAGACATACTGAGTTATACAATAGCCTGTAATGAGGAATCTCAATCTACTGCACAGGAGTAGTGGCAGTGTAGCGGTAGGCTGGCCCGGGAGGATGAAGATGTCAGGAAGCATCTGTACTGTTGTAGCTAAAACTGCAGAACTTGACGTCAGACTCCCTGGGTTGGTGTTCTGAATCTATCATTCACAAGGTGTGCCACTTTGGGCAAATTCTCTAAGCCTGTTTCCTTATCTGCAGAACACATATTAACAGCACCTATGGTAGAATTTATTTCAAGTATCTAGCATGACTAAACTGAGTGGAAGTTGTGGTAGACACAAACTGGTACTTTTTTCAGAAAGGAATAGAAGTTAACTCTGAGTCAGCTGAAGGGAGAATGGGGGTGAGAACATAGAGAACATAATCAAGTCTTTTAAAGAGTTTTGCTGTGAAAGTGAGCAGAGAGAAGGGACAGTGGCTGAAAGAGACCAAGGGAGAATTTCACAGACCTCTTTTTAGAATGAGAGATACTCCATTTTGCTTCTAAGAATGACCCATTTCCAAGGAGAAAGCTAATGATGTAGGAAAGAGAAGGCATTACTGCAAGAATGAAGTCCTTATGAAGGTGAGCAACGGGACAAGATAGTGCCCAGCAAACCAGTTGGTGGGTACACATCGAGCTGAGTCTCATCTTTTAATAAGCAAATGTGAAGTCATCAGCTGAGCTTTATCAAAAAAGTTTGAAAAAAGACAAAAATGTGAAGGTGCTGTCTAAAAAAGTAAGGGAAAATATCTACTGTGGAAGTTGGGATAATCTTCAGGGCTTGTTTGATAATTTTGTCATTCATTCTACTAAAGGATGATCAATCCTGTGGCTGTGAGATTTTCTTCAGAAAGTTTCAGCCACCTGGCGGCAGGCATACAATGATAGAAAGAAGAGTATTATGGTTTTACCAGAAGGTTACTAAAGAACAAGGGAAGAGCAAGGTTAGCTTCGTTTGCAGAGCAGAGGTCATGGTGCTCAGACCTTGTGATTTAAGCTTGACGGGACGGTCGTTGGACAGTCGTGGGTCAACAGGTCAAAGTTCCTGGTGGATCTGAAGGGTGGCTGGAGTGATAGTGTTAGCCCAAGTCAGGAGGAAGGAACAGATAACTTAATTGCTGGGCATTTGTTTTCATTTGGGAAATATTTTGTGTCTACTTTCTAAATAGCTATTTTGTTATTATTAGATAAGAAGTGTTTCAGAAATTGTTCTTGCAAGCTGTAACACTAACTCAGAAAAATTTAATTTTTTAAATTTAATATTGAAAATAATTTTGCCCTACTCATTTTTTAATGAGGTAACAAAGAACTTCTAAAGAAATGGGGCTGTTAACACAGGTTATGGACCACTCAGACTGTTCTTTCTCTTCTCTCTTCTGTGACTTCTCTTCTGGATATTGATTCTGCTCACTACCTTTTCCAAACTATGTTGAATAGGTAGAAGAAGACAACACAAACCATGTATCACATGGTATTAATTTTAATTCTAGAAGTATTGGGAGGGGAAGATGAATTGTGGCCTAAAAAGATTTATAAAAATTATGTGTGGATACAGTTTACACATACTGACCTTGTTTTGAATCAGGATATAAGTATCTAAACAATAAGTAGCGAGGCTCGAATTTAAAATCATTTCTCATGAACATTCCAAAAAAAAAAAAATTCCACTTGAACTACTGCCATACATTGTCTCAAATTTGTCAGACATTTTCAGAAATCTAAAAAGTAACTTGAAGATTCTGGTCAGAGGCAACAACAAAAAAAATTCAGAATATTCCCAAGTTCTACTATCAAAAACTCTAGATTTGAAAATCAAAAATAATTTAAAAATGAGAAAAAAAAATAAAGAGGAAAAGTGAGTTAAAAAAATCTGGTTGGAGAAATGTTTTTCTCATTTTCTTAATGTCACACACAGACACATACATTCTTAACTTTTTGTTCAAAACTCTTCTTGTATCATATTCCTAGCCATGTACATGGAATCAAAGAACTATGGCAACACTCTAATACTCAAGAGTTTTATGCCAATCTATATAGTTTCAAGCTTGACTATATATCTGCTACTTTCACTGGTATTAAAGGATCTACCATTTGGTCATTCAATTCCTCCTTAATAACGCTTTCTCGCTTTTTTGTTATTGTCATTGAGTTGACCAGTTGTGTCCACCTCTTTTCAACCTCATGGACTATAGTCTGCCAGGCTCTCTGCCCATGGCATTTCAGGCAAGAATACTGGAGTGGTTGCCATTTCCTTCTCCAGGGAATCTTCCCGACCCAGGGATCGAACCCAGGTCTCCTGCTTTACAGGCAGTCGTCTCCTGCATTGCAGGCAGATTCTTTACTTCTGAGCCACCAGGGAAGCCTCTTCTTGGGGTTTAGTGTAGTGCAATTCACCAGGTTTTTTTTTCATTGCAACTATTGTTTTTGTTGATTGGAAAAATTTGGCCCTGGGTTTAAATCATAACTCCGTAATATAATAACTGTGTGATGTTGGGCAATTGATTCCATATCTCCAAGTCTCCAGTTCCTCTCTGTAAACTGTGGACAGTATTTGAACCTACCTCATAAGATTATTTTGAATACTAAGTGAAGTAAAATATTTAAAGCATGATTTCTGCCACATAAATAAATGTTAGCTGATATATTATTGTATTATTCTGAATAATACAAAGAGAGATATTATTATTGACATATCATATATGAGAGGAAAGTGAAGATAAGTGAAAAAATGTGCCTCCCAGGCAGTTACATGGCCATTGAATAGAACTTGGGTATGAAGTCAGTATTAGACTCTATGATTGAGAACTGTACATGTGGAAGCAATCCATTGACTCAATAGAATGGTTGTTGTGAATGTTAGCATCATGTTCCTTAGGATAATATTTTACAACAAAACTTACATAGAAAGATTTTAAACATACTCAAAAACAGAAAAATACAATGAACCTCTTTATACTACCATCCAGAGTCAACAATTATCAAAGATTTCAATATGGCATGCTTTGATGTCTCTTCCTCTATGACAACGTATTTCTCCAAGGAAAAAATACTCACAATTTCTAGAATGATATGGGAGTTAAATATAACAAATTAAATACTAGTCATGTATTATTCAGCAGATATTTACTGGATTTCTTAGATGTACCAGGCATCATGCTAAGTGTTGGCATGAAATGGTAAAAAAGACAGACACCTCTCTGTCTAGAGAGATCTATTTGCATCATCACAACCAAATGTGTCTCCAAAAGCTGTAATTCTCTCATTTATGCAACTCATCAATCGTTCCATAGTTGCTGAGGGGAAACATGGAAAACAGTAAGAGCCCCTGACAGTGACACCTAAAACTGTATTATGAGAGCTGTTATTGTGAAACATTAATTCTGCCAGTTAACTGGTGCTATCTTCCCTTTTGTGACTGCATTTTAAAAATCTCCAATATTCATAACCTATTCTGCTTATATGTTAATAACAAATCCAGTTAGACAGTTAAATCCAATCCAGTGATTCCAGATTTCCAAAAATCTATTCAGATTAACAGTCATATTGTTTGTTATCTTACTGAAACAAAATAATTTATTTTATTAGAGCACAGAAAATTGTAGTAACACTGCTACAAGTATCACATCCAACATCTTTTATTTGTTTTTTTAATTATAGTTACTCAACTATCAGAGACCGTTTCAAGCTAGAGATCTCCCCCACAGTTTCTCTGTTGCATTTGGAATTGCCATCCTGTCTCCAGAGGAAAATTCTCTGACTTAATATTAGAGCCATATTGTCCGCTGAGAAGTCAATGCTTTTCCTCTTCATCTTAGCCCTTCCTTGTGTTTCACAGCGTGGAGGCTTGAGAACTAGCTTTCTCAGATTTGTTGTCAAAGGAGTTCTAGGTATGGTTTTTCTAATGAGTGGGGAGAGGCAGTGGATGAAGCTTGAAAGGTGAAAAAGAGGTAGACGCCCTGCTATCATTCTGGCTACCATGGACTCTATGCGGGTTTGGGCAGGTGGCATATTTGCTGCGGCTTCCACGTATTTTCTTTAGAATCGAAGCTTCATTGCTGAAGGGGCTGGGGATCACTGCTGTAAATTTCTGGCAGTGTCTGGTACCTGCCTGCATTGCTGGAGTGGTACTGAGATTTAGTGGTAGCTGTCCCTTATCTATGTTTCTCACCCCTTTCAATAGTTGGATAAATATTAATGCACTGTATCAAATCCTTTTCTATTTAAGTCAGGTAGACAGAGTAGTTTCTGTTTTCCTGACAGGATCTGGACAGAAATTATCTCTATCAGAGGAAATGGAAATTGAAAACTAAAATAGACCTAAATTTTTTTAGAAGTATTTTTGGGACCGTGTTATATTGATATTATGTTGATCTTTCATTTAGGCAAGAAGTAGTACACAATAATCACTCCTTGAATCAATTTCAACTCACTAAAGAAATATTTTTTGAATAAACTCAAATGTGGGAAAGAAAGGGCCCACAAAGCTATTTTAAGACTATCAAAACAAGGATATATATTCATTTTGATTATTGTTGAAATAATAAAAGTTGATTAAAAGAGAAATACCATCAACTTACAATTAAACTCCTTTTTATGTCTTGATATTTTATATTAAAAGTAGATTTGCTAATGTTGACATGTCTTGGTGGAATTTTTCAAAGATTTTTTCCAAATTGTATACAAACTAAGTAAATGAGAGAACGCCTAACTGCCACCCAGAATTGGAATATTATCAACTTAAAATAAGTTATTCATCTTGGTATACTGTTGTTTTATAAATTAAAAAATTTGGTCTTGGGTATGATCAAATCTACAATATATGTTGTTTGCAGAGAAGTTTTATTAATTAAAATTATTCTTGCTCACCCTCCTGAATTAATAAAATATGGCTGACAGTCATCACAGTCTTACAGCCCATAGTTGTTAGGAAAATATGGTTGCTAGGATACCATCATTATTTCATTGTCATGTTACACCAGTCTATCAATTAATAAAGAAACACTCAAGTTAATTCTCAGTCACATTTGTACATATTCTTAGCATATGATTTCCCTTATCTCCATGTGACATTTCTCCCTCTAGCATTCACCTTCTACTCCATAAAATATTAAACATGAGGTTATCACATCAGTGTACAAATTACAGTGATGATGCACATCCTCTATTTAACCTTTCCATTCACTTTGCAACATGGTGCAAGTTCTTACATCAAATATCTATGGGCAAGTAAATTATTTTTCTAACTTCTCAGCTTTATCAAGAAAATTGATGCTTGGGAAAAATACATGTATTGAATTGATATCTTTAGTCCTTTTTAGTTCTTTCTAAGGGAAAAAAGCAGAGCAGGAAATCACTTGAAAGTTACTCCTGCATCTTTAGATATTCATAACTATTCCCAGGTTATTGCTTTGCATTTTAGGGTTAGAGTCACAGAATATGTCTGAAATGAGTCTCATAAATACATTTTTTATGACTATCACAGTGAAGTCAGAATCACCACATGCTGACTTGAGTTGCCGCTTGATAGGGCATTATACAAATAAGAGTAACAAATGAAATCCTCTGATATGATGAATTCATCTCTTCTATACCTGTTCATTTCAGTGCCTACTTAACCATAGTTCATGCTACAAAAATAAAATAAGTTATTTTGATAGTTATTTGCATTAAAAAAGCAAGAAAACTGCATGTTCTGAAAATTGGCGAAAGAGAAAATCCTGACTCTAATTATAGGTAATATATAAACAGCAGGGCTTCCTCGCTGGCTCAGCTGGTAAAGAATTGGCCTGCAAGGCAGGAGACTTGGGTTCAGTCCCTGGGTTGGGAAGATCCCCTGGAGAAGGAAATGACAATCCACTCCAGCATTCTTACCTGGGAAATCCCATGGACAGAGAAGCCTGGCGGGCTACAGTTCATGGGGTCACAGGAGTCAGACCTAACTTAGTAACTTAAGAAAAAAATATAGAAAGTCTGAAGATTTCACTTGGTTTTTATATCTTCTTTAAAAGTTCCAGTAAATAAAAAGTTATTAACCTTGCTATACAAGGAAACTGAGTTATATATGGATTAAGTAATTTACAATGTATTATTTAGTAAATTCAACAGCCAAGGATAGAATTAAGATTTCCTAATGAAGGCTGAGCGCCAAAGAATTGATGCTTTTGTACTGTGGTGTTGGAGAAGACTCTTGAGGGTCCCTTGGACTGCAAGGAGATCCAACCAGTCCATCCTAAAAAAGATCAGTCCTGGGTGTTGATTGGAGGGACTGATGTTGAAGCTGAAACTCAAATACTTTGGCCACCTGATGTAAAGAGCTGACTCATTTGAAAAGACCCTGATGCTGGGAAAGATTAAGGGCAGGAGGAGAAGGGGATGACAGAGGATGAGATGGCTGGATAGCATCACCGACTTGATGGACATGGGTTTGGGTGGACTCCGGGAGTTGGTGATGGACAGGGAGGCCTGGCGTGCTGCAGTTCATGGGGTCGCAAAGAGTTGGACACAACGGAACTGAATGTTTACAATAATTTTATTACTGCTTCAAGTTTAATGTCTGCATCTGAATGGTCTTATTCATACTGTTTACCCTGGAGAGTTGCAAGAAAAAAGGAGAAAAAAGAGGACACTGGATTCAAGGGGAGAATTGCTCAACTTTTAAAAATGTTTTTAAGTATTTCAACATATTTTTATATTTATACATTAATAGTGATTTTATCAAAACCCAAACTGACCATGCAGATGTAATCTTTCAAAAACTTTGCCTGTGCCAAAGACTGTGCACAGCTGTTTCAATTCACTGAAGTATATGTGTGGTCCTCCTTTCAGGTCAAGAAAAAATATCTTTCTCTTTCTGAATTTCCACGTGTGATTTGGCAAATTATATAGTTAATGTAAGAATATATTCATGCAAAATGATATATATATATTTTACCAATCTTGCTGTCCAGTGAAATGGATAAAAACAATCTTCTGATGAAATTTACTGATGTATTTGATGCTTTGTAAATGTCTTCCAAGAGTTATTTACATGTATTTTGAGCATTATTCAACCATATTTTTTAAAGTTCGAGATTCAGAAATTAAAGTAACTGTTAAGCATATACTAAAGTCAGAATTTTTGATGGAATGATTCAATTCAGAAATTTGTGTGTTTCATGTTGGTATCACTTTCCTTTTTAATCATAGATCACTCTTGATTTTTCCTTAGCAAAATATTATCAAACTTCATTTCTCAAACAAAATGCCCTTTTGATTCATCTTCATCCACACTTTGTCAAGTTCAATACATTTTAAAGAGTATCTTAGGGCATTACAAAAACACTTTCCCCTGAAAACCCAAACACGGCACTGGGTGGTAACTATGCTTCTCTATAATTTTGACAGGCTTAAGAAAATCTAAACACATTTTTATTTTCTTATAGGTTTCGTTCTTTGTTTTAAATTTATCATGAAACTGAAAAATTATAGTGAGGAAAATTTTAAAATGACAAATTTATGTTTTCCTCTATACATTCCTTTGCATTTTTTAAATATAAAAAATTGATTTTAGGGTCCAACAAATAATTGTTTTACAAAGTTATAACATGAACATAACTCTTCTCAATTTTTCAAGTGGCTCCAACTCTCATTCTCTCTAGGTGCTACAAGGCTAGCATTTTATGCTTGCTTTTTAAATTAAAATATAGTTGACTTATAATATTGTATTGGTTTTAGGCATACAACATAAAAATTTAATACCTACATCAAAGTTATTATAATACTGTTGATTATATTCCCTGTGTTGAGCATTATATCCCTGTAGCTCACTTAATTTATATCCAGAGTTTGTACCTCTTAATCCTCTTCACCTATTTTGCCCATCCCCCAACCCTGTATCCTCTGTCAACCACTAATTTGTTTTATTTATGAATCTGTTTTCTATTTTGTTGTATTTGTTCACTTATTTATTTTTTTAGATTCCGCATATTAGTGAAAAGACCCAGTATTCGCCTTTCTCTGTCTGACATATGTCACTTAGCATAATACCCTCCAGGTCCATTCATGTTGTTGTAAATGGCAGAAATGTGTGCTTTACTGGGTGATGTGCGAGCCTGTGTGCTAAGGCACTTCAGTTAAGTCTGACTCCCTGAAATCCTATGGACTGTGGCCCTCCAGGCTCTTCTGTCCATGGGATTCTCCAGGCAAGAATACTGAGTAGGTTGCCATTTCCTCCTCCAGGGGATCTTCCTGACCCAGGAATAGAACCCATTTCTCTTATATCTCCTGTATTGGCAGGCGGGTTCTTTACCACTAGCACCACATGGGAAGCCCAATGGCTGAATGCTGAATGTGTATGTGTGTGTGTGTGTGTATATATATATATATACCTTAATTTATAAAGCAAACATAAAATGCTAGCCTTGTAGCATCTGTAGAGAATGATAGTTGAAGCCACTTGAAATATGTATAGATATATATATCTATATATCTTACAACTTCTTTAATTATTCATCTGTCCTTGAACACATTGCTTCTATATCTTGATTATTGTAAATAATGGCCTAAATAGGCCTGTTTTCAAAGAAAACATACAAGTGGTAATTGCTCAGTCTCTAAGTTGTGTCTGACTCTGAGACCCCATGAACTGCACCTTGTCAGGTTTCCCTGTCCTTCACTATCTCAAGTAGTTTGCTCAAACTCATGTTCCTTGAGTCAGTGATGCCATCCAACCATCTCATCCCCTGTTGCTACCTTCTCCTCTTGTCCTCAATCTTTCCCAGCATCAGGGTCCTTTCCAGTGAATTGGCTCTTCACATCAGGTAGTCAAAGTATCGGAGCTTCAGCTCAGATACAGATGGAGCTCCAATACAGATGGTAATAAGCACACTCATCTTCAGGGAAATGCAAATCAAAACCACAGTAAGATATCACCTCACACCCGTCCGAATGGCTATTACCAAAAGGACAAAAAACAATAAGTTTTGGTGAGGATATGGAGAAAAGAGAACCCTCGTGTACTGTTGGGGGGAATGTAGATTTGTGCAATCACTATGGAAAACAGTATGGAGAAGCCTCAAAAAATTAAAAATAAAACTGCAAAATGATTCAGCATTTCCACTCTTGGATATTCATCTGAAGAAAATTAAAACATTAATTTGTAAAGACATAAGGCTGATCGCCGAAGAATTGATGCTTTTGAACTGTGGTGTTGAGGAAGACTCTTGAGAGTCCCTTGGACTGCAAGGAGATCCAACCAGTCCATTCTGAAGGAGATCAGCCCTGGGATTTCTTTGGAAGGAATGATGCTAAAGCTGAAACTCCAGTATTTTGGCCACCTCATGTGAAGAGTTGACTCATTGGAAAAGACTCTGATGCTGGGAGGGATTGGGGGCAGGAGGAGAAGGGGACGACCGAGGATGAGATGGCTGGATGTCATCACAGATTCGATGGACGTGAGTCTGAGTGAACTCCAGGAGTTGGTGATGGACAGGGAGGCCTGGCGTGCTGCGATTCATGGGGTCTCAAAGAGTTGGACATGACCGAGCGACTGAACTGAACTGACTGAAGGTTTGTCCTTTATGTTGAACCGTATATCCTTGAAAATGAAAGAAAGTGCTGGTCGCTCAGTCGTGTCTTACCCTTTATGACCCCATGGACTGTAGCCTGCCAATCTCCTCTGTCCATGGAATTCTCCAGGCAAGAATACTGGAGTGGATTGCCATTTCCTTCTCCAAGGGGGCTTTTCAACCCAGGGATTGAACATGGGTCTTCTGTGTTGCCGACAGATTCTTTCCTGTCGGCCACCAGGGAATATCCTTACTAACTCAAAATATTAGATCTTCTTTTTTGGCCTATTTATTTTCCCAAACTCTTTTTTGGTCATAATTTTCAGCTCCCAGGGCAGAACTGATTCTCTTTCTGCTTATTTCATCTTGCCATACTCCTAGGCCAATAATTCCAAGTTGACATTACACATGACATTTCTCCTGTTCAACTTGAATAAATATTTATTAGCAACCTACTCGGAGAAGGCAATGGCACCCCACTCCAATACTCTTGCCTGGGAAATCCCATGGATGGAGGAGCCTCGTAGGCTACAGTCCATGGGGTCGCTAAGAGTTGGACACGACTGAGCGACTTCACTTTTGCTTTTCACTTTCATGCATTGGAGAAGGAAATGGCAACCCACTCCAGTGTTCTTGCCTGGAGAATCCCAGGGACGGGGGAGCCTGATGGGCTGCTGTCTATGGGGTCGCACAGAGTCAGACACAACTGAAGCGACTTAGCAGCAGCAGCAGCAGCAACCTACTATGTGTCATCTCCTGGAGGAGGGCATGGGAACCTATTACAGTATTCTTGCCTGGAGAATCCCACAGACAGAAGAGCCTAGCGAGCCATAATCCATAGGGTCACAAAAAGTCAGACATGACTGAAGCAATTTATCATGAATGCATGCGTGTGACATAGACATTGATGGTAGGCTACTCTGCTGTCCTACTCTAATTTAGGTACCATTGTTAAAATGATATGTTTGGCACTAAATCACCAATTCAGATTTAAGTGGATAGGATCAACATTGCTTTCACTTTAAGTAGTTGTGAAACAGAGAACAATCATTTAATCTCACTTTACTTTCAAACACAAATGTCTCCCAAGTATTATCTCCAGTTTATCTCTCTGTGTCTCAGTGAACAAAGTCAAAGAAAAAAAAAAATTTGGTAGACAATGGAAAGGCATCTTTATAATATGCTGAAAGTGTGTATGGTCTGTGGGAGAAGGGGATTATTGTTGCATTCAAGGATATAAAAATGTAAATGAGAAATAAGAGACCAGAGATCGAAAGGAGAGGAGAAAGAAAATGTCAGGAATATATTTGATTTATCTGTGTATTTTTATCTGATTTACAATTTTGATTTTCATAATAGTAGTAAAATATTTTAGAGTTGTAATTCTGGAAATTATAGAATTCACATAGAGAGTCAGGGTGATAAGTAATTCTTATGGAGTCAGCGTGCTCCAAACTTTAAAGCAAGGATAAGGTACTTCTTTCTGTACATTCATAGTACAACATGTAACAGCTTTGCCAGTGTTGGACTTATTTTTAAAACATGGAATACAGAAGCCATATCTGAATATTCTGCTTGGAGATTCAGTATTCAAAGTCATGCTTGGTCTTCAAAGCCTCCCCCCACCCCATTCATTGAATACTAATACTTGTGCTCTAATACGGCACAGTTTCCACATGGTCTCAAGATTCCCCTCACTTTCTTCTCAGTTTGTGTATCTACCAAGAGGCAGTATCAAAGTTTTAAATCTGTATTTCAGCATACTATTTCAAATAGATGACATTCTCATGCAGAGTCCGGGCTTAAAAGATGCTGAAAATCAACCAGACATCAAGTAAAAAGAACCAAGACTTTATTTCTAATGCTCTCTGGAGAAGCATAATCTTTTACAGGCAATAATTTAGTCAGCACACAGAAAGGGAGTAAATAAACTCCCCCAAATATCTTTTTACTGGGCAACATGAGATTATAAGCATAGCACAGCATCTTCCCTGGTGGCTCAGAGGTTAAAGCGTCTGCCTCCAATGTGGGAGACCTGGGTTCGATCCCTGGGTCGGGAAGATCCCCTGGAGAAGGAAACGGCAATCCACTCCAGTATTCTTGCCTGGAGAATCCCAAGGACAGAGAAGCCTAGTAGGTTACAGTCCACGGGTCGCAAAGAGTTGGACACGACTGAGCGACTTCACCTTCTCACCTCCTCAGCATCAGTAGCTCTATTTTTCAGGAAGTAATACAATGAGTTCATTTGTCTGAAATCAGACTGTGGACCTGGCATGATGCTCTTAATCCCACACTGAAGGATGATAATTATTTTAGGAAATTTAGGGGACAGTTATAAAAGTCAAGAACTAAAGCATGTGAATCTAAATTACTGACATTGTACAGCTCTCCACATATTAATACAATTTTTGGTGTTTTAAAACCTCCCTGATTTACTTCTAGTGTTAGTCATTCAGTTGTGTCTGATTCTTTGCAACTCTGTGGACTAGCTGGCCAGGCTCCTCTGTCCACGGAAATTTACAGGCAGGAATAGTGGAGTGGGTTGCCATTCCCTTCTCTAGAGGATATTCCCAACCCAGGGATCAAGCCTGGGTCTCCTGAATTGCAGGCAGATTCTTTATTATATGAGCCACTAGGGAAGCCTGATTCACTTCTGACATCATGTGAAATCTATGACAAAAGATATAGCTAGACATATTCTACTTCTTGAAAGTTCATGGCTTGTGGTTAAACAGATGGAAAAGTAAAGATACTTTAAAAACTGTACATTTTTATGGTAGAAATAAGTTTTATTATGCTAGAAAAATACTCTTTGGAAGGACTGATGCTGAAGTTGAAACTCCAGTATTTTAGTCATCCGATGTAAACAGTTGACTCACTGGAAAAGTCCCTGACCCAGGGAAAGACTGAGGCAGAAGGAGAAGAGGGCATCAGAGGATGAGATGGCTGGATGGCATCACTGATGCAGTGCATGTGAACTTGGGCAAACTTGGGAGATGGTGAGGGACAGAGAGGCCTGGGGTACTGCAGTCCATGGGGTCGCAATAGAGTTGGACGGGACTGGGCAGCTGAGCAAAAATAACAACAATGTTAGAAAAAATGCCAATAATCCCAATTCCACAATTATTTCTTTGTTTATAATTTGGATGGCAGAGACTAAAGCCCTTTAGAGTATTTCAAGACTTCTGCTGATGTCTTCTCATCAAGAAAGAAATCCTCTTAGAACTGCTTTTGTTGAATTCCTTTGGTTTTGGGTGTTTTCATTGCCATTTGTTTCTAGGAATCTTTTGGTTTCCCTTCCTATTTCTTCAGTAACCTCTTCATTATTTAGTAATGTATTGTTTAATCTCCATAAGTTTGTGTTTTCTGCATGTTTTTTTTTTCCCCTGTAGTTGATATCTATCTCATAGCATTGCAGTTAAGAGAAGATACCTAATATGATTTAAATTTTCTTAAATTTACTGAGGCTTGATTTGTGGCCCAAGGTGTGGACTATCCTGGGAAATGTTCCATGTGCACTTGAGAAGAAAGTTAATTCTTCTGCATTTGGATGGAATGTCCTGAAGATATCAATTAGCCCATTTAGTTTAATGTTTCATTTAAGGTTTGTGTTTCCTTATTGATTCTTTGTTTTGATGATCTGTCCATGGGAATAAGTTAGGTGTAAAAGTGCCCTACTATTATTGTGTTGCTGTCATCCCCCTCATATGCCTGTTAGAGTTTGCCTTATGTATTGAGGTGCTCCTATGTTGAGTGCATAAATATTTACAATTGTTATATCTTCTTCTTGGATTGATCTATTGATCATTATGTAGTATCCTTATAATATTCTTGCAACATCTTGTAATATTCTTCTTGTAATATCCTCTCTTATAATATTCTTTATTTTTAAAGTCTGTTTTGTCTGAAATAAAGATTGCCACTCTGGCTTTCTTTTGGTTTCCATTTTCATGGAATATCTTTTTCCATCCTTTTACTTTCAGTTTGTATGTGTCTCTAGGTCTGAAGTGGGTCTCTCATAGGTTGCATATATATGGGTCTTATTTTTATATCCATTCAGTCAGTCTGTATCTTTTGGTTGATGCATTTAATCCATCAACATTTAAGGTAATTATTGATACATGTGTAACTATTGGCATTCTCTTGATGGTTTTGGGTTTGTTTCTGTAGGTCTTTCCTTTCTCTTGTGTTTATTGGCTATGTAAGTCCCTTAAGTATTTGTTGTAAGTCTGGTTTAGTGGTGCTAAATTCTCTTGACTTTTGCTTGTCTATGAAGCTTTTTATTTCTCCATCAATTTTGAATGATATTATTGCCAGATCTTGTAATCTTGGTTGTAGATTTTGCTCTTTCAGTATTTTAAATATATCCTGCCATTCCCTTCCGGCCTGCAGAGTTTTTACTGAAAGACTTGCTGTTAATCATATGGATTTTTCCTTGTATGTTACTTGTTGCTTTTCCCTTGTTGCTTTTAATATTCTTTCTTTGTGCTTAATTTCTGTTACCCTGATTAATATGTGCCTCAAGGTGTTTCTCTTTGGGTTTACTCTTTAAGGGACTCTCTGTCCTTCTAGGTCTTGATTGGCTAAACAATCGTACATCAAGGAACAGGAAAAGCATCAAATAGACAACTTAATTCTACATCTAGAGCAGCTGGAAAAAGAACAAAACACCCCCAAAGTCAGCAGAAGGAAAGAAGTCATAGAGATCAGAGAAGAAATAAATGAAAAAGAAATGAAGGAAATGATAGCAAAGATTAATAAAATTTAAAGCTGATTCTTTGAGAAGATAAACAAAATTGACAGATTGCTAGCCAGACTCATCAAGAAAAAAAGGGAAAAATCAAATCAACAAAATTATAAATGATAAAGGAGAGGTTACAACAGACAACACAGAAATACAAAGGATCATAAGAGGATAGTATGAGCAACTATATGCTAATAAAATGGAAACCTAAAGGAAATGGACAGATTCTTAGAAAAGTTCAACCTCCCAAGACTGAACCAAGAATAAATAGAAATTATGAACAAGCCAATTACAAACACTGAAATTGAAATTCTGATCAAAAATCTCCCCAAAACCAAAAGCCTAGGGCCAGATGGTGTCACAGGGGAATTCTATCAAACATTTAGAGCAAAGTTAATGCCTAGTTTTATGAAACTCTTCCAAAAACTTGCAGAGGAACACTTTCAAACTCATTTTATGAAGCCTCAATTACCCTGATACCAAAACCAGCAAAGATGACACATACAAAAAAAGAAAATTACAGGCTAATATCACTGATGAATATAGATGCAAAAGTCCTCAACAAAATTCTAGCAAACAGAATTAAGAAACACATTTAAAAACTTACACACCGTGACCATGTCGGGTTTATTTCAGGGATGCGAGGATTCTTCAAAATATACAAATCAATCAATGTGATATACCATATTAACAAAATGAAAGATAAAAGCTATTTGATCATCTCAATAGATGCAGAAAAAGCCTTTGACAAAGTTCAGCACCCATATATGATAAAAACACATTAAAAAATGGGCATAGAAGGAACCTACTTCAACATATTAAAGGTCATATATGATGTGCCCATAGCAAACATTATGCTCAATGGTGAAAAAAGCATTTCTTCTAAGATCAGGAAAAAAACAAGGGTGCCTACTCTCACCACTATCATTCAACACAGTTTCGGAAGTCCTAGTTATGGCTATTAGAGAAGACAAAGAAATAAAAGCAGTCCAGATTAGAAATGAAGGAGCAATATTCTCACTGTTTGCAGATGACATTATACTCTACATAGAAAACCCAAAAGAAACTATCAGAAAATTGGTAGAGCTAATCAGTGAATTCAGCAAAGTCATGGGATACAAGGTCAATAGACAGAAATCACTTGCATTCTTATATAATAACAACAAAAAATCAGAAAGAGAAAGTAAGGAATTAATCCTATTCGTTATTGCAACAAAAAGAATAAACTAGGAACAAACCTACCTAGGGAGACAAAAGAACTGTACATGGAAAATTGTAAGATACTGATGAAATAAATCAAAGATGATATAAACAGATGGAGAGAGATCCCATGTTCCTGAGTAGGAAGAATCAATATTTTGAAATGACTATACTACCAAATGCAATCCACAGATTCAATGTGATCTCTATCAAATCACAAATGGCTTTTGTTTGTTTGTTTTTTTTTTTTTACAGAACTAGAACAATAAAAGTCACAATTCATATGGAAACACAAAAGACCCTCAATAGACAAAGCAGTGTTGAGAAAGGAGAACGGAGCTGGAGGAATCAGTCTTCCTGACTTCAGACTGCGCTACAAAGCTGCAGTCATCAAACATTATGGTACTGGCACAAAAACAGAAATATAGACCACTGGAAGAAGATAGAGAGCCCAGAAATAAGCCCACAAACTTACGGGTACCTTATTTTTTACAAAGGGAGGGAAGACTATACAAAGAGGCAAAGATAGCCTCTTAAATAAGTGGTGCTGAGAAAACCAGACATCTACATGCAGAAGAATGAAATTAGAACATACAAAAAGATAAATTCAAAGTAGATTAAAGGCCTAAATGTAAGACCAGAAACTATAAGACTCTTAGAGCAAAACATAGGCAGAACACTTGATGACGTGAATCAAAGTAGGATCTTCTATAACTCACCTACCAGAGTAACGGAAATAAAAACAAAATAAACAAGTGGGACCTGATTAAACTTAAAAGCTTTTGCACAGCAAAGGAAGCTACAAACAGGATGAGAAGACAACCCTCAGAATGTGAGAAAATATAGCAAAGGAAACAACTGACAAAGATTTAATTTCCAACATACACAAGCAGCTCATACAACTCAAACCCAAAAAACAAACAACCCAATAAAAAAGTGGGAATAAGACCTAAACAGACATTTCTCCAAAGAAGACATATTTATGGCTAACAAACACATGCAAAGATCCTCAAAATCATTCATTATTAGAGAAATGCAAATCAAAACTACAATGAGATGCCTCCTCACACTAGTCAAAATGGCCATCAACAAAAAGTCAACAAACAGTAAATGCTGGAGAGGGTGTGAAGAAAAGGGAAGCCTCTTGTATTGCTGGTAGGAATGTATATTGATACAGCCACTATGTGAGATGGTATGGAGATTCCTTAAAAAACTAGGAATAGAACCACCACATGACCCAGTAATCCCACTCCTAATCACATACCCTGAGGAAGCCAAAATTGAAAAAGACACATGTATACCAATGTTCATTGCAGCACTATTTACAATAGATAGAACATGGAAGCAACCTAGGTGTCCATCAACAGATGAAAGGGTAAAGAAGCTGTGGTAGATATACACAATGGAATATTGCTCAGCCATAAAGAGGAATGCATTTGAGTCAGTTCTAATGAGGTAGACAAACCTAGAGCCTATTATATAGAGTGAAGTAAGTTAGAAAGAGAAATACAAACATTGTATATTGATGCATATATATGGAATCTAGAAAGATAGTACTGATGAATTTATTTCCAGGGCAGCAATGGAGAAACAGACATAAAGAACAGACCTGTGTACATGGGGGCAGGGGAGGAGGGAGAGGGTGAGACGTATGGAGAGAGTAACATGGAAATTTACCTATCACATGTAAAATAGATAGTCAATGGGAATTTGCTATATGACTCAGGGAACTCAAACAGGGGCTCTGTAACAATCTAGAAGGGTGAGATGGGGAGGGAGATGGAAGGGAGGTTTGGGAGGGAAAGGACCTGGGTGTACCTATGGTTGATTCTTGTTAATGTATGACAAAAAAAAAACCCCACAAAATTCTGTAGAGCAATTATCCTTCAATTAAAAAAAATATAAAGTGGCAAAGAAAGAGAAAGAAATCCTTAATACTAAGTCTTTAAAACTTTCAAAAGTATTTTAGCCTTGGATTGAGCCTTCCATTGTTAAGATGAATTTAAAAATATAGAAATTTTGTTAATCTTTTATGTTCACACACTTATTCAGCAGTACAGTCAGAGCTAAGAAAACACCTTGGTTTACCTGACATTGCACATTTTTTAATTCTGTAACTTACACTAGACTCAACAGAATTTTTAAAGTGTAATTATTTTTTCCTTATCCTTTTCTGCCAACACTTGAAATGAATTCAACTGCAATTCCATTAACAGTGTGGACCTGGGGATAGCATACAGAAGTATGAAATTCAAGAAAAGCAGAGGAATTGTATGATATTCTACAACATTTCTTCGATTAAATCCTCTCCTGCTCTATTAGACAAATATATATATATTATTTGCTGATCTGCAGAATTTGGCTGTGTCAGAAGCCCATACCTATGAGAATGATTTCTGTTGCCTTAAAAAAAGTATTTCTCAAGTCATAAATAAGCGTGGTTTAAAAAAAGTTCTATGTGTCAATCAACTCAGAAATAAATATAAATATTCACTTGTCAGTCTTCTGAAACCCTGAACTTTTGGACTTGGTATAGCTCAAGGTTTATTGTTTTACAACATGCTTGTGAGAACATAATGGAAAGGAAATTATTCATCTAATTTGGGAGCCCTGGCTGCCACATTTTGGTGTGGCATGTGGCCTTTTTATGTACACAGTGGTGCCCTGCCATGTACCAGCTTTTCAGCACTGGCATGTCACCTGGCCTGTGGCATCTCACATTCTCGTGTTCTCACACTTGTGTTGTGGCCCAACCAACTTGTTCAAGCCAAAGCCAAAGAGCAGGTGGGGCACATGCTTGACAGAGACTGGAATGGCAGGCCACATGCCTTTCCAAGTGCTGCAAACGCCAGTGTGTGTTTGGAAATTTCATCTCCTGGTTACAATAAACAAGAACTTGATGGAGCATCCAGCAGAGAAGTGGCATGCTCTTTTCTACAAAAAGAAATTTTCAGGAAATAATATAAGCAATTAGTGAAGTACTGAACAATTTTTCAAATCACCTATTTACTGTAGAACTCTATTTAAATATAATGCAATATGAGGCAATCTAATAGCTTATGATATAACATGCAAAATGGCATGAATATGAATAATCATTTATATTGATCAAGTTCAAAGAGTAAGCCTTGGAAGGTAAATTAATATTAATTGCACATTGAAAGAACACAGCTCTTAAGTTTTGTGGAATAACTTTTTAAAAGAAGATAAATATATTTTTGTTGAAAAGATTAAAGTATAGCATACATAATGATTACCTTTTATCCAATCCTTACAACAATTATTCTGTTCTAAATTTAGAGAAAATAGTTCTTTAATGTAAAAAAATAAAGTCTAACCAAGTGCATAAAAGTGAGATAATGCCCAGTACCATCAAAGGTTTCACCATTGTACAAAGACTCTAATAACTATATATGAACTTAGATATGACACTGAAGCTTGATTTCCATCCTTAAAAGGTTACCATAAAATTCTGGACTAAATAGCTCATGATTATGATTAAAATTCCGTTCCTTTAAATTGGATTATATACTCTAAATATTTTGGGGGGAAGAATTCTCTTCTCATACCTGAATATTACAACCATATATTTTCAGTTCGTTTATATTGGTCCATTGATACTAATTGATCATGTGATACTTTTGTTTTCATGTAGGACACATTAAGAAAGCATAGTTATATGTAGGATATGTTCAGATTTATTACACACACACACACAGACTTTCATATACCAAGACTTTAATTTGAAAGTGAGTAGTCAGTTAGACTCTAAACCCCAGCTCTGCCTTATAGGTTACTTTTAACTAAGCATCAGGTTTTACAGTGATGAGTAGTTAGAGAAATTTTACAAAGATTTGTCTTTCCACAATTATGGTGATAACCAAGTTCTAAATCAACTGCTGATGCCAGTTCAGAATTATCAGTTCTCTAAGTTGTAATATGCGGTACAATTGTCTTGAGGATACTTTAGGAGTTTTCATGTACAAGGCGGAAGATTGTCTCTGATTTTTATTAATGAGGCTTCCATCCTTACTGCTGACAACATAGATGAGATGACAAAGATAAATGAAACTTTCACCGAAGGCAGCAGAAAGAACAGGAATGATGTCACTTCCGTCTGTTTTCTTTGAAACTGACACACATTTCCTGTGAATTCCAATTATAATGTTAACAGGAGTTCTGAAGTCGGGTGAGAAGTCCTTTAAAGCTTTTTTTAAGGTGAATAGTTAAGAATGGAAAGATTTTTCTCTTTTGATTTTTTTCCCTTAGATTTGCCGCTAGATCTTTTGTGTATCTACCTCCCAAACTTGTACTAACTTCCATGTGTAAAATATTATATAAATAAAGTTTTGCACATTAGCCTCTGTTCTTAGAAAAAAGTCAGATAGCTGTAATATCTGCCAAATCACAGTAATTCCAATAACAGCTATCAAGTATTAAAAGTGATAAAGAAAGAGCATATCTTGTTGGGGGAAAAAGCTTTACTTTATAATGCTTCATGAAGGAGACACTTCTATGTCAGTGGAGATTTGACAGAGAGAGCATGTGGAGAATATTTTAGGCAAAGGGAACAGTTTGAGGGGACATATAAATGCCCAATATGTGCTTGAGAGTCATCAAGAGCTCAGTTTGTCCCTTGAAAATAGCAGGAAAGCAGGGTCGAATAATATCACCTGGCCTGGTTGGCCCAGATCATGGACAGTTCAGAGACCAGGATGAGGAATGTTCATAATAGGCAAAGGGGAAAACACTGAGGATCAGTTGGGATTGGAAAGTGGGGTTCTTGAAGATTTAGTTCATCTCTGTTCAATGGAGGATTTAATTTAAATGTGGAAAGCAGTAAGATAGTATTGCAACCTCAATCAGGTCTAATGGGGCGACAATCAGATCTCAGGTCAACTTGGACTTTGCAAGCAAGTAGTTATGTAACTTGGGCCAGAAAATTAACCTTGTTGGCCTTAGTTTCCTGATCTACATGACCTTCAAGTTTCTTTCAAGAAACAAACATTCTACAATTCAAGGTAGTATAGAGCCTGGACAAGTACAACAGAAGTAGGAATATAGAACAGAAGATGGGCATGATACATCATTGGGGCCTCCACTGATATTTGGGCTCCATAGTTCTTCAGTGTGAAAGATTAGCGATCTCCTGGCATTGAGATATTTCTGCCTCTGTCTCCCACCCACTAAATTTGAGAACATCTTCCAGTCATTATGATAATCCTAAAGCCTCTTATTTTCCAAATTTAGAGGATAAGGATCTCTGGGACACCCCCATTCACCAGTCCACACATAATAACCATTGTGAGTCTATTTTAAGTAGTATTTGAACATATTTGGAGTAATATTTGAATATTTAGAGAACTCAGACTACTGGTGTCATGAAGGGTCATGGAGAATTGATGAAGAAAAAGTCATGTTGGAAAAGATTACATTTCATACTGAATACACTGAATTTGTGGGGCCAGTAGGCTATTCAGATGCCCATTTGTACTTGAGCAGTATGGAGATAGGGAAAAAATAGCAATAGCAATTCAATAATTTGTCTATTCAGCTTTAACAGAAGGAGGATGTGGTTCTTATTCAGATCTTTAAATATTTTATTAAATGAAAGGTAGTATTTTTGCCTTGCTAGGTAGTATCTGCCTACTTACTTTACTCAAATTTAAGTTTACTTCTGGACTATCTTTTGAACTTCCAAGGGAGTAAAATAAAATGACCATCTCTTGGGAACCTGCATGCATCAGATGTTCACCAGGCATTTTGCATATATATTTTTCATTATCTGGGAGATGTTGAATTCCTTACTCAGGAGGATATGAACAGTTAAGAAGTAGAAAAGTTTCAAATCCAGTTCTGTCCAGTTATGGAAGCTGAGTTCCTTTCACTACAACGATGTGACAGCTGATTTGAATTTCAAAAACCCACGCTGACATGCAAATTGGTATTCCTATATTACTCCTCCAAGGCATTCTGAGGCATACTGATTAAGACAGAGTGACTGGTGGGAATCTCAGGCACCAGGCTAGGTGGGTGAGTTGCAAACCATTTTGTATGTGAATCCATCAGAGAACACAACTCCAGTTTGATCAAGGATAGGATTATTTAAACTTGTTCATTTCATTTACAATACCTTCCCAATGATGGAAATAGGTCTTTTTTGAATCTTGTAATAAAAATCTAAGATCAAAGTCCATTCCTCTACATTATGAGGGACTGTTTTTCCTACACTTACTCTTAACACAACATCCACCAGTGTGTCTGCTTGTTTCTCTAAGGATGGCTTTAATCTATACATTTTCTATTTGACTGTGCATATTGTCGGGCTTCCCTTGTGGCTCAGCTGGTAAAGAATCCACCTGCAGTGCAGGAGACCTGGGTTCGATCCCTGGGTTGGGAAGATCCCCTGGAGAAGGGAAAGGCTACCCACTCCAGTATTCTGGCCTGGAGAATTCCATGGACTGTATAATCCATTGGGTCGCAAAGNTGCATATTGTCGGGCTTCCCTTGTGGCTCAGCTGGTAAAGAATCCACCTGCAGTGCAGGAGACCTGGGTTCGATCCCTGGGTTGGGAAGATCCCCTGGAGAAGGGAAAGGCTACCCACTCCAGTATTCTGGCCTGGAGAATTCCATGGACTGTATAATCCATTGGGTCGCAAAGAGTTGGACACGACTGAGCGACTTTCACTTTGACTTTCACTCTGCATATTGTTAATGTGATTGCTGCATCTGCTTTGGGGATGCAAGGGCTCCATGAGTTTTGCAATTGTTGTCCGTGGCCCTAGTTTCATCTAGTGTTTCAAAATCACCTCCACTTCCCTCAACTTACATTTGCATTGTATTTTTTTCTTTCTAGCTCTCTTTTAGCTATTATTATTTTCTTTTTTATTCATGTCATAATGTAGAAAACACAGAAAAAGTTGTGTTTCAAAACTCTTGGTTTTGATGTTGCCTCTCATTCTGTCCTGTCACCTGGAGCAGTGAATTAATTTGTTTTCTATCTGTAAAATCGGTAGTCATCATTTTTTTCCCCTTTCAATTTAATAGGCCATAATCTTTGGACTGTAGTTCATTGGTGGATAAGAAGGGATATTTGGTAAAAATAAATAAATGTGACTGATTTAAATCACCCCTATATATGCCCGTTGATGGTTAAAATTAAAATTTACTTTCAATGATTACATAATAATACTTTGAGTGAAGAAAGCTGAGTGCCGAAGAATTGATGCTTTTGAACTGTGGTGTTGGAGAAGACTCTTGAGAGTCCCTTGGACTGCAAGAAGATCCAACCAGTCCATTCTGAAGGAGATCAACCCTGGGATTTCTTCAGAAGGAATGATGCTAAAGCTGAAACTCCAGTACTTTGGCCACCTCATGAGAAGAGTTGACTCATTGGAAAAGACTCTGATGCTGGGAGGGATTGGGGGCAGGAGGAGAAGGGGATGACAGAGGATGAGATGCCTGGATGGCATCATGGACTCAATGGACGTGAGTCTGAGTGAACTCCGGGAGTTGGTGATGGACAGGGAGGCCTGGCGTGCTGCGATTCATGGGGTCGCAAAGAGTCGGAAACGACTGAGAGTCTGAACTGAACTGAACATAAAGAAGGAATTATATAATTCAATGCACTTATGAACACGTAGGGGTGTCAAGTTGGCCAGATTGAGTTCAATTGGTTGTTAATTTCCCTTCTGTTATATGCTATGGCTAACTGAGAAAAGATGCATTTAAAACTGCTCCCACATTAAGCTCCAGGAAGAAAAACCTGCCTTGTGGTATTCTTGGGTGTCTTGTAGTAAATCATTCAAGGAATGCTTGTTTCTTGAATGATATGAAGTGGGCTTTTAAAAACATGTGGTCCAGGTGAAATGAAAGAAGAAAAAGCTGCTTTTGTCACATGAATTAGTCCCAGTGAAGATTTGAAGGTGATAGAAGGAAAACCAAAATATAAGTTTCCTCACTTTGAGAAGTTACCGTAAAATGTGTGCTGTGCTGTGTTCAAGTCACTTCAGTTGTGTCCAACTTTGTGTCCAACAATATGGTCTGCAACCCACCAGGCTCCTCTGTCCTTGGATTCTCCAGGCAAGAATACTGGAGTGGTTTGCCATTTCCTTCTCCAGGGATCTTCCCAATCCAGGGATCAAACCTGCATCTCTTAATCTGAATGGACAGGTGGGTTTTTTAACACTGATGCCACCTAGATTCAGTCAAGTCCTAGGAAATCCAGTGAGGTTATAAATGACCGTTTCCAAAAAGATCCTTGTTCCTACAAGCAAGTAGAATTCTAAATGAAAGCTGAAACAGAGCTAGTCCTATCCTTAGAGAAAAGTAGCCAAAAATGACTTTCAACTGAAAGAAGTTCAACATAGCTCCTTCTGTCTGTTCTGGGCAATGCCCGATCGGGATAGATCTATTAGTTAAATCTGCATATACATGTATATACTTTATATATATGCACTTTTAATCATTTGGATTTTGACTTACTTTCTGTCAAAGAGTGATTCATCTTTGTTTTATTGCAAGAAACAGTTGTAACTTCTCACTGTTAATGCAAAATTAATCTAATTGAAATATTTAATGAATTCAGGAGTGTATTTTCAATCAATAATTTCTGACATTTTACACAGGGTCATGAGATTCTGGAAAAATCAGTATTTTGTTTCAGATATGTATTTATGTAGGAAAAACAATGTAGCAAATGATTTAAAATGTGTGAGATCAGAAGTTAACTCTGAATGTCAAACTCCTAGGATTGTAATATAAACACAGCAGCAAATATTCAACACATAGAATATTTCATTATTTTCATTGATAAGTTATTTTCTATGTATCCTTTCCATGGATTTCCCTGGTGGCTCGGAGGTAAAGAATTTGCCAGCAACGTAGGAGACCCGGTTTTAATCTCTCAGTCAGGACCACCCCCTGGGGAAGGATGTGGCAACCCCCAAGTATTCTTAGCTGGAAAACACATGGATAGAGGAGCCTGAAAGGCTACAGTCCGTGGGGTTGTAAAAGGACAGGACTTAGCAAATAAACAACAACAATCTGTGCCATATATAATCTGAAATATTAGCTTCTGGCTGACATAAGGCATTCAATATTTTGAGTTGCCTCACCCATTGAGACTTAAGTAAAATTTTGTCTCAAAATCCTGCTCCTAATATCTGCTGAGATTCAGTGTGGGGGTTGATCATACTGTGTTTTACCTAGACACTGCTATACTGCATTTCTCCTCAATCTTTAATTGCTTTTATGTCTTACAGCTTTCAGCTACTCTGGTCTTTCTCCCCTGGGTAACCTAGTTATAAAGCAAAATCCCTCTACTTGATTACTTTCATATACCACAGAGAGAATTGTGAATCTACATGCAAAGAAAGTCTGAAGCTTCATCTAAGTGTTGCGTGCATTTTGAGCACTTTCCTGGTGAATATTAGACATCCCCACTGCCATTCTCATGATGGGACTATCCCATCAGCCTGTTTTTTGGCATCCTTGACAACTCCACATTATGGAGCATCCCTGAATCCATCCCCAAAGGCCGGCCTTTCTTCATTTCTGGGTCCCTTCTCCATTTTCTCTTGGCTAGCTTTGCAAATAAAATCACTTCCGCCAAGAGATTTTGCCTCATTTGTATAACTCTTACTGAATTCTATCAATGTTCTGAGGAATATCACTGCAGAAGCAGTATAGACCCATATGTTATTTTGAGAAGCAAAATAAAATGATATTTTTCTAAAATAATTCTGATGCCATCTTTAAACTAATTGGTTTTTCTCTTCAGATTAGATGTGCATTATCCAAGGTTGCACGTGCATATAAACAAAATATCTACACATATATATTTCACTTTTCATCACATTTTCATTCCACTCTTTAGCATTTTACCCCTTTATACTTGCTGCTCAGCCACTGAGTTGTCATCTCCAACTCTTCATGACTCCAAGGACTGCAGCACCCAGGTTTCCCTGTCCTTCACTATATCCTGGACTTTGCTCAAATTCATGGCCATTGACTCAGTGATGCCATCCAACCAACTCATTTCCTCTTGCTCCCTTTTCCTTCCACCTTCAATCTTCCCCAGCATCAGAGTCTTTTCTAATAAGTCAGTTCTCCCCATCAGGTGGCCAAAGTATTGGAGTTTCAGCTTCAGCATCAGTCCTTCCAATGAATGTTCAGGACTGATCTCCTTTAGGATGGACTGGTTGGATCTCATTGCTGTCCAAGGGACTCTCAAGAGTCTTCTTCAATACCACAATTTAAAAGCATAAATTCTTTGGCTCTCAGCCTGCTGTGTGGTCCAGCTCTCATATCCATACATAACTACTGGAAAAACCATAGCTTTTACTATATGGACTTTTGTTGGCAAAATCATGTCTCTGCTTTTTAATACACTGGCTATGTTTGTCATAGGTTTCCTTCCAAGGAGCAAGTGTCTTTTAACTTCACAGGTGCAGTCAATGTCTGCAGTGATTTTGGAGCCCAAGAAAAAAAAAATCTGTCACTGTTTCCATTTTTTCTCCTCTACTTGCCATGGAGTGATGGGACCAGATGCCATGATCTTAGCTTTTTGAATGTTGAGTTTTAAGCCAGATTTTTCACTCTCCTCTTTCACCCTCATCAAGAGGCTCTTTAGTTCCTCTTTGCTTTCTGCCATCAGAGTGGTATTATCTGCATATCTGAGGTTGTTATTTTCCCCAGTAATCTTGATTCCAGCTTATGAGTCTTCCAGCCTGGCATTTCCCATGATGTACTCTGCATATAATTCCGGCTAAAAAATGTAAAAATGTTCAGATTTCTCTAAGCTTAATTTAAATTACTAACTCGGTGATGCTAATACTCACTACTACAACCAGTCTGTTTTCTCCTTGCATTTAATGATTGATCACTTAGCTGCCTCTTTTCCTCACCAGTCTGTCCTTCTAATCGTCTTGACTTGGCTTCTATAGCTAGCACTCTGCAGAAGGGATTTACCAGTTCTATTGGACAAACATGGCTTTTGCTTTTTTGTCTGTAGGGCATCTCTTTTCTCCTTGGAACTGTAGTTCCTCTAGCAGTTGGCAGTGGCAGTTACCCCTTCCTTGATTTCAGGTGCTGACCATTTCACCATCCCATGTGTTCTCCTCCCACTTCCTGTGCTGTGCTCGCTAACATTCTCCTACTTCTATTCTTGCTTAAATAACTCACCCATGTGTTTTGGTCCAGCCACCACCTCTAGGAAGGCAATGCCCAAGCCTGCAACCCCAGTCACAACAGCTCACCGTCATTTCAACACCACATCTCAGCTCACTAGATTCTGCCACTCCATGTATCAAAACACGGAACTCCTTCTTTCCTCACACAACTCTATATTTTCTTACTTATTTCTTGTCACTGTTCTTGTCTGAGAAGTTTATTCACAATGTCCTTATTATATCTAATTGATCAAATCTATGACCTGTTCCTTTAAGATGTAACGCACCACTTAAGTTTCCTCCCTCTCCTTTTCACCAAAGCAGGTCCCGAATCACTTACACTTCAGCCTTTGCAGCTTCTTCATCTGGAGCATCATTCCTCACACTAATCTGTATTCAAACATTGCTGCTCAGCTTTGATTTAATACACACTTCCCTCCAGCGTCTTCCCACGCCTCCCTAAGCGGCATACGCTTACCTGTAGGTATTTTCTCGCGTGCGGTTTTAGTCACAGTGCTCTCTGGGACCCGGTGGTAAATTTCCGTTGCCGTGCTGCTGTGTCGGCCTCCTGTAAACACGTTCAGGTCTTTTGTCCACAACACCTCTTTCTCAGCAGGAGAACTATTCTCCGTGGCTCTTGCACACATCCACTGCCTACTGCCTCCAGTCACGGGCTTTCCCCGTGGTGATCCTTCCTCCTTCCACGTTTCTCACCCACACTGACCACTTCACTAAAGATTTTCTCAACATTTATTTATCCCAAGCACCCTATTCTGGAAAATTACATTTTAACATGACCGTCCTCTGTCTTTAGCATGTCAAACAATTACAACATATCAGATAGGATCTTTACAAAGAATGATCCTTCTAGATTCCAAACTTCAAGGGACAAGGAGTATGTCTTCCTCATACTTTCTAAACCTCATTATATCAACTACAGTGAAGTGTACCCAACAGGTGTTAGACAATCGGTCCATTACAGAACTAGGCAATAATATATTTCACATGGTAAGTCATTAAGAAAGACACAGCCTTTCTGCCTATAACTTCTGCCTTCCCTGCAACATACCCCCACTTTTTAAAGCTTAATTATTAATGTGAGATAAATTAACAGAGTCAAGGTAGAGGAAATATGAAAAATTTGCATTCATTTTGAAGCCCACCCAAGCTGAGCAACGGAGGGGTGACACTCTGCACCAGCCAGCCTCTCTTTAATTCCTCTCTGCTCCAGCTCCCATTATCTCTCCACTGCCACAGCTGCATACTGCTATTGTCAGTGGTAAAGATGAGACATCTCTAATTAGAGGGCAGGGTAAATTGCTTTTATCTACTTTTAACATGCTTTTACATGGCACCTGGTACACAAGCCTTAGCTAGGCAGCCATAATTTGAAAAGCAAATGAGTGCTCAGAGAAACACGATATGTTTTTAAAAGAAAATTAAATATATAGAGCAGCAAAATCAACATGCTGGAGACTGCAGAATTTTAGAGCTGTCAGAGTCTTGTACCCTTCTGTATCATATTGAACTAAAATGAGCAATCAGGGCCCATATACATTGCTGAGTCCAGTGGTCTTGTCTTCCTTCTTCTGTTGGGAACACATGGAGAAATTTAAAGTCTAGAAAAATTATTGGTGTAAGAATCAGACTGATGTTATTCCCTTAGTTGAGAAAAGGAGATTTTTAGGTGAAAGGAAAGCATTAGCAGTCTTTCTTGATTTATAGACGTCTAATGAGCTTTACAATAAATAAAGCCATCATGTATGAATTTCTCTTTTTACAGTTTTATTTCTTTAGTGGTCCAGAATATTTTCAACAACCAAGAAAGTTACCAGTTTTTGAAAAATAAAAAAGATAATTCAACCACAATTAGATCTATGGTGTATTGGACTACAATACCATTCAAAAGAAGTATCTGAGATTTATTTTTCTCAGAATACAGATCCTATAGCTTGGAGAGTCTGAGTCATATGCAAACTCACGGACTCGATGGATGTGAGTCTGAGTGAACTCCGAGAGATGGTGATGAACAGGGAGGCCTGGCGTGCTGCGATTCATGGGGTCGCAAAGAGTCGGACACGACTGAGCGACTGAACTGAACTGAACTGAACTGAACAAGGTCCTCTCCTTCTGATAATTATCAGCAAAAAATCATCCAGTGTTACTCTCCAACAGGATCACAGGAGATCACATTCTCTCTGCTCTGTGCTATCATGATAGCCCTGTCTCATTCACTGTTCTCCAAACTTTGGCTACTTATTTCCTTGGAGATTATCTGATTATTGACTATAACTTTCAGGCTATAAAAACCGACAGCTCTAAATAGCAACTGGACTCCACTGTGTGTTTATTGCTGCTTTGGAACAGAAAATCAACTGGCGTGCTTTAGTGCAGTGGGTAGAAAGGATTTTCAACTACAAGAAGCTGGCACCGTAAACTCAGTGGTCCTGTCAGGGGAACTACCTGATTAGAGACCTCTAGTTTCTTCATTTCCTGTATTCAGGCCTCTATCATCACTCAGAGCTTGCAAATTTCTCTTATTGTCAATATACCATGAGCAAGAGGGTATAATTTAAGGGGCTAAAAGTAAGGAGCGTATTTTAAAAGTATATCTAATTTAACTATTTGAGTCTTATGCAAGATTAGAACATGCGCCTCATGGCATTAAACACTACTTAGAATGCACTGATCCCTAGCTTGGCATTTGAAGTAGTCATTAGCATGGTTGGTTAGAGTTCTCTGCTTCCCATGCAAAACAGAAGATTGTATTTTCTGGCCTCATGTGCTTAGATGTGCCCATGTGACCAGGAACAAAGACTCACGAGCAGAGATTACATCTGGTGTGAGAGCTTCCAAAACTCCCTCCCTGCCTGGGCAACCAATAATGTTCAAGGTGGTGGATGACCCATCAGTTTGAAGGGAAAGCAATGTGAAGAATTCACAATTTCTGTGTTGATCATGTAGCATGAGCAAGAAATAAAGCTTGCTGTTTCAAAACACTGAGATTTTGCTGCTGTTTGTTGTTGGAAATCTAGTCCATCCTAACTACTACATTATCATTGTTCACTTCAGTATTAACATGGTTCTATTTACTATACTTGTCAACTTAGCTCCCTCAACACACTTTGATCATAGTACTTATTACCTAAGCTGTATTTACGTTTTCTCTCTCCTCTATTAGTCTATAATTTTCCTGAGGACAGAGACATTTCACTCATGATTATCTTTTCAGCCCTATATATATATTACCTTTATATAGTAGACACTCAACACTGTTGAAGTGAACTGAATTTATTTTACCTCATATCAATGTTCCAGCTCCGTGTTCAAATAGTGAATGAGTTAGAATGATGATTAATCATAAGCAGACTCTTTTGAATATGTACTTCTCCTAAAGTTACAAAAAGCAGAAGTGATGAAGTGAGTTAGATACAGTAGCATGCATATTAGATTTACAGGTTTGGGTATAACTTCTGATTCTAGGTGGGTAAAATTTGATAATTCATTTTTAAAAATATTTATTGATTGTCCATTTAGTCTATGCCAGACAATATTCTAGACTTTGAGAATACTGAATAATAAGTGTTCTGGTAGGACAAATGAATCACATAAGGAGTTAGATTTTCATCCTCTGACAAATGAGATCTTTTTCAAGGAAACCTTTAAAATATTTTAAATCGTTAATAGATTTGTTATAAGTCAAT
>SJYT01055806.1:140521-202243 GCA_006410635.1 Cephalophus harveyi | reverse complement strand
GTCATCCAATGCCAAAAGTTAGACATGGCTCCCAAAGGTTTTTTAGTGGACCAAGCAAATGCTTATAATAGGGGCAGACTATGCAACCACACCTGTACAGGCATAAGTAGTTGTCCCTCCAAAATCTTGAGGTGTTTGGTATTCTTCAGTTCAGTTCAGCCACTCAGCTGTCTCTTATACACATCTGGAAACCTTTAAAATATTTTAAATCGTTAATAGATTTGTTATAAGTCAATCTTTAAAATGTTTAAAAGAAATAACATGTGTAAGAGTTCTATAAGTTTCAAAGTATTTTATAAATAAAAATATAAGACATTTTTGCTTTAAAAATTTTGAATAATATATTCATTTCATGTGACTAATTGGGGTTCACAAAGAAATAACTTTTAAGCTATTTAGCAATCATTATAAAATTTTAGATCAGTCCTTTAGTTTGGAGGAGGATGTGTGTGTTAAAAAACAATAGCAACAAGAACAACCTTAGTTAGACTGAACAAAAGTCCTAATTTCTAAGTAAAAAAAAAAAAACCTTTCCTTGAAATATAATAAATCTAGTAGAGAAGGGAAAAGACAATGATTGTGCCTGTCAGAGACACAAACTATTGAAATACCTGGTCATAAGATGATTGATCCAAATGGGAATGATTCTTTCAAAGAAGAAACACTGAGTATAGAGAATCAATATATATTCAAAGAGTCAATATATATTCAAAGATAAATCTATACTGAATGAGCTAATGTATAAAGCTAATGTATATAAACACTGTCCCCAAACTATCTAAAGTTTCCCAGGCAGCAGATTTAATGAAGTATTCCCTAAACAGTGGTTTATTTCATAATATCTCAATGGCAGGAATGAGGCCTCTTCATATGCTCCTAGAAAAATGTACACAATCACTTTGATATATCAAATAGATCCATTTATTTATAATGATCTAAGATATGGCCTCTGTGATTATCCTTGGCTTCCATCCACTTATTCACTCAATCATTGTGTGATTGAGTGTTCTCTTCCAGATATTCTCTTCCTTGTTGCTTTTGTTCAGTCACTCTGTCGTGTCTGAATCTTTGTGACCCAATGGACTGCAGCACACCAGGCATTCCTATCCAACATCTCCCCAAACTAGCTCAGACTCATGCCCATTGAGTCAGTGATGCCATCCAACCATTTCATTCTCTGTCATTCCCTCTCTTCCTGCCTTCGATCTTTCCCAGCATCAGGGTCTTTTCTAATGAACTGGCTCTTTGCATCACGTGGCCAAAATATTGGAGTTTTGGCTTTATCTTCAGTGTGTCCTTCCAATAAATATTCAGGCTTGATTTACTTTAGGACTGACTAGTTGGATCTCCTTGCAGTCCAAGAGACTTTCAAGAGTCTCTCCAACACCACAGTTCAGGAGCATCAATTCTTCAGTGCTCAGCCTTCTTTATGGTCCAACTCTCACTTCCATACATGACTACTGGAAAAACCATAGCTTTGATTATATGGACCTTTGTTGGCAAAAGAATGCCTCTGCTTTTTTAATACACTGTCTAATTTTCTTGAAGATACCTCTATTCTTTCCCATTACATTGTTTTTCTCTATTTCTTTGCATTGTTCACTTAAAAAGGCTTTCTTATATCTCCTTGCTATTCTTTGGAACTCTATATTCAGATGGTATATCTTTCCTTTCCCCCATTGCCTTTGCTTCTCTTCTTTTCTCAGCTATTTTTAAGGCCTCCTTTGACAACCATTTTGCCTTTTTTTTTTTCCTTAGATGTGCTTTTGATCACTGCCTTCTGTAAATGTTATGAACCTCCACCCATAGTTCTTCAGGCACTCTATCAGATCTAATCCTTTTAATTTATTTGTCATTTCCACTGTATAATCATAAGGGATTTGATTTAGGTCATACCAGAATGGTCTAGTGGTTTCCCCTGCTTTCTTTAAGTTTGAATTTGGCAAAAAGACTTCATAATCTGAGCCACAGTCAGCTTCCAGTCTTTTTTTTTTTTTTTGGTGACTATAAAGAGCTTCTTCATCTTTGGCTGCAAATATAATCTGATCTTGGTATTGCCCATCTGGTGATGTCCATGTGTAGACTCTTCTCTTGTGTTGTTGGAAGACGGTGTTTGCTATGATCAGTGTGTTCTCTTGGCAAGACTCTGTTAGCCTTTTCCCTGCTTCCTTTTGTACTCCAAGGCCAAACTTGTCTATTACTCTAGGTATCTCTTGACTTCCTACTTTTGCGTTTCAGTCCCTTATGGGCATTTTTGGTGTTAGTTCTAGAAGGTATATGGGTCTTCATAGAACCACTCAACTTCAGCTTCTTCAGCATTAATGATTGGGGTATAGATTTGGATTACTGTAATACTGAATGGTTTGCCTTGGAAAGGAACAGAGATCATTCTGTTGTTTTTGAGATTGCACCCAAGTGCTGCATTTTGGGCTCTTTTGTTGACTATGAGGGCTACTCCAGTTCTTCTGAGGGATTCTTGCCCACAGTAGTGGATATAATGGCCATCTGAATTAAATTCACCCATTCTGGTCCATGTTAGTTCACTGATTCTTAGAATGTTGATATCTCCTGTTTGACCACTTCCAATTTGCCTTGATTCATGGATCTAACATTCCAGGTTCCTATGCAATATCATTCTTTATTAGCATCAGACTTTACTTTCACCACCAGACATGTACACAATTGGGTGTCCTTTCTGCTTTGGCTTAGCCTCTTCATTCCTTCTGGAGCTATTTCTCCACTCTCCTCCAGCAGCATCTTGGGCACCTACCAACCGGAGAAGTTCATCTTTCAGTGTCATATGTTTTGCCTTTTCATACTGTTCATGGGGTTCTCAAGGCACGAATACTGAAGTGGTTTACCATTCCCTTCTCCAGTCAGCCACATTGGACTGTAGCCTGCCAGGCTCCTCTGTCCATGGAATTCTCCAAGCAAGAATACTGGATTGGGTAGCCATTCCCTTCTTCAGGGGATCTTTCTGACTCAGGGATCGAACCTATGTCTCCTGAATTGCAGGCAGATTCTTTACCATCTCAGCTACCAGAAACCTCACTAGGATTGCTCTTGGCTTTGTAAATACAAAGATATGTTTCTCATAGTTTCTACCCTCAAAGAGCTCATGATGTTTTGCAAATATTTATTGCTTAGTACAAAGAAATACATTAGGTTGAACTTCATGAAACTCTAATCATGACAAAAAAAGTAAGATGAAGACTTTGCTCTTAAGAAGCCTAAAAATCTAGCTGGATGTAAATGAAACAACTAGATATATAGTGTGACTTCTCCATACTTTACAAATCTGATAAGGAGTAGTAAATTGACCCCTGATATATAGTGAGACCAATCTGTCAAAGTGTATAAAGTGTCTTCCAAAAATAAGAGATATTTCCAATAACACATGAAGTTCACATGAAACTTTGGAAAACTTTATAGTACCTCATATTGACATTAAACAATCTTCCTTTTCCCTGAGACAGGGAGCCAGCAGTATAGATTAGCCTTAACTCCATAAATAGAATAAACTGCTTGGGCCTTGGTGGTGACACTGTGAAGTGACTCTTTGGCAATGTGGAGGCTGGTCTGGGGCTGGCAGGGAGCCAGACATCGGCTGGCTTGCAGTAATGAGACACCAGGACAAGTGTGGGGGTAAGGGAAATTGCCTTCCATTTTGTTCTCTCTCCATCTTTGTAGATGAAAGGGGTTTGATCATCCCCTAGCTCTCGGCATGAGTCCTGATTGGACTTAATGCTGCAGGTGGCCTCCCTTTGTCAAAGTCCTTGATTTAGGAATGGGCTTCTAAGTCTGGCCTAAGTCAATCAGTCATAATCTCCGGGTTATAGACTTTGGCTCAGAGAAGGACATACAATCTGAGTAAATCTAATCAGATAAATGCAAAGGACTCTGGTGTTTTGAGAAAGAGGAGGTATCTGTTTTTATTAGGTATGAATCAGGAAGCACACATCTCTGGGATCTGCCAGAAACCACCTGTGACGTGAGAGAAGTCATTTTTGGATAGTGGGCATCATGTGGAGGAGGGTAAAGGGTGGAGAATAACAAGGAAACAGAGTATTGGACCAGCATTTCTTTTCCGCCATCTTTAAATATCAATAAAGTCCTCTTAAGTCAGTAGCACTGTGAGAGAATTAGAGATAGACCTAATTGGGTCTGTGATGGAGGAGGATGTGTCCCTTCCCCAACAGCTGCTATCATCAGCAAAGAATAATTACACACATCGGGAAGGTCATTAACTGTAGAGAGAGCTACCTGGGGAAGCAGCAAGCGGAAAGAAGCAGACTTCACCCATCATACAAGTAGAAGAACCCTGGGGCACCCTCAGAAATAGCTGGGGAACACTTGGCAACAGTTAGTGGGGACTTGCCATCATATATCGGGCTACTCAAGATATCACTGCAGAGACAAGGTGGATTTTCAGTGTACTGTCTCAGATGTGCAATGATGCATTCTCTGTACTTCCTATAACTCTGCCTTGCATCTTACTCCTGAAAGCTTAATGTAGCTAATTTCAAATTTCCTTATTATTTTAAGCTACTTAAGGATTTCCCCTCATATAAATCCTTCATCAGTAGATGTTAGAATTTATTTATGCTGTTTTTACTTTATGATATTTTATAATATTTTCCTTAAGATAACCTTATAATACTTGGCAACTTTTAAAAATTTATGTATTTTAATTGGAGGATAATTATTTTACAATATTGTGGTGATTTTTGCCATGCATCGACATGAATACAATACTTAGCAACTCTTTACACAGCATTGTGGAGTTTAGAGCAGGGGGATCATAGACTTGGGTCCACTGAGATCCTTAGGTACAGCCTTCCCCTGGAGCTGGATTCTGGTGCTAGGGCTGCCCTCTGCAAGCCCTGTCCTCTCGGTGACACCCACACTCTGTCCTTTTAGCCATGGTTCTCAGGCCCCAGACACTGTCTTTCAGCTTTGCCTTCTAAGCTGTGCTTCTCTCGTTCTGCTCTCTGACTCTCTCTCCTCTCCAAGTCCAGTGGGAATAGCATTTAGTTTTGCTTCTTTTCTGCTCTGTGCCATAGGAAAAATAAATTAGAAAAGGCTTTTTCCCAAATCTATGCTTTACCAGGCAAGGTGGACTTTCTGTCTTAGAAAGATAAAAATGTACTTCATTTGTTTTTGCTTATATTTGGCTGCACCTCACTTCTCTATGACCCTAGAGTCCACGGTCTAGTTTGCGAGAGTGTGTGTGTCCATTTGTATGTGTGCTTGGAGTGGAAACAAACAAAGGTGTTAGAGGGATTAATACATATTTTTGGTAAATATTATATCACTGTAATTTATATATAGTGGTACAATATTTTTAAAATACACTTCAGTGCTTAAACATATGTTGTGTGGTAAGTCGCTTCAGTCATGTCTGATTCTTTGCAACCCCATGGACTATAGTCCACCAGGCTACTCTGTCAGGGGATTTTCCAGGCAAGGATACCGGAGTGGGTTGCCATTTCCTTCTCCAGGGCATCTTCCCGACAAGGATAGAACCTCATCACTTATGTCTCCAGCATTGACAGGCAGGTTCTTTACCATGAATGCCACCCGAGAAGCCCTACATTATAGAGTATTTATCTCTAAACATGTGGCATAAAGATAAATGTTCTAAACTGCAACAGACAAGGAGGAATTCAGTGAGAGCCAGGCAATTAGGGAAATTTTCAAAAAGAACATCAAAATACCATGAGATTAAAATAAACCAAGATAGTAGGTAAGGGGATTCTGAGCTGGGAGAGCAAAAGAAGCATAGATACAGATGAAGAAATAAACGTGTGCCCTTGGAAAAGTGAGAAAGTTGACACAAGTCTCCTGTGATATTTGACGGAATGTGGGAGGAGGCGTATGTGTGGTTGAGATGGATTATGAAAGATCCTGAAAATGAAGCATTTTGCTCTGAATTTCATGAGGTGGAAAATAAGGATGCATCTGAAAGGGGTACAATATAGTAGCTCTTTTTAAAAGAATGAGTACATATTGTTTGGGGCTTCCCTAGTGGCTTAGACAGTAAAGAATCAGCTGGCAATTCAGAAAACCCAGGTTCAATCCCTGGGTCAGGACGATCCCCTGGAGAAGAGAATGGCTACCCACTCTAGTATTTCTGCCTAGAGAATTCCATGGACTGAGGACCTGGTCGGCTACACTCCATAGGGTCACAAAACAGACACGACTGAGTGACTAACACACTCACTCACACTCACATATTGTTTAGTGACCTGCCTGCCCTTCAGTGAGTACATTTTTAAAGCAAAGAGTTAAAGAAACGGCAGGGGTCTGTGAGAAAGGTACCAATCCTCTTTAACAGATATAACTCATTCCTGCTCCTGGTCAATAAGAACTAAAATGAACTTGATGCCTGTGTGTTTTGTGGCAGTGTCATATCATTACAATTAGACTCTAACTCTTCTTTAGATCAGTCATCCAATGCCAAAAGTTAGACATGGCTCCCAAAGGTTTTTTAGTGGACCAAGCAAATGCTTATAATAGGGGCAGACTATGCAACCACACCTGTACAGGCATAAGTAGTTGTCCCTCCAAAATCTTGAGGTGTTTGGTATTCTTCAGTTCAGTTCAGCCACTCAGTCATGTCTGACTTTTTGCGACCCCATGGACTATAGCATGCCAGGCTTCCCTGTTCATCACCAATTCCCAGAACCTGCTTAAACTCATGTCCATCAAGTCAATGATGCCATCCAATCATCTCATCCTCTGCTGTCCCCTTCTCCTGCCTTCAATCTTTCCCAGCATCAGAGTCTTTTCCAGTGAGTCACTTCTTCACATCAGGTGGCCAAAGTATTGGAGCTTCAGCTTCAGCATCAGTCCTTCCAATAAATATTCAGGGTTGATTTCCTTTAGGATTGATTGGTTTCATCTCCTTTCAGTCCAATGGACTCTCAAGAGTCTTCTCCAACATCACAGTTCAAAAGCATCAATTCTTTAGCGCTGAGCCTTCTGTGTGGTTCAGCTTCTCACATCCATACATGACCACTGGGAAAACCAGCCTATGGTTTTTTCAGCTTGGTATTCTTAACAGGTGACTTTTATATACAAAAATATTATTCACTAACTACTTCAGTTTTTTAAATTAATATTGAATTTATTAAAAATATGTGTTCTTAAACATAGTTTTCCCATAGTCTATTCGGTTCAACTCATTATCATATTATTAAATCTTAATCACTGTTAACATGGCTTTTAATAATTCACCTTAAACATTTTGAGCTGCCTTTATAAAGTCAAAAAATTTTATTTCATTGTTAAGTAGTTCACATTTTTTTGATTAACAAAGAATACTTACCAGAGAAAACATTTGCAGAGCTAATATGTTTAATTTATGACTAAGATGAGTCTTAAGTTATACCTGTCTCTTATACACATCTTTCTCTTGGCAAGACTCTGTTAGCCTTTTCCCTGCTTCATTTTGTACTCCAAGGCCAAACTTGTCTATTACTCTAGGTATCTCTTGACTTCCTACTTTTGCGTTTCAGTCCCTTATGGGCATTTTTGGTGTTAGTTCTAGAAGGTATATGGGTCTTCATAGAACCACTCAACTTCAGCTTCTTCAGCATTAATGATTGGGGTATAGATTTGGATTACTGTAATACTGAATGGTTTGCCTTGGAAAGGAACAGAGATCATTCTGTTGTTTTTGAGATTGCACCCAAGTGCTGCATTTTGGGCTCTTTTGTTGACTATGAGGGCTACTCCAGTTCTTCTGAGGGATTCTTGCCCACAGTAGTGGATATAATGGCCATCTGAATTAAATTCACCCATTCTGGTCCATGTTAGTTCACTGATTCTTAGAATGTTGATATCTCCTGTTTGACCACTTCCAATTTGCCTTGATTCATGGATCTAACATTCCAGGTTCCTATGCAATATCATTCTTTATTAGCATCAGACTTTACTTTCACCACCAGACATGTACACAATTGGGTGTCCTTTCTGCTTTGGCTTAGCCTCTTCATTCCTTCTGGAGCTATTTCTCCACTCTCCTCCAGCAGCATCTTGGGCACCTACCAACCGGAGAAGTTCATCTTTCAGTGTCATATGTTTTGCCTTTTCATACTGTTCATGGGGTTCTCAAGGCACGAATACTGAAGTGGTTTACCATTCCCTTCTCCAGTCAGCCACATTGGACTGTAGCCTGCCAGGCTCCTCTGTCCATGGAATTCTCCAAGCAAGAATACTGGATTGGGTAGCCATTCCCTTCTTCAGGGGATCTTTCTGACTCAGGGATCGAACCTATGTCTCCTGAATTGCAGGCAGATTCTTTACCATCTCAGCTACCAGAAACCTCACTAGGATTGCTCTTGGCTTTGTAAATACAAAGATATGTTTCTCATAGTTTCTACCCTCAAAGAGCTCATGATGTTTTGCAAATATTTATTGCTTAGTACAAAGAAATACATTAGGTTGAACTTCATGAAACTCTAATCATGACAAAAAAAGTAAGATGAAGACTTTGCTCTTAAGAAGTCTAAAAATCTAGCTGGATGTAAATGAAACAACTAGATATATAGTGTGACTTCTCCATACTTTACAAATCTGATAAGGAGTAGTAAATTGACCCCTGATATATAGTGAGACCAATCTGTCAAAGTGTATAAAGTGTCTTCCAAAAATAAGAGATATTTCCAATAACACATGAAGTTCACATGAAACTTTGGAAAACTTTATAGTACCTCATATTGACATTAAACAATCTTCCTTTTCCCTGAGACAGGGAGCCAGCAGTATAGATTAGCCTTAACTCCATAAATAGAATAAACTGCTTGGGCCTTGGTGGTGACACTGTGAAGTGACTCTTTGGCAATGTGGAGGCTGGTCTGGGGCTGGCAGGGAGCCAGACATCGGCTGGCTTGCAGTAATGAGACACCAGGACAAGTGTGGGGGTAAGGGAAATTGCCTTCCATTTTGTTCTCTCTCCATCTTTGTAGATGAAAGGGGTTTGATCATCCCCTAGCTCTCGGCATGAGTCCTGATTGGACTTAATGCTGCAGGTGGCCTCCCTTTGTCAAAGTCCTTGATTTAGGAATGGGCTTCTAAGTCTGGCCTAAGTCAATCAGTCATAATCTCCGGGTTATAGACTTTGGCTCAGAGAAGGACATACAATCTGAGTAAATCTAATCAGATAAATGCAAAGGACTCTGGTGTTTTGAGAAAGAGGAGGTATCTGTTTTTATTAGGTATGAATCAGGAAGCACACATCTCTGGGATCTGCCAGAAACCACCTGTGACGTGAGAGAAGTCATTTTTGGATAGTGGGCATCATGTGGAGGAGGGTAAAGGGTGGAGAATAACAAGGAAACAGAGTATTGGACCAGCATTTCTTTTCCGCCATCTTTAAATATCAATAAAGTCCTCTTAAGTCAGTAGCACTGTGAGAGAATTAGAGATAGACCTAATTGGGTCTGTGATGGAGGAGGATGTGTCCCTTCCCCAACAGCTGCTATCATCAGCAAAGAATAATTACACACATCGGGAAGGTCATTAACTGTAGAGAGATCTACCTGGGGAAGCAGCAAGCGGAAAGAAGCAGACTTCACCCATCATACAAGTAGAAGAACCCTGGGGCACCCTCAGAAATAGCTGGGGAACACTTGGCAACAGTTAGTGGGGACTTGCCATCATATATCGGGCTACTCAAGATATCACTGCAGAGACAAGGTGGATTTTCAGTGTACTGTCTCAGATGTGCAATGATGCATTCTCTGTACTTCCTATAACTCTGCCTTGCATCTTACTCCTGAAAGCTTAATGTAGCTAATTTCAAATTTCCTTATTATTTTAAGCTACTTAAGGATTTCCCCTCATATAAATCCTTCATCAGTAGATGTTAGAATTTATTTATGCTGTTTTTACTTTATGATATTTTATAATATTTTCCTTAAGATAACCTTATAATACTTGGCAACTTTTAAAAATTTATGTATTTTAATTGGAGGATAATTATTTTACAATATTGTGGTGATTTTTGCCATGCATCGACATGAATACAATACTTAGCAACTCTTTACACAGCATTGTGGAGTTTAGAGCAGGGGGATCATAGACTTGGGTCCACTGAGATCCTTAGGTACAGCCTTCCCCTGGAGCTGGATTCTGGTGCTAGGGCTGCCCTCTGCAAGCCCTGTCCTCTCGGTGACACCCACACTCTGTCCTTTTAGCCATGGTTCTCAGGCCCCAGACACTGTCTTTCAGCTTTGCCTTCTAAGCTGTGCTTCTCTCGTTCTGCTCTCTGACTCTCTCTCCTCTCCAAGTCCAGTGGGAATAGCATTTAGTTTTGCTTCTTTTCTGCTCTGTGCCATAGGAAAAATAAATTAGAAAAGGCTTTTTCCCAAATCTATGCTTTACCAGGCAAGGTGGACTTTCTGTCTTAGAAAGATAAAAATGTACTTCATTTGTTTTTGCTTATATTTGGCTGCACCTCACTTCTCTATGACCCTAGAGTCCACGGTCTAGTTTGCGAGAGTGTGTGTGTCCATTTGTATGTGTGCTTGGAGTGGAAACAAACAAAGGTGTTAGAGGGATACTTCTATGCAGAGTACATCATGAGAAACCCTGGGCTGGAAGAAGCACAAGCTGGGGTCAAGATTGCCAGGAGAAATATCAATAACCTAGATATGCAGATGACACCACCCTTATGGCAGAAAGTGAAGAGGAGCTAAAAAGCCTCTTGATGAAAGTGAAAGAGGAGAGCGAAAAAGTTTGCTTAAAGCTCAACATTCAGAAAATGAAGATCATGGCCTCCGGTCCCATCACTTCATGGGAAATAGATGGGGAAACAGTGGAAACAGTGCCAGACTTTATTTTTGGGGGCTCCAGAATCACTGCAGATGGTGACTGCAACCATGAAATTAAAAGACGCTTACTTCTCGGAAGAAAAGTTATGACTAACCTAGATAGCATATTCAAAAGCAGAGACATTACTTTGCCAACAAAGGTCTGTCTAATCAAGGCTATGGTTTTTCCTGTGGTCATGTATGGATGCGAGAGTTGGACTGTGAAGAAAGCTGAGTGCCAAAGAATTGATGCTTTTGAACTGTGGTGTTGGAGAAGACTCTTGAGAGTCCCTTGGACTGCAAGGAGATCCAACCAATCCATTCTGAAGGAGATCAGCCCTGGGATTTCTTTGGAGGGAATGATGCTTAAGCTGAAACTCCAGTATTTTGGCCACCTCATACGAAGAGTTGACTCATTGGGAAAGACTCTGATGCTGGGAGGGATTAGGGGCAGCAGGAGAAGGGGACGACAGAGGATAAGATGGCTGGATGGCATCACTGACTCAATGGCCATGAGTCTGAGTGAACTCCAGGAGTTGGTGATGGACAGGGAGGCCTGGTGTTCTGCAATTCATGGGGTCACAAAAGAGTCGGACATGACTGAGCAACTGAACTGAACTGATTGAACTGAAGCAAAGTGTTAGAGAAAAATCTGCCCTTATTTTGTATTCCTTTATATTATCAATATATGTGTTATACATTATGCTGTGTTGAAATTCAATGTATCCAAAAATATTACATGAACAAAACACAGTTCTTGTCCTTAAGGAATATAAGTCAAGTTAGGAAAACAGACAAGCAAAGAAAAATTTGCAAAGCTCTGTGTAAGTGCTGACTCCAGAACTAATGGAAGAGGAGGCAGGGTTTTCTTGGAATAACCAAAGAATTCTTTCTTGAGGAAACACTTTTGATTGTTGCATTAACCCTTCACATCACTTTATTAGAGTAATGCTGAATCTTGGTTTTCACAGGGCAATCCTGGGCTGGGATTACATTAGCATCTTCTGGAAACTTGTTAAAACTTAAAAATACCAACCCATCATGTCAGACCTACTAAAACAGAAACTCTTGTGTGAGACACTGTAATCTGTATTAGTAAATGCCATAAGTGAATCTGATGCTTGTTGAAGTTTAAGAATCACTGCAATAGAATAAAACTGAGCTAGGTAAGGATTATCTAAAAATTATATGCATTTGAAAAAATATTAGCTGTAAATTTTGAAGAGTTTTATAGATTGCTGATTCCTTGATAAAGATAACTAATTCTGTTTTTGCATACTGACCTCTGCTATGAACTAATGTTTGGGGAAAAAAAAAATGGTACCAGATCTCAACTGGTCAAATATTGTATTTAAATGTCTTTAAGTGATTCTGAGCCTGCATACTCTACATGATTTGTTGCAGGACCATCAGTAAATGTTGAAAAAGTAACGAAAAAAGACCTTGAGTTATGCACATTATAGTGAGTTTAGTTACTAAAAGCAAAGAGTGAAAAGTAAATAACGAAAAAATCCTACAGTTTACTAGATGATTTTCTGTTGGAGAAAAATAAATACAGGTAAAATGAGTAGGCTTCTGACAGGTTAGTAACTCTTTTAGTGCAAAATCACTCTGCTGCTACTAAGTTGCTTCAGTCGTGTCCGACTCTGTGCGACCCCATAGACGGCAGCCCCCCAGGCTCCGCCGTCCTTGGGATTCTGCAGGCAAGAACGCTGGAGTGGGTTGCCATTTCCTTCTCCAAAGCATCAAAATGAAAAGTGAAAGCGAAGTCATGTCCGACTCTTCGTGATCCCATGGACTGCAGCCTACCAGGCTCCTCCATCCATGGGATTTCCCAGGCAAAAAATCACTCTAGGCTAATCCTATTTTAAATCACTAAAATGTACTACATGAATTAAAACACCAAAGGAATTATAAAGAAAGCAAAACACAAAATTCTGACTCTGAGTACCTTCTAACATTTTTAACAAATTCCAAGTCCATCAGGATCTTTGATATAGAGTGTTCTCTGTTCCTTTCTCCATTCTCAAAATCAAGAAGAACAATAGCTCCAAGATGTAGCATGAGAGATCAGCTTAGATGAAAGAAATAACCTGCCTCCTCCCCTCAAATAGATTCAAGATTGTTACTTAAAGCCTCAAGAAATCCTCCTAAATAATTCCCCAGCCATAAAGATAAGACAGAAATTTGGCAATCAACTATTCCTATTTAACTCTGTATTCACTAGGTGAGGAACTCCATCAAACGCTATTAGAATTAATCAACCAATTCAGTGAAATTGCAGGATACAAAATTAGCATATAAAAATCGGTTACATTTCTATACACTAACAATAAAGTATCAAAAAGATAAACAGTATATAATCCCAATCCAAGAACATAAAAAAATAATAGGAATGCATTTACAAGGAGATAAAAGATCAATACACTGAAAACACACTAAGAAAAGAAATTGAAGAAGGAACAAATTAATTGAAACATATTCTGAACTCACAAATTAGAATTAATATCCTTAGAAAATCCACACAACCCAAGACATCTATAGATTCAATATAAGCCCTAGAAAAATTTCAATAATATTTCCCACAAAAATATAAAAAACAGTTTACAATTTGTATGGAACCACAAAAACCCTGAGGGAAGAACCAAGTTGGAGGCATCACAATTCCTGATTTCAAACTTTATTACAAAGCTTTAATTATCAAAATATTTTGTACTGGCATAAAAACAGATACACAAGATGAATGGAACAGAATCAGCAGCCCAGAAGTATACAATCAGCTAATATTTATCAGAGTCAAGAATATTCATTAGGTACTCACTGGATAGTTTCTATGAAAAATAATGTTGGAAAAACTGGATATCAATATGGTAGAGAATAAGGTCATTATACTAAGTGAAATAAGTCAGAAAGAGAAAGAGAAATAGTGGTATATTTTCACCAATATACTGAAAATATAAAGACAAAAACCTAAGATCATGGCATCCAGTCCCAACACTTCATGGCAATAGGTGGTGAAACAATGGAAACAGTGACAGCCTTAATTTGGGGCTCCAAAATCACTAAGAACATTGACTGCAACCATGAAATTAAAAGACACTTGCTCTTTGGAAGAAAAGCTATGACAAACCTAGACAGCGTATTAAAAAGCAGAGACATTACTTTGCTGACCAAGGTCTATCGGTATGATGGAAGCTATGGTTTTTCCAGTAGTGTCGTATGGATGTGAGTTGGACCATGAAAAAGGCTGAGCACCAAAGAATTGATACTTTTGAACTGTGGTGCTGGAGAAGACTCTTGAGAGTCCTTTGGACTGCAAGGAGATCCAACAAGTCAATCATAAAAGAAATCAACCCTGAATATTCCTTGGAAGGACTGATGCTAAAGTTGAAGCTTCAATACTTTGGCCACCTAATGCAAAGAGCTGACTCGTTGGAAAAGACCTTGATGCTGGGAAAGATTGAAGGCAGGAGGAGGAGAAGGGGATGATAGAGGATGAGAAGGTTGGATGGCATCACCCACTCGATGGACATGAGTTTGAGCAAGCTCTGGGAGATGGTGAAGGACAGGGAAGGCTGGCATGCTGCAGTCCCTGGGGTCACAAAGAGTCGGTCATGATTGAGCAACTGAATGACTGAGCAACATAAAGACAGAACTCGCAGAAACAGAGAGGAGAATGGTGATGGCCGGAGGTAGGGTAGGGAAATGGGAAGATGTTGGTCAAAGGGTACAAATTTCCAGCTGTAAGATGATTAAATTTCTGGATCTAATGTAGAGCAAGATAATTATCATTAACAATACCTTAGAACTTGGCATTCATTTTGCGTTTTTTGCAAAGTGTGGAACCAACCCTGGGTTTTTTCATCTAGGGCTATGTCAGAGGGATAAGAAAAGAATAGAGCAAAATTTCGTTTCAGTCTTGAAAGCACAATATAGGTGGCTTTATAAATCTTGCTTATCAACCTTGCTTAGATTGCAACTAAATAACCGCTTTCCAATGTAGTTGTGGCACATAGGCACATCCAAGGTTAAAAGAGGAGATTTTTTATCTATAAACAGGAAAATCACCTCAGCATGGTGAATGGGAAATTTTCCACTTCATGTGATCAGTCTTCAGAGAAATGTATTAGACAAATGTAACATATTAATGTTTAACATAGACCACACATAATAGGTTATTGCATGTTCTAATCTACACACAAAAGATTATGACATGAACTACAGGAACCAAAGAAATCAGCCTATAATAATAAACAGTATCACTATTTAAATTATAGCTAACTCAAGGCAATGAATTAGCTCCCTGATGGACAGTAAATAATGAAACTTGCTATTGCTCCTGTAGTGATAGTTTAATAAACACCATAAGGGCAGGCGTCCAAACTAAAGTATTTTGTGTGAAAAAGTTACTGAATGACATTTTATTTAAACCTGTCTGGGGCAAGACGGAAAATATGCCAGATTTCTTCACACGCGTCTCTCATATGGGATCATTTCCCATAGGAAACTGCCACTCCCAGAGTAAAACACTCCCTTGCCAGTTGGTCCTGTTTCTGGAATGGCAAGGCTACTTCACATCTTACCAGACCCTAAATAGTGGATCTCTGTAGCTTGCACAAATGAATTCCCCGTGCAGCCTGAGTTCCCAGCTCTTCACATCCATAAGCTGAAAATTAACAGCAATTTTTCATTATGACACTGGTACTCCAACTGTGTTCATAAGTGTTTCAGAGAAAATACAGCAAGATATGATTTTCATATATATATATATATATATATGCTTCAAGTACAGCATTTCTGAGACTCACTTATGTAAATACAATGATACTCCAATAGAGGGAAATTATCATTATATTTCATTTTAAATGTATTTTTTTAAAAAAATCTCATGGAACAAATTTAAACTAGCATGTTGTTTTCTTGATTTACAGCATTTGAAGAGATACTGAATGAATAGCCCTCCCTAAAGCAATATTTCATGTATTTTCTGTAGATCTGTGAAATTTCTATAATGCAGCAAAATAAGCCTTGCCTCAGGTTGAACGTCTTCTGTTTATTAGCAGAATATCACACACCTGCTCAAGACACCTGCACACTTTAACTTAGCATTTTAAACCAGATTCAATCAAGTATGCATTAGCACACTGACTCACCATCTAGTACATTAAGGGCTTAGGGTTCAATTCAAAAATTGCTTAGCAAGATGGATGTCCCCTCTCCCCTGCCTCCTTGATGCTCCTTCAGTCCCACCACCCCTTGCAGGGGATTATCTATCACAGCAGAACAGTAGCTTTATCCTTACTGTCAAATGGAATTAGGAGGTTATTTAACTCTTGGAAGCAAATCCATAAGACTCATGGTCTGTTGTTCATGAGACAACAGGAATTTTATTTGTGATTATAAATAGGCATACTTTCCAAAGGAAATGTCCATCAATCATGAGAATACGAACCTTGTGCATGAAAATTTTTCCTTTCATTTGTAACAGCAGCTGCCAAATCTGTTTCCTATAGGTAGCAGAAAAAACTGAAAGCCCTTTCAGCTTCTTCTATCTAGGGCTGAGTTTATTGTTGCTGTGTGCTTTCCCAAAATATGTGTATTTATTTTTCAAATAAAGTGTGACACATTAATTAAATATTTTATTTATTTGGATATATTCTCTCACTTCCCTTCCTACATCTGTGACCAGTCATTCTTGGTTCTATTAACTAGCTTCTGCTTTTCAGCCCACCTTTTTATTTATTTATTCAGTATTTTTTTTTTTTTTTTTAGCTTTTACTATGTTCCCAGCACATGTTGTACATGCTGGTAAATAGCATCAACAACATAGCAAATGCTCATTACCCTCGTATAATTTATAGTCTAGTGGGGGGGGGGGCTTCCCCAGTGGCTCAGTGGTAAAGAATCTGCCTGCCAATGCAGGAGACTCAGGTTCGATCCCCAGGTCAGGAGGATCCCCCGGAGAAAGAAAGGACAACCCACTCTAGTATTCTTGCCTGGGAAATCCCGTGGACAGAGCAACCTAGGGGACTAAACGATGAGGTCAAAAAAAGTCAGATATGACTTAGCGACACAGTTCAGTTCAGTCGCTCAGTCGTGTTCAGCTCTTTCAAACCCCATGAACTGCAGCACGCCAGGCCTCCCTGTCCATCACCAACTCCCAAAGTTCACTCAAACTCACATCCATTGAGTTGGTGATGCCATCCAGCCATCTCATCCTCTGTCGTCCCCTTCTCCTCCTGCCCCCAATCCCTCCCAGCATCAGAGTCTTTTCCAATGAGTCAACTCTTCTCATGAGGTGGCCAAAGTACTGGAGTTTCAGCTTTAGCATCATTCCCTTCAAAGAAATCCCAGGGCTGATCTCCTTCAGAATGGACTGGTTGGATCTCCTTGCAGTCCAAGGGACTCTCAAGGGTCTTCTCCAACACCACAGTTCAAAAGCATCAATTCTTTGGTGCTCAGCCTTCTTCACAGTCCAACTCTCACATCCATACATGACCACAGGAAAAACCATAGCCCTGACTAGACGGACCTTTGTTGGCAAAGTAAAGTCTCTGCTTTTGAATATGCTATCTAGGTTGGTCATAACTTTTCTTCCAAAGAGTAAGCCTCTTTTAATTTCATGGCTGCAGTCACCATCTGCAGTGATTTTGGAGCCCCCAAAAATAAAGTCTGACACTTAGCAACTAAAAAACAACAAAAAGCAAGTGATGGTGGAGGGGGGAGGTATATAATAGATGAGTGAGCAAACAAAGACAGAATGTAGTTTAACATAATGGTAAGTGATATGAAATAAGTGAGACAATACAATAGGGCGACACTAATCTGAGTGGATTTCCCAATTGTTCTTTTTGATTTAATCATCATTTATCTTATATACTAATTTTGAACCGGGTTCTGTTTGATAATAAAACCACAATGACGAGCAGATTTTGCTAGTAACTTACATTGCAACAGAAAAAAAATGGTGTCAGTGAGGAAATGATTTAGGACGTGCAGGCAAGAATTACAGGGCCCGAACTAAGATAGTGGCTCAGTGTAGGTCCACAATAACTTTTTTAGGTGAAAAATAATGAACGAATGCCTAAACTAAGGAAGAACAGATCACGAGAGTAAATTGGGAATGAAAATGGCTTGCTGATGAGTAAACTTAATGATAGATTACTATCCTAATGAACTCCTGAGCTGAAGTATTAGCGGGCGAACATCGCCCAGTCCCCAGTCCGTGTGTTCCATAGTAGCAATTTTCATCTAGGAGTGACTGCACCCTTCAGGGAGCTTTTGGCAATTTGTAGAGACAATTTTGGTTTTCTCAACCTAGAGGCACAGAGAGATGCTACTGGAATCTCATGGGTCGAAGTCAGGGATGCTGCTGAGCATTCTCCAATGCATGGAATGTCACAGGTAACAAAGAATTATCCAGACCAAAGTGTTAGTAGTGCCAAGGCTGATAAACAGTGGTCCAGGAGAATAATCTTGGCAGGTGTAGCTAAGCCTACTCAGTATATAACCCAAGGAGCAGAAACCACTGCATTGAGGTTGCTGTCTAGGAGAAAAAGCCTTGCTCAAGATACAAAAGGGCTTTAGCTCTGGTTCCACAACATCTGTTCGGGTTTGTCAAATGACTAGGCTGTTCCTTCATCTCTGCTTTTCCTTTCTATGCCTTCCAAAAAAAAACCAAAACCCACAGTTAAAGAAGATATTTGTTGGACACAGTTTGGTTGACATTAACTTGTTTGCAAAATGCACACGTGTTACTGTTGGTCATGATACAATGCAGGAATTTTCTAATCACTTTGAGGGAGAAAAGCAGGAATGTATTACATACTTGACAGATACACATCCAGCTTCCCGAACTTGTGTATGAAAGGTATGATGCAATTACCAGAGAGAAGATCAAGAACAGACTGGAATATCAGAGGTTAGTCTCAACTGATGATGATAACAGCTCATGCTTATTGAGTGCCTAGTAGCCATATGTCCTTTGATGAGTTTACATTCTTTGTCTCACGTAATCCTTACACATCCATCTGTATGAGGAAGAAAGAATAATTATTGGCATTTCACAGACAGGGAAACCAAAGCACAGTTATGGGACGGGGGAGGCTAAGTCCCTTGGCAAAATCCCATGACTAGTGCGTCTTGGAATCACTGGAACCAGTACTCACATCCATGACACTGACTTTGGAGCCAGGCTTGGACCCACTGCTTTGCTGCCTTTTGGATTGCTGCTGCTGCTGCTAAGTCACTTCAGTCGTGTCTGACTCTGTGCGACCCCATAGATGGCAGCCCACCTGGCTCCCCCGTTCCTGGGATTCTCCAGGTAAGAACACTGGAGTGGGTTGCCATTTCCTTCTCCAATGCGTGAAAATGAAAGTGAAGTCGTGTCCGACTCCTAGCGATCCCGTGGACTGCAGCCTACCAGGCTCCTCCATCCATGGGACCTTCCCCACAAGAGTACTGGAGTGGGTTGCCATTACTCACTCTAATTATTGTAATGTCACCCTGTTTTCCACTTAGACAAAAAATGTCTGACCTTTCCTAGAAATGTGAGATGCAGACATGCAATGGAGTCACAGTGTTTTCTTAGTAGTATTTGTTGAAGCTTCATATTCGGCAAGTAAAACTGAGATTGAGGGTCTTTCATTCTCCCCCAGATCGTGGACACTGCTCAGGAATGGGTGGGTGATCTCAACTGGTCTTAAATCGAGGTGACAGCTACTCTTTCTTTCAATTGAATAGGAAAATACTTACCTGTGAGTAAGCTTGAAATAAAAACAGGAGCAGTTTATTTAAAATTTAAAAATAGCATCGACCCATGAAAGTATTTTGTAGCTTCTTTGTTTTGTTGTGGTAAAACTTTTGAAAATGAGAATACATCTAGTGATGAAGAAAAATCCATATAGGAGTTAAGTCTTGTTGGAACCTTACACAGCTTGCAGTAAGTAAATTCTGTATTGATTCTATCTGTATAAGTGAGTAGAAAGACAAAGTAAATAATGCATTTATAAATGAGGTCCCTGATGTATAAAACTCTTGGCAGCAGTAATCCTGAAAAACATTTAAAAATTTTTTTGGGTTAAATTAATAAGATTGTAATAGAATTTTGTCTTCTGTTTTTGTTTTTCAAATTGTGCATCAATGGTTTGTTTCCAAAAAAGAAAGAGATTTGTAGCAGCCTTTAAATATGTATTGTTTGCCCCCCAGAAATACAGAAAACACTGAAGTATTTTGACCAAAGATGGACAATTTCAAAATAATTTTAAAAATTCACTGCACCTGACATAGAGTCTTGCACACAATAGGAGTTTGTTGAATGTTGAAATTTTTAGAAAGTTTTCCAAAAATTTTAAAGGAATTAACAGGCAAGGTCTAATTAAACATAAATAGAATAAGTCTGAGAAGGATGAAGAAGAACCCAAGAAATGTGTAAGTTCTTTGATTAATTTGCCTAAACATTAAAAGGCAGACCTGAGAGGCCAGCGTCTCCAGAAATAACTCAAACTCATGTGTGCAGACTTGGAGGGTGCCCTTTGTAATGATATTTCAAATAACTCTTCGTAAAGCATATTCACTCACACTATTTATCACATACCTCTAGTGTTCTTAAGAAGACGGTGTTCTATGCCCCCATTTCACGGACTCGGAAAGATTCAATCACGCTCCTAATTCCAAAATGGGCTCTGAACCTTGCTCCTCACACAGGTAAGCCAGAATATTTTTCTGCCTCTCGGTTTTTAAGCCTAGCCTCCGTCTTTCCCCCGCCTGGGGTCTGTTTCAGCCTCTCTCAAGCGAGACAGCAGCCGCTCTCCCTTCGCTTGAGCATCTCCCTCTCACGTGTGGGAACAGCCCACATCATGAAAGCAAAGGATGACTGTTCGTAGGCCCCTTCCTTCCAATCCCCCTAAACCATTCTATCAGCAATCCTAGCTTCAGTGATCTCGGAAACCAGACTTTCAGATGCGTGATCGCATCCGTGGACAGCTGTCTTTCACAAGTGTCCCAGCGTGTGGGCTTTCTCTGAGCCCTGGCACTCGAGTGGTGGACTGAGGTACCGCTTGCTCTGACCCGCCCCGCTCCAGGGGCTTCTGTCTTTGGAGCTGCACCTAGAGAGACGGGCCTGTGTGTACACGCGTCTTCTCGGGCTCCCATGCGATGTCCAGTTGCCCAGGCTGTCCTCGGCATCTTCTGCAAGCAGGCTCCGCCAGCCACTCACACAGTCGATTGGAAAAGCCCTTGCGGGTTTAGGGCACTCGGTGGGTGGTGGTATAACGTGACCCTGAGTGCTTTTCCCTGCTTCCTGCCCAGGAACTCATCATATACCACCCCCTCCCTTGCACCGAAGGAAAGGGTCTGCTCCTTCACTGGAGAGGTTTTCAATCCTTTAATAACTTTACCAGGACCAGTGAGTAGTCCTTTTCCCTTTTTCTCTTTAGTTTTTTTTTTTTTTTTTTAGTTTATTCTACTTGAGAATAGGAAAAACAGACAAAATTGCCAACAAAATATATGTGCACAGTAAAAATTATGACAAGAATGCTCTCCAAGATAAACAAGCCATGGTTCCATTTCCTCTGAGAATTCAGCTCTTGCCGTCATATGCTGGTAACTCAGGCTTACTTTTTTGAATGATTCATGAATCAATGGCTTAAACTGTAACTGATTTAAAAAACCAAATGGCAAATTTCCACTACAGAAGTTCAGCATGATTGTTTAAAAATATAAATTAAATTCTGAACCAAAGTGTACAGAAACTGTTCCACAGAGAAACCTTTTTTTAAAAAAAAAACAAGTAGATATTTAGATAATTTGTTTATTTTCAAGTCTGTCCTTCTAAGGAAAAAAAAAAAAAAAAAAAGGCTGAATTTTTCTAGTTGGGGAATCTGCATTATTAACTGCTAACTAAAAATAACTCAGAATAAGAAGCTCACAGGGGACAAGTCAAGACAAAACGGAAACAAGAAAGATGACAATTTTCTTCAGTTTTTCTCTTTAAGAGTAATAGAATTTTGCAGTGAATAGTCACTATAGGTGGGGGTACAATACTTTTCCTCTCTTAAATCTGATGATTTTTCGTCAGCAAACATTAAGCCTTTTGCAGGGCTTCCTTCGAATAAATGATTGGAATTGCTCTCCTTCACCTAACAATGGGGAACGACTTAAGGAGGATCAAATGCTCCTTTTGCTTAAGCTGTGCTGACTCCTCCATTGTTAAATCAAAAGGGCGAATCCCTGGAACTTTGCGCTTAATTCCTGCTTCTGCAGTCCACTTTCTGAAATATGGCAGCTGAAATTCACATGCTGGAATTTGCTCACTGTGAGTTTAATTCATAGCTAGCCTTGCAGAGGTGGGCAAGGAGTTAGGAAATCCATGATTGGAAGGAATTTGTGATTTTTTAATTTGTGTGTTGTGGGCATAGTAGAATTTACTTTCTCTATCACTAGTATTAGAAGGCTTAAATAAACCTTAAAGGCCAATCATATATGAAAGATTTTCATTATGGAATGGTTGAGTTTCAAGGAAACAGATTTTTAAAATTCACTCAATCCCAGAGTAAGTCCCAAATTTTAGCTTTCCTCTCTCTAAGCCTGGGTTGTACCTGTGTCTACGTTTAGCTTGGTGTTGACAAGACAAATCTACAAACACTATAGGGTCTTTGATTTATAGAAGCTAAAAGCATCACTACGAACAAAGCTAGTGGAGGTGATGGAATTCCAGTTGAGCTGTTTCAAATCCTGAAAAATGATGCTGTGAAAGTGCTGCACTCAATCTGCCAGCAAATTTGGAAAACTCAGCAGTGGCCACAGGACTGGAAAAGGTCAGTTTTCATTCCAATTCCAAAGAAAGGCAATGCAAAAGAATGCTCCAACTACCGCACAATTGCACTCATCTCACATGCTAGTAAAGTAATGCTCAAAATCCTCCAAGCCAGGCTTCAGTAATACGTGAACCGGGAACTCCCTGGTGTTCAAGCTGGCTTGAGAAAAGGCAGAGGAACCAGAGATCAAATTGCCAACATCTGCTGGATCATGGAAAAAGCAAGAGAGTTCCAGAAAAACATCTACTTCTGCTTTATTGACTATGCCAAAGCCTTTGACTGTGTGGATCACAATAAACTGTGAGAAATTCTGAAAGAGATGGGAATACCAGACCACCTGACCTGCCTCTTGAGAAATCTGTATGCAGGTCAGGAAGCAACAGTTAGGACTGGACATGGAACAACAGACTGGTTCCANCTGGATGGCATCACGGACTCGATGGACATGAGTCTGAGTGAACTCTGGGAGATGGTGATGAACAGGAAGGCCTGGGGTGCTGCGATTCATGGGGTCACAGAGAGTCGGACACGACTGAGCGACTGAACTGAACTGAAACATCCAATCATATTATTTAAAGTCAAATATCAATTCAAACCATAAGTGTCAGACAAAGACTTCTCAAATAGTCTGTCTCTAAATATTTAGCACTTTTAAAATACTTAATCTATATTAACATTTTGAATTTTCAGAAAAATTTGATTAAAGTGATTCTTAAAATGATCTATACATAGGATTAAATAGAGCATAAAGTGTTATATATTTTCTGAAAGTGTTTCAAAGACTTTTAAAGTATAGTTTAGGAAGACTAAAAGATAATTAGATTTATGTATTCTTTTTTTTGTTTTTGATATGAAAGGAGTTTCAAAATTTTAAGGGCAAATCCCAGGAAAATATCCCTGATTCATTACTAGAACAGAGAGGCCACATACTTGAACCTCAGGAGGTTAGCACCCATGTTCATCTGCACTGTGAACTTTTATGACTTCTGACCTTTGCACACATGCTAGAGCTTCTAACGGAATACTATGTCCACCATACACAATCCCTCTCTCCAGACTCCATCTGATTAAATGTCAAACCACAAACCAACTGTTATTTTCTTCTCAAAGATGACTCCAGGCTGCCTTAGGTTAGGACTGTTTGCTGGATTCTCATCTGAGCTACCAAGACAAATCTCAATAGAATGTGTCTTTTTGACCCTACCACTAGACTATGAACTTTTTAACGCCAGGGAACCAAGTTGAACCTAAATTTGTATATTCATAATCCTGGTGGTTCAGATGGTAAAGAATCCACCTGCAATGCAAGAGACCTGGGTTTGATCCCTGGGTCAGGGTTATTCCCTGAAGAAGAAAATGATGACCCACTGCAGTATTGTTGCATGAAGAATCCCCTGGCCAGAGGATCCTGGTGAGCTGCAATCCACAGGGTTGCAAAGAGTTGGATACAACTGAGCGACTAACACTTTCACTTTTTTAACCTAATGCAACTGCGTGGCACATCAGTTCAGTCGCTCAGTCGTGTCTGACTCTTTGCGACCCCATGAATCACAGCACGCCAGGCCTCCCTGTCCATCACCAACTCCCAGAGTTCACTCAGATTCATGTCCATCGAGTTAGTGATGCCATCCAGCCATCTCATCCTCTGTCATCCCCTTCTTCTCCTGCCCCCAATCCCTCCCAGCATCAGAGTCTTTTCCAATGAGTCAACTCTTCACATGAGGTGGCCAAAGTACTGGAGTTTCAGCTTTAGCATCACTCCCTCCAAAGAAATCCCAGGGTTGATCTCCTTCAGAATGGACTGGTTGGATCTCCTTGCAGTCCAAGGGACTCTCAAGAGTCTTCTCCAACACCACAGTTCAAAAGCATCACATAGTTGATTCTAAATAAATGCATGAATGAATGGGAAAATTTCCAGGGTACTTTGTTTTCCTTAAAGGTGTATCCCAAGATCTTTTTGTCTTGGAAGTATTTGATCTTCATGTAGGAAGAATGAATCATCTCAAATATTTCTAAAATGAAATCTAATTTCAAAAATATAAGATTCAAAGATGACCTAAGGCTAGGCATGACCGAAATATGTAGCATACCTGTTCACTACTTAGTGACCTAAAGAACGTTACCTATTGGTGGTGAGAATGAATGGGTAGAGCTTTTTGGAAAGCAACTTGGTAAAATATAATTTTTTGGCTTCCCAGGTGGCACTAGTGGTAAAGAACCTGCCTGCCAGTGCAGTAGATGTAAGAGGCATGGGTTCAATCCCTGGGTAAGGAAGATTCCCTGGAGGAGGGCATGGCAACTCACTCCAGTACTCTTGCCCAGAGAATCCCATGGACAAAGGAGCCTGGTGGGCTATAGTCCATAGAATTGCAAAGAGTCAGACACAAATGAAGTGACTTGACTCAGCACGCATGCATGCATAGGTAGAAAGCTCTATGCATAAGGTTTTCAGTGTGGTGTTACGGTAATATGCAAAGTTGCAGGCTCGCACACTCCCAATTCACCTAAAATAACTCTACTCTTATCTATTTTTTAATCTATTATTTACTTATTTATATATTTCTGTAAAATATATTGTTTAAAATATGGTTTTTAAAATGAAACTAATATGAAAACCACAGATTGGGCACAGTTTTTTTTAAGTTACAGGCGAAGACATTGAGGCTTTGAAAGGCTAAGTGATCCAGGGTTGAAGATTAATAGAAGTGGTTTAGGAAAATTTTTAGGCCTCTTAATTGTTTCCATTGCATTTAGACCACAGTGTTCTTTCCATTGCATTTAAAGACATGCTTCTCCATGAACTACCATACCAGCCTCCTATGTGAACCATATATTACTTTGTGCTGGGAAAAAAAGACTATATCAGTTTAGCCTGGAGTCTTAAGTATCAAGTCAGGACCTGTTTTCTTGATTAACTCACCTCAATGCATTTAACATATGGAAAGTTTCCCTCCAAAGAGCAAATTCACTCTTGAGTACAACCCAACAATCTTAACAAATTTGAGAAATCCTCTTCTATAGGGAAATGTGATTTTGCAAATATTCAACAAATCAAAACGAAGGGAGAAAACTCAGTTTACTTATGTAAAATATCACTTCTATTTTCAAACAACAAAATACTATCATCATGAAATATCAATATACATGATATTTCTGATACTTAGTTTTTTTATCACCTTTATTGAGGTATAATTTGCATACTATGAAACACATCCATTTTAATTGCACAATCCAGTGAGATTTGGTAAAAGTGTACACTTGTGTAACCACTTTCACAATGAAGATAGAGCCCATTTCCATTACCTCCAAAATTTCCCTCATGCCTCTTTCCAGTTAAATTCATCCTCATCCCAGATCTTAAGCAAACACTGACCTCCTTTTCGTTACCAAAAATTTTCTTTTTTTTTTGCCTTTTTAATACTTAGTTCTTATTGAGACTGTTTTCATGTTGTTCTAAATGCACCAGTATAATAGCATGTTACATGGACTATACCATCATCATTAAATCACAATTAGGCAATAGCTGACATTTGCCATTCAGGGATGAGGTGAGGTGAAGTCGCTCAGTCGTGTCCGACTCTTTGGACTGTAACCTACTAGGCTTCTCCGCCCATGGGATTCTCCAGGCAAGAATACTGGAGTGGATTGCCATTTCCTTCTCCAGGGGATCTTCCCGACCCAGGGATCGAACCTGGGTCTCTCGCATCAGAGGCAGACGCTTTAACCTCTGAGCCAGGATGAGCCACGTAAAATGCCAAAAATGTCTGAACGTCAGTTGGTCAGCCCAGTTACAGAACTGTCACAGGGAATGTGGCCTCTGTCTCTAACATGGGAATGAGTTGGCTCCAAAGACAGGATCTTCATTTTTCCCTAACCAGCATTTTACATGGTCTCCTATTAGAGAAGATAGCTTTTTATCTTTTAGTACAAAATGTATTTTAAAATGTGATCCTACTTTTAAAATAATCATAGATTCTGTCCATATCATATCCGGAAAAGGAAATTTGTAATCAGATATGAAATAACTCTACCTCCGTCCCCACTTCTCATATTAAAATATTGCCAATTCGTTTTCAAGATTTTTCCCTCCTGCAGCAACTTAAAAATAATTTGGATATCAATTTTTTTGCTTACTGGTGTGTTGTGATTCTTTCCTCTGTTGTCACAAGTATGAATATCAGGTAATGGGCACCATTCATTTTTGTGCTTAGCAGTTTTCCTGGGGTGCCAGTGACAGGAGAAATGTATGCATTAAAACAAGCGTGATGAAAAGCGGCTCTCTTTATAATTTCAGCCCAGCTGCCGTATTGATGGATACAATCTCTAGCACATGCTCCAGGTGGCTTCTAATGCCTGACTCCCTGCAGAAGCCTCTATTTGCACATCTTAAACCACTTATTGGATTTGAACAGGATTTTTCAGCCTGAGTGCAATAACAGTGTTCACTTGTGTAATATTTGTAAATCCTGGCTTTACATTTCACTCACCGAACCATCGTCAGAAGACATTCAGTGGTGCCTTTGTGCATTCCTGATTCTCTTCTTTGGATTAGATGGTGTCCATTTTGTGTGACTAAAAAGCATATTGATACATATTTCCAATACTGTTTGCCCATATGACGTAAAGCAGTTTAATTAATCAATCAGTTTTCTCAAATGTTCTATTTCTTTGTCTCTCAAATTCATAGAACATTCATTTAAAGACCTTGTATTCAAATTTCACAAAGTTGAACCTTTTTTATTTCAAAATGTGTATTTCAGAAGGCCCTGCTCAACTCAAGAGCTGTTGTTTAAAACTCTACTTATTGCTATATCAGTTGCTCTAAATTATTATGCTAAAGATTTTTGTTTAATGCCGAAGACTTTTTAGTATGACACCCTGTAGCCCACACAATTCAAGGCTTTTACAGTTATGAGTGGGAACTAGAGATTACTGAAGCAAATGCCTCCTTCTCCTTTGAAACATGATATAGCACAGCAACATCCAGGCAGATATTTTGCTCTGTTCTCTTAATGCAAGTAGTACAAATTTCAGGAGCTCCTAAATATAACTGATACCTCTGCTCACAAATCTAGATCATATAACATTTAAGAGACTTGGTAATAGATCAGTTCACCAATTAGCAAGAACAAGAAGTGTCTGTGATTTACAGGCAATGCCCCACGTGTGACTATGTTGCTGAACCATAAAGAAATCTTATTTATTAACTATATGAGACTAGAACTAACTGTATATTAACATATTTGGAGTTCTGAGCCTCTGGTTTTATTGTAATGATTCTTATATCTGAAAAGTCGGGCTTCCATCTGAAGAAGGTCTTTCACTAGCAAATACTATTGGTATTCAGAAACACTGTGTGTCACTTGGGCTGAACTGTGGAATCACTCTATCCTCTGTACAGGATACTCTCCTGCTGAGTGATGCTTGTGAGTTAGCATTCCAAAGAAGCTGACTTGAATTGTGAGCTGAATTCACTTATGTGTGTGTGCAATGTAGATTCTTATAAGATATACTCTGAAAAGTGCTGGGGAGATAGAGAAACAAGAGGTGTGACCTAATGATTGCGTTTCGCTTTGTAGCGGGCTTCCATCAGTGTTCTTTATTGAACTCTGCAACACACAAGGCTAAGCATGCCTGAGCTGCCATGGACTGGATATAATAAACTAAGGAACCACTATGCACTTGTGGGTCGATAATTCTTGGGCTAAGAGGGATTTGAATTCCAAGAGGGCCTATTCCTCTGCCAGGAGTACTGTCTTCCAGGTTCAGAGTCTACTTTCTGAAAGTCCACTATGAAAACATCGTCTCTTGTGTTAATTTGATATCTTCACAGGTATCAAAGTGTTCATTCAGTACATAAACCCAAGATAATTCCAAATATGTTTTAGGACCTTTGGGGCTTTGGTGGGGAAACCAACAAATAAGGCAGAAGGTAAAAATATCAAATAAAATGTGAAAAAGTAAGCATGGCACTTTTTAGTTACTCAAAATCCTCACATTTTATATCATGAGCTAAGTGCACATGGATATACTTACACTATATAACTTACATGATCTTTATAGTAACAGTTTTAATGGATGTGTGGGACTTTAAAAAAATAAAATGAAGTGAAAGCATAGCCTTCAAAGTTATTTGTGTGGGACTATAAAGTATGTCAGACTGCACAGCTAGGCATTCCTATCTGGCTCTCCACATTCTAAACTGAGTATCTGTGACTAGTTTTAGTGCCAATCCTGCTTTCTCCTCAGCTACTATTGGCTTGAGTTTACCAATTAGATTATAATTCCCAAACCACACAATTTGGCAAAACGAAGCCGCACATCACGGGTAAGAATTCACAATGAACAAATTGAGCTATTAAGGACTTCACATTTGTTTCTTCTGTGTCTCATTTGCATCAAAGATAAACTTCAAATAAGAATTCTATTTTCTCGGGCTGATGGATATGACTATGCTGAGAGGGACTAGCTTCAAACTAAGCCATTTTTTCCCCCATTTTGAAAATTCAAAATATGCTTCTCTTTTTAAACCAGGGTCATTAAACAGTGATGCTCTTACCTCTCAGCTGTGACATCCTCGCAGAGGATGAGCTGGCACTTCTATCGCATCCCCTCCTCACATGACAGTCACTTGAGAGAACCATCCACATTCCACCGTACATCCTTGGATTTGTGTATTTTTAGTCACCCATAGCCTTAGCCTACTTTCTCCACAGTCTCATGATGGTGACTGTTAAACACATCAAACTTCCAACATCAGGTCCACACCTCTTTCCAAGGGGAGCACACTCATCACCTCATTAACATTCAGCAAAGCAGAGGAGAGGAATCGCTTCTCATTTAGAGTGGCCTAGACAAATGGCTGTGAAGTTTTCTCACTAAAGGCCAGTGGACAAAAATGGGAGGATAGGTCATGTAACTACTCCAGTGTCACAAGCCTAGATAACCACAACTTTCAGTTCAACTCAGTCACTCAGTCGTGTTCAGGTCTTTGACACCCCATGGACTGCAGCAGGCCTGGCAGCGTTACAGAGAAAGGAACCCGAGGGGAGAGTCAGCACATGCTGAGATATGCTTTGGAGGAGCTATTCAACTGCTACTGTGACCAAATTTGTTGTTCGTAAAGATTCTTATAAAACGCATTTGCCACTGTGTGCCAATGTGACCTCTTTTTCCTTAAAACACTATAATATCTAACAGTATTGGAGAAAGAAGAATTTGAAAGTTGATTTAGTTACGGATTTTTCATAATCAATTCACCCCCAAAACACACACACACACATCAAGCAAAACCATGCAGAGGAAGAACTAAGCATTGACAAGAATACTAGATTCTAAGCATTCATCATGGGATTTCTACTCTATGTGAGGCAGTACTTTGCTTCAGTTTAGCCTTGCAGCCTTTGTAAAACAGCTTTCAATCCACAGAAATCTGTTTCTGTTCAGCATGTAGAGACAGACCCATTCTCATGCAAAGTATGATTAAAAAGTCAGAATGTACACAAACAGCAATCTGCAGGAGAATGGCCCCCTTGGTTACCATCTTAGAATAAGCCTGTATTTTCCCATCATGCTGCCTGGAAGTTCAGTTTTCATTCAGTCAGTATACCTGTAATGTGAACCCTTCTTCAAAGTATGCTTTATTTAAAAAAAAAAAAAAAACCTTGTTATGACCTGAAAGAGAAAATTAATTTTATAGGAAATGGTGCGCATTTATATACTGAAAGCTGTGGAAACATGGTAGAATATAACAATTACAGCAAGCCACAGAGAAAGAGGGGTACAGTTTAGTTTCCTGGTCTCCTTTTGTTTAGGGCCAAATATCTAGTGCTGGCCAATGAGATGTGAGTGGAAAAGCTCAAAAGCTGCAGCATTTAATTATCCATCCAGAAACCTCCACAGGACATTCCTTCTCCCTACTAGGAGGATTAGCAACATTCAGGATAGTGGCTGTTCCATCGGCCAGGGTGATTCAAACGGTCCAAGTAACCATGCTAATCCATAATGGATATAGAGCATGAATGACATTGTTCGGAGCCTATGAACCTTGGTGTTGTTATTGCAGCATTAGCTCATTTTTCCTGATAAATACAATAACTTCCGCTAAGAAAAGTATTAAGAAATCCTATTCTATTTGGGGGTTTAATTTTTACCCTTCTTGGATCTGTCTTCCTATAGCAACCCATCATTAAACTAATTTTACCTCTGGAGATTATAAAATGCAAACCTATTTTGCCTTTCAGAAGCTTGCCTACCATATTTGTTTAGCTGTCTGTTAAGCAAACATTATTGATCATTTATTAGTGCCTGATAATTAGATGATCAGAGCCAAGGATTCATAAAATACATTACCCTCTTTAGAGGAGCTGTTATTCTAGTAGACATATTCTTCGTTCTATATGTGAAACCATGGAGACAGTGGGCACTATTGGCTACAGTAATGCAAAGTTGTCTATTGTCTCACCCAGAGCCAGACATCCTGCAACGAGAAGTCAAGTGGGCCTTAGGAAGCATCACTAAAAACAAAGCTAGTAGAAGCGATAGAATTCCAGTTGAGCTATTTCAAATCCTAAAAGATGATGCTGTTAAAATGCTGCACTCAATATGCCAGCAAATTTGGAAAACTCACCAGTGGCCACTGGAAAAGGTCACCTTTCATTTCAATCCCAAAGAAAGGCAATGCCAAAGAATGTGCAAATTATTGCACAGTTCAGTCGCTCAGTCGGGTCCGACTCTTTATGACCCCATGAATCACAGCACTCCAGGCCTCCCTGTCCATCAACACATTTCACTCATTTCATATGCTAGCAAAGTAAGGCTCAAAATTTTCCAAGCCAGACTTCATCACTACATGAAATGAGAACTTCCAGATATTCAGGCTGGATTTAGAAAAGGCAGAGAAACCAGAGATCAAATTGCCAACATCTGTTGGGTCATAGAAAGAGCAAGAAATTCCAAAGAAAACATCTACTTCTGCTTCATTGACTATGTTAATGCCTTTGACTGTGTGGATCACAACAAACTGTGGAAAATTCTTAAAGAGATGAGAATACCAGACTGCCTTACCTGCTTCCTGAGAAACCTGTATGCCGGTCTAGACGTAACAGTTAGAACTGGACATGGAACAACAGACTGGTTCCAAATTTGGAAAGGATTAAATCAAGGCTGTATGTTATCACCCTGCTTATTTAGCTTATTAACTTACATGCAGAGTACATCATGGGAAATGCTGGGCTGGATGAAGCACGAGCTGGAATCAAGATTGAAAGGAGAAATATCAGTAACCTCAGATAGGCAGATGATACCACCCTTATGGCAGAAAGTGAAGAGGAACTAAAAAGCCTCTTGATGAAAGTGAAAGAGGAGAGTGAAAAAGCTGGCTTAAAACTCAACATTCAAAAAACTAAGATCATGGCATCTAGTTCCATCACTTTGTGGCAAATAAATGGGGAAACCATGGAAACAGTGACAGACTGTTTTTTGGGCTCCGACAAACTAAGCCATGAAATTAAAAGATGCTTGCTCCTTGAAAGAAGAGCTATGACAAACCTAGAGAGCATATTTGAAAGCAGAGACATTACTTTGCCAAAAAAATCTGTGTAGTTAAAGCTATGGCTTTTCAGTAGTCATGTATGGATGTGAGAGTTGGACCACAAAGAAGGCTGAGAGCCAAAGAATTGATGCTTTTAACTGGGGTGCTGAAGAAGACCCTTGAGAGTCCCTTGGACTGCAAGGAGATCCAACCAGTCCATCTTAAAGGAGATCAGCTCTGGGTGTTCATTGGAAGGACTGATGTTGGAGCTGAAGTGTCAACACCTCGGTCACCTGATGTGATGAACTGACGCGTTAGAAAAGCCTGATGCTGGGAAAGATTGAAGGCAGGAGAAGGGGCGAGCAGATGAGATGGTTGGATGGCATTACCGACTGAATGGACATGAGTTTGAGCAAGCTCTGGGAGATGGTGAAGGACAGGGAAGCCTGGCGTGCTGCAGTCCCTGGGGTCACAAAGAGTTGGACACATTGAGAGACTGAACAGCAACAACAAATTCAAAGAAATTCATGCTTGTTCTGGCTAGTGCATTCAGACTGAAAAAAATGCCTTGGCGAACACACTATTATTATTATTATTATTATTACTGATAGCCTTCAAAATCCTATAAATTAGGAGGTTGGAAAGGTAACTTTATGATTAAAAATGTGACTTATACACCAAAAATTACAGTCAAACTGATTAAGATATTTGTTCATATTCTCACATACAGTAACTTTTGAAGTCCAGGCTTACACCCAAGACCTAGCTCCGAAGAATGTACTCTCCAGGATCCAATTTTGTTTACTCATCAGGCTCTCTGGGTGTCTCACCATAATGGAATGCCAGCCGGCAGAAGATGAGACCACAACACTTCTGAAAGAGCATGTCCCATGGACAGCTGTGGAAAGGGCCAAGGTTCCTTTGTCTCCCAGAAACTGTAAAGCTCCTAAATGTGCTACAGGGTAGTCTTGCAACTTTAATTTTGTCTGTTTTAATTTTGTTGCCTGCTTATTAGTAAATGTCCCTCTGTCATATCTTGATAATGGAACTTTTAAAACAAGGAACACATAGGTAAATATCCTAAATAGTCAAATGGTAAGAAGGTTTCAAACCAAAAGAAAGGTTTTCATGAAGGTTATTACAACTTTTCATTCACTGGCATCATCTTTGGCAAGAAGCTTGTGTTACTTTATGATTGCAGAGCGTTTTCCTGTAACAGTAAGGCTGGTGCAATATACATGCTACCTAACTCTTCCCTGCTTGCCACCCTCTTCTCTCTTGGTACAGTTGATGTGCTTCCACGCATAAAAATTAATGTTGCCATTTCAACTGACTCATTGGGCAAGCACTGGTTTGTAAGCCAAAGCAAACATGGAAGAAAAGAAAGAAAGCGCAGACAAGAGTGGTCGAGAGGGCATTTGTAGATTTTACAAAATTGGCACCACTATTATAATTTACTACAACAGTTTTTCAAACTGGTATCGAATTGATTCAAAGCAGTTCACAATAGCAAAATAATAAAGCAGAAATAAATAAAGGCCAATAAGTCAGAGGCAAAAAATAAACTCTACATTTAAATTACAAATATAATACAATTTGGGGTCTTCTGTTAGAGAGATATGTATTCATTAGATATTTTACCTATAATGTTGCCAGTCTATTAATGATTGTTTCAATCCTTGTTCATTATGACCATCGCACAGTATCAATTCTAAAACCTTCTTAAGTACAGACCTCAACTAAAATGCAGTTTAAGTTAAAACTGCTAACTCTCCTTACTGTCATTTCCTTTGCCCTGAAAAGATTCATATTTGTCAATAGTTATGTCTCAGGAGCATGCTGTGGGCCTTCAGCTACTCAAAGAAAACTCGGTGGGTGGTTTGCTTATACAATAACAGGAGACTAGGCTAGAGCAGTGTGGGTCATTAAATAATAGATATGGAAAGTATAATTTTAACAGTTTATGTAAGATGATTTTAAAATACAAGGGTAGTAAATAATCTAGAATTAAATGATTATTCGCATTTGGACTCTGAGTAGTTCCTGCTGCATTTAACATTTAGCTGAATATCTAGTAACAATAGCTAATTATTAGGGCTGCAACTACAGGAAAATAATATTTAAAATCACCTTTGTATATGTTAAATGGAGGGGAAGTAGATTACATGATTAGCAAATTAAAACTATTTTAGTTTCAAAAATTAAAAATGAAGACCTCGTGAAGAAATACTTGGTGATGTAGATAAAATGTAAATAAACTATTAGACTCCTCTGACCTGGGTTAATCCCAAACATTCCACAGAGTTACACGTTCACATTAACATATCACCCTATCCCAGTGTAGTGTTATCCTAGGTCATAGAAATAAGGTGTATTTTTCTCAAAAAAAAAAAAAAATAGAGAATGTGTATTTCTCCCCTGTCATATCCTGTTCTCTTATGAAACCAAAGCAAAATATACAGAAGAACTAATGCAAGGCCAATATTTTTATCCCTATGCATGTCAATCTGTAACTACAACAGTAAAACTTTCAAAATCAAATGACCGTTTTACTTTTATTTGCCTTATATTGCAATTACAAAGAAAGTCTATAAAATAGTTGCACTCTGTAATTGGATATTCAAGTTGTCAAAATAATGAAATAACAGCTGTAGCTTAAAAATAGATAGTCTGTGACCTTAATTAGAGTAGGTAAAAGAACTTCATTTTGAAAGAAATATGGATTACATATTCATGGATCACAGCCTTGTCTTTGCAAAGGGGCTTGGGGAATTCAATAAAGCTATGAGCCATGCCATGCAGGGCTACCCAAGATGGATGGGTCACACTGGAGAGTTCAGACAAAACGGGGCCCACTGGAGGAGGAAATGGCAACGCACTTCAGGATTCTTGCCATGGGAACCCCATGGTGGTGGTGGTGGTGGTGGCGGTTTAGTCACTAAGTCATGTCCGACTCTGTGACCCCATGGACTGTAACATGCCAGGCTTCTCTGTCCATGGGATTCTCCAAGCAAGAACACTGGAGTGGGTTGTCATTTCCTTCTCCAGATGATCTTTCCAACTCAAGAATCAAACCCACGTCTCCTGTGGCTCTTGCATTGCAGGCGAGTTCTTTACCACTGAGCCACTCGGGAAGCCCCTGAGAACTCCATGGACAGTGTGGAAAAGCAAAAAGGTATGACACCAGAAGATGAGCCTGCCCGGTCAGAAAGCGTCCAACGTGCTACTGGGGAAAAGCAGTGGAGGGCAATTACTTACAGCTCCAGAAAGAATAAAGCGGCTGGGCCAAAGTGGAAATGACGCTTAGTTGTGGATGTGTCTGATGGTGAAAAAAACTCTGATACTTAAAGAACAATATTACATAGAAACTGGAATGTTAGGTCCATGACTCACAGAGGTCAAGCAGGAGATGGTAAGACTGAACATTGACATCTTAGGAACCAGTGAACTAAAATAGATAGGAATGGGCGAATTTAATTCAAATGACCACTATTTTTATTACTATGGGCAAGAATCCCTTAGCAGAAATGAAGTGGCCTTCATAGTCAACAAAAGTCTGAAATGCAATACTTCAGTGCAATCTCAAAAAAAAAAAAAAAAGAGAATCATCTCAGTTCATTTCTAAGGTAAACTATTCATCACAGTGATCCCTAACATGTCTATGTCCCTAACATTAATGCCAAAGAAGTTGAAGTTGACATATTCTGTGAAGACCTACAACACCTTCTAGAATTAACACCAAAAAAACATGTCCTTTTCATCATAGGAGATGTTTGGCAGAAATCAACACAATTCTGTAAAGCAATTATCCTTCAATTACAAATAAATAAATTCATTTAAAATAGACATACCCAGAATGACAGTCAAGTTTGTTCTTGAAGTAGAAAATGAAGCAGAGCAAAGTTAACAGGGTTTTGATGAGAGACCATGCCGATCATAACAAACACCCTTCTGCAACAACTTAAGAGATGACTCTACGCATGGACATCACCAGATTGTCAATACTGAAATCAGATTGATTGTGATCTTTGCAGTCAAAGATGGAGAAGCTCAATACAGTCAGTAAAAACAAAACCTAGAGATGACTGTGTCTCAGATCATGAGCTCTTTATTGCAAAATTCAGGCTTCAGTTGAAGAAAGTAGGGAAAACCGCTAGGCCGTTCAGGTATGACCTAAAGCAAATCTCTTATGATTATATAGTGGAGGTGACAAATAGTTTAGAGGGATTAGATCTGGTGGATAGAGTGCCAGAAAACTATGGATGGAACTTCAAAACTTTACTGGAGGCACTGATCATAATCATCCCAAAGAAATAGAAATGCAAGAAAGCAAAGTGGTTGTCAGAGGAGGCTTTACAATAGGTGAGGAAAGAAATGAGGTGAAAGGCAAAGGAGAAAGGGAAAAATACAGCCAACTGAGTGTAGAGTTCCAGAGAACAGCAAGGACAGATAAGAGCAGTGTTCTAAGAAGAATTCTTAAAAGAACGGTGCAAAGAAATAGAGGAAAACAATAGAATGAGAAAGACTAGAGATCTTTTCAAGAAAATTGGAGATACCAAGGGAACATTTCATGCAAAGATGGACACAATAAAGGACAGAAATGATAAGGACTTAACAGAAGCAGAAGAGATTAAGAAGTGGCAAGAATACTCAGAAGAACGAAACAAGAAAAGGTCTTAATGACCTGGATAACCATGATGGGGTGGTCACTCACCTAGAGCCAGACATTCTGGAGTGTGAGGTCATATGGGCCTTAGGAATCATTACTGCTAACAAATGTAGTGGAGGAGACAGAATTTCAGCTAAGCTAGTTAAAATACTAAAAGATAATGCTGTTAAATGCTGCATTCAAACTGTCAGCAAATTTGGAAAACTTAGAAATGGTCAAACTACCATACAGTTGTGCTTATTTCACATGCTACCAGGTTATGTTCAAAATCCTTCAAGCTAGTCTTCAATAGTACATGAACTGAGAACTTCCAGATTTTCAAGCTGGATTTAGAAAAGGCAGAGAAACCAGAGATCAAATTATCAACATGTGTTGGATCATAGAAAAAGCAAGAAAATCGCAGAAAAAATCTACTCTGCTCCATTGACTATGCTACAGCCTTTGACTGTTGATCACAACAAACTGCAAAGATCTTAAAGAGATGGGAATACCAGATAACCTTATCTGGCTCCTGAGAAACCTGTAGGCAGGTCAAGAAGTAACAGTTAGAACGGACATGGAACAACAGACTGGTTCACATTGGGTAAGAAGTATGATAAGGCTGTATACCGTCACCCTGCTTATTTAACTTATATGCAAAGTTCAGTTCAGTTGCTCAGTCATGTCTGAATCTTTGTGACCCCATAGGCTGCAGCACACCAGGCTTCACTGTCCATCACCAACTCCTGGGGCTTACTCAAACTCATGTCCATTGAGAAAGTAATGCCATCCAACCATTTCATCCTCTATTTTCCCTTTGTCTTCCTGCCTTCAATCTTTACCAGCATCAGGGTCTTTTCCAATAAGTCAGTTCTTCACATCAGGTGGCCCAAGTATTGGAGTTTCAGCTTCAGCACCAGTTCTTCCAGTGAATATTCAGGACTGATTTCCTTTAGGATGAACTGGTTGGATCTCCTTGCAATCCAAGGAACTCTCAAGAGTCTTCTCCAACACAACTGTTCAAAAGCATCAGTTCTTCAGCAGTCAGCTTTCTTTATGATCCAGCTCTCACATCCATACATGACTACTGGGAAAACCATAGCTTTGACTGGACAGACCTTTGTCAACAAAGTAATGTCTCTGCTTTTTAATATGCTTGTCTAGGTTTGTCATAGCATATTCAGAGTACATCATGCAAAATACCGTGCTGAATAAATCACAAGCTTGGAATCAAGATTGCCAGGATAAATATCAATTGCTTCAGATATGCAGATGATATTACTCTTGATAAAGGAGAAAGAGGAGTGAAAAAACTGACTTGAAACTCAACATTCAAAAAACTAAGGTCATGGCATCTTGTCCCATCATTCATGGAAAACTAAGGGGAAAAAGTGGAGCAGTGACATATTTTTTTTCCTTGGACTCCAAAATCACTGCGACAGTGACTGCAGCCTTGAAATTAAAAGGCAATTATTCCTTTGAAGGCAACCTAGACAGCATATTAAAAAATAAAGACATCACTCTGCTGATCATGGCCTGTATATTCAAGGCTATGTTTTTTTCCAGTAGTCATGTAGAATGTGATTTGGCCCATTAAAAAAAAAAAAAAGGAAGAAGGCTGAACACTGAAGATTTGATGCTGTCAAATTTTGGTGCCAGAGAAGTCCCTTGGACTGCAAGGAGATCAAGCTAGTCTGTTCTAAAGGAAATCAACCTTGAAGTTCTGATGCTAAAGCTGAAGCTCCAATACTTTGGCCAGTTGATGGGAAGAGGTAACTCATTGGAAAAGACCTTGATGTTGGTAAAGACAGAAGGGAAAAGAGAAGGGGATGGCAGAAGATGAGATGGTTAAATAGCATTGCCAACTCAATGGACATGAATTTGAGAAAACTCTGGGTGTTACGAGAGGCCAGGGGAGTCTGGTGTGCTGCAGTCCATGGCGTCACAAAGAGTCAGACACAACTTACGACTGAACGACAACACTGAAAGAAATTATTAGGGAAATTTATCTGGACTTAATTTCTAGGCAGTGAAAAGCAGAATTCAAGACATTCTATTTTGCACAAATTGCCTTCTAATTAAGTGTTTTCTAAGATTTTAAAGTCAAAGATTAACTTATGCAATTAATTTTAAAAATCTTCATTACTCTATCTTATTTTAAAGTTCTCTTTTAATATTTCTATAATTGTTAAGAGATAAATGAGTGGAAAATGCTCCATTTAATTTTAATATCTGAGCAACTGACTACTCTGTATGATAAGTAAATTAACACAATTAGGAACGTGTCAATAGAATACAGTGTTGTGAGCAAATAAAACCCACGCAAATTAGTGTGCAGCACATTTAACCAACAAAGAAAACCACAGCTATACTGCATGATACTTAGTCATAAAAAGTATGCAATTTATAACGTTTTCTCAAATTCAGATTATTTTACATATCAAAGAACACATTTGCACTTTTTCTTCTCAGGTTTCCCCAGAGAGTTTTGTTTGTGTTTGCTTCCTTTGATTATTTATTGGCCTGGGGTACAGTAGTTCTGACCTCTTGACTCAGCTCTGCCACAAATGGTCTTTCTGAGCCTCTCTTTTCTTTTTTATTTTTTAATTGGATGAAAATTGCTTGGCAATGTTTTGTTAATGTCTGCTGCACAACAACACAAACCAGCCAAAATTATACATGGTTCACGTCCTTCCTGAGCTTCTTCCCCTCCGCCTATCCCTCCCCTCTAGGTCATCACAGAACACCAAGCTGGGCTCCCTGGTTGTAGGGCACCTTCTCTTCTCACCAGTTACCTGTTTTACACACGTTAGTGTAAATATGTCAATGCTACTGTCTCCCTTCATCTCTTTCCTTCCCCCACTGTGTCCAGAAGTCCATTCTCTATACCTGCATCTCTGTTCCTTCCCCAGCTAGGACACGGAAGCCATGTAGACATCGACAGATGAATGGATACAGATGTGGTACAAATACACGATGAGATATTACTCAGCCATAAAAAAGAAGGAATTCAAGTCAGTTCTAGTGAAGTGGATGAACCTAGAACCCATTATACAGAGTGAAGTAATTCAGGAAGAGAAAAACAAATGTCTTATATTAATGCACATATATGGATTCTAGAAAAATGCTTTCAATGATCCTCTCTTTTCTTATCTGTGAATTAAGTGGTTGAATTAGCTAATTCCCAAAGCCATGGAGAAACCCATGGGCAGAAGAGCCTGATGGGCTATGGTACATAGGGTTGAAAAGGGTCAGACATGACTGAAGTGACTTAGCATGCACAAAGCTACTTCTAGATTTCTAGATCTATGAGTTAAGATCACTTGAATTAGATATAATCTCTTGGTCTTTCCAAGCTTCCCTAGTGGCTCACACTGTAAAGAACCTGCCTGCAATGTGGGAGACCTGGGTTTGATCACAGGGTTGTGAAGATCCCCTGGGGAAGAAAACGGCTACCCAGTCCAGTATTCTGCCCTGGAGTGTTTCATGAAAGAGACTGGCAGGCTACTGTCGACGGGGTCACAAACAGTCAGACACAGCTGAGTGTCTTTCACACACACACACTTGATCTTTCCAGCTATAAAATGTTACATTTGTAAGACCTCATGCTCTCTGTTCCTTACAGCAGTTACAGCAACTGAGGTAGTCCACAATTTATCTTTTAGGAAAGCGTGGACGTTCAGAGGGTAACCAGCCCCCAAGATGGTACCCAATGATGCACACCTCCACTGTCCATAACCTGTGTAGTCCTCTCTCAAAACCAATCAACACTGACTCTAAGAGATCAATAGAACAAAGCAGAGTGGACAGGGTGTGATTCTGAGGCTAGGTCATAAAAGGCACTGCAGCGCACACTTTGGCTTCTTGGACACATGCTTTGGAGGAAGCCAAATGCCATTTTTCGAAGCCACTCTAGCAACCCTATGCATGTGCATCACACATTCACCCAAGAGCCCCAGGATCGTGGATCCCCAGCCCCAGTCAAGCCTGCAGGTGACACCAGCCCTCTGACTTTACCCACATAACCCCAGGGAGGACCACCCTGTCAAGTCCTCCCTGGATACCTGTCCTAAGAAATCTGCATGCAAAATAAAGAAGCTTTTTATATCACTAAGTTTGGAACAATTTGTTACATAAGTATGGTGATTGGAATGCACAGAATCAGGAGACTGTTTCTTCAGATGGTGGCAGCAAAAGAGGAAATTACGATGAAGACAAACTATCCTCCAGCATTATTGACTGTATATTACCCTAAAGCAAATAAGTTAGATTTTCCTTAAGGCAATTCCGGTAAGTAGGTAGATATACGGCAAAAGACACACCTGTCACCTCAGATTCTAATATTTATATATTTTGAGATCTGGGTTTGTACAGAGAAATCAAAATCAGTAAGACATCAATGCTCTGACGGAGCTCAAGCCGAAATGGGAGAGGCAGGATTCTGTATGATCGTTCCCACATCTCCCCTCTCCCTTATGGCTAGGAGCAACTCCTAGGCACTAAAGGAGCGGTGTCTCCTTGACATTTCCAGTCTTCTAAACAAGTGTTATTTTTTCCTTTGGGATTTTCAAACTGCAAAGTCAGGAAGAAAGAAGATGGATGAGAAGGATAAAGATCAAGTGAGGCTGGATGTGTGGGAGAATCTCCAGGGAGTTTGGAAGAGAAAGGAACTATGGTAGGTGGGTGTGAGAAAATGGGAGAGAAAGAATTGGGAGGAGGGGTGCTATGTATTGCAGCTGTCTTTAATGTTACCAACAGATATAAATGAAAAATGAACTTCTTTTTTTTTTGTCCAAACGTACTGTGCATTTTTAATGCCATTATTCCAGCACTACATGCGGCATAAATTCTCATAAAAGTGAGGAAAGGTTCAATGCAGTTTAGGCAGAGTGTTTTGGAAAATGCTGGAAACAGAGCTACCAACTTTTGCAGAGCAGCTACCATGGATCACAAAGGGGAGATGACTCCTGGGCCAAGAGTGAGGCAGCTAGAGGGTGTGGACGTAGGAACTCCAATTGGAGGGGCAGGGTATGTGGGAGTGGAGAGAGACAGGCAAGGACTAATCCTGGAAGGGCTGGCGTACCTTGACTTTTCCTTCAGGCTGCTGCTGCTAAGTCACTTTAGTTGTGTCCAACTCTGTGCAACCCCATAGATGGTAGCCCACCAGGCTCCCCCATCTCTGAGACTCTCCAAGGCAAGAACACTGGAGTGGGTTGCCATTTCCTTCTCCAATGCATGAAAGTGAAAGTGAAGTCACTCAGTCGTGTCTGACTCTTAGCTGGTGGCTCTCAAACACCGGCCATGGAGTGGCTTCAACAAAATCCCTGGGGCTAAACCTTGAGCCCATCAGAAGCAAACTGAGCCAACAACCTCCGAGACAAGGAGCTCAGCTGCATGAGTCTTACAGGCAATGAAGTTTGGAACCTCCACTGAGGCATGCTATCCTGTTAGATTTTTGAGCCTGAGAGTAGCATTATCAGAGCTCTCATCTGGAAAGTTGCAATGCAGATAATGGGATACAGAGGAAGAAAGCACAAGCTGGGAAGCAAAGAAGGCGACTTCAGTAGTTCTGGTGGTAAAGGATGAAAACCTGAGCTACAGCAGTGGTCCTGGGGGTAGACAAAGAAATGATGTGGAGTCAATAGATGCTTGAGACTGGTAAAGTGAGGAGCACGCAGTTTATAGTATAGTAACTCTTCTGGGGCCCCTTTGCCCCTCCCTTAAATCTTCTATTGGTCAAGCCCTAACTAAACATTTTTTAAAGGGATGCTTTCATTTTATCATTATAGAAAAAGTCTTAAAAATCTTTACATGCATGGTTGAAGAGACACAGTAGAAAGTATTTACAAACATACGAATTTCATTAAAGTATGAACTAAAAAGTGTAGTAAGCTGATATTAGATTATTTCTTCTTTAAATGAGAAGGGCCATTACAAAGGAGGAAGATTATGGGAATGATGAACATGAATCGCAATGACTTCATCATTTTGTCTGTAAGAATAAAGAGAAGGTATATTTACTTAAAGGGACCTTGATCATCACATGACCTTATGGTAAATTTCATGTTTCTGAGCCTGTAACCTAAAGTCTCATTTAAATTAAAAGCTTATTTTCTGAATGTTAGGCATTGCTTGGCTAGAAGAATATCTGAGTATTTTGAGCACATTGGGAGCTGACATATTGCTTCATTCTGTTCTTTGCACTGGGAAATTTATCATCTACATATCTTTATGTATCTACCTATTGATCAAAGATTTATAAGATGCAAAGTACCTGACATTGCTCTAAAATGTAATAAATATAGTACATTTCTCATAAAACTTTATTAGTATTTATAGCTGCTTCATTTTATAGAGGAGGACACTGAGATACTGAAATGTTGAATGTGTCCCATATCACACAGCTGTCAAGAGGCAGAACCAGTTTGAACCCAGGAAATCTCCCTCCAGAATCTGAGTTCTTAGCCACTTCCATAACTCATGCTCCATCAGTAATACTGAATGAAAGAAAGCCTGCATGGATGATTCACTTCCTGCTTCATTGTTGCTGTTGTTTAGTTGATAGGTCATGTCCAACTCTTTTGCTGCCTCGCACACTATACCCCTCTAAAATGTAATGGGATTTCCCAGGCAAGGATCACTGGAGTGGGTTTCCATTCCCTTCTCCAGGGGATCTTCCCGACTCAGGCTTCGAACCCACATCTCCTGCATTGAAGACAAATCCCTTCCCTTGAGCTATCAGGGAAGGCTTACCTGGTGCATCAGTTCCATTAAACAAATATTTTGAGCTCCTACTTTGTGCCAAGAACCATATTCTATCTTAGTCTGCAATATGATCATATCTTAAGCCAAGCAAAAATACACATTAATGATGATATGAGCTGGAGAACAGGATTTGGCTGAGCTAAATCCATGAGACCATTTTTTTCAGTTTCAGAGTCCATGGAAATGCAATCTTGAGGAACTATCTTATATTTCATTAACTTGAGGGCAAATTACTGCTTTTTTGGATATATTTTTTAAACTTTTTTAATTGAAGGATAGTTGCTTTACAGAATTTTGCTGGTTTCTACCAAGCATCAACATGAATCAGCCATAGGTATACGTGTGTCCTCTCCCTCATAAACCTCCTTCCCATCTCCCTCCATTCCACCCCCTAGGTTGTTGCAGAGCTCCGGTTTGAGTTCCTTGTGTCTAGAAGTATTTTTAAAGCACCCATTTTGAATTTTTGGTCATAAATATTCAAAATTAGTACTGAAAAAAGATAAATATAAAATCCACAATCTGTTTTGCTGTAAGAAAAGTTGCTAGGCTCTTGCCTTCCAGTTAATCCATAGAGCTCTTCACTTACTTTTCAGACCCATTTTTACCAACTCTTGTGTCTATTAACAATAAATAGTAGATTTTAAATGTATTGAGAAGAGAGTACTCAGCAATATATTATAGATAGCCCAGAAGGCAATGTTATCATATGCATTGTAAATAAAATTATGCTTGGATACCCTCTCCTTGTGATTACAACTTCCAGTGCAATCTCTCATTGGGAATTTTTTTTTTAACCATTGCCTCACTAAAACTGCTCAGTTGAAGGAGCAGAACAGACTTCTTTTATTTCCTTGGACTATATTGAGTTACCTGTTTATCTGGAGAAATTTGAAACAGATTATCTTGCCACAATGAATATGAAGTAGCAATTTAGTACATGGTATATAACAAGAATTATTTATAACAACATTGAATAATGTATAAGTTTTGACTGTGAAAACAGTAAGATGTCTTTGGATAGCAAAGATGATGGAGCATTATTATAGAACATCTTAGAAGCTTGTGAAAGAAATGGCATTCTAACGGTGTCATGAGTTAGTTACCTGAATAGAAGGAAGTTCTAAGTGGCTCCATTAGAGAGGCCATGTTATGTGGGTGGTTTTATTCTTTCCCATCTTCACTCTGTTACTGAAATGCTGAAAAGAAATTGGTATTTCTTTTGCACTTTACATTAGTGAAGTTTGATTATTTTTTCCACCCATAAACTTAGATGAGCCTAAAGATTTTGATAACAACAAATGGGTCCATAAACTCCATCATTTCTAGTGTTGCTGCTTACATTTTTTTGAATGTTAGTTAGTTTCATGATTTTGGGAAACACTTTTTCTCTTTTTTTAAAACCTGGATTTACCACTGAGAAAAATATAGCTGTGGCTCATGCAATTCAGAATTGGAAGTTAATTAATATATAATATCAATAATTAATAATATTTTAATAATGTAAAATTATTTTAATGTGTTTAATACTTTAACATTAATACTTAATAATACCTTTAATATGAAGAAGTCATTATGATATTTAATTAAAGGCTTCAAAACAGACAGCTGACTTTCAGAGTATACCCAGAACTAATGGAATTTGGATTGCCTTCCCAATCAGACAGTAAACTTTTCTCTTGCATATTCTGAGAATGATACTGGTATTACTAGCTGCAGAGACTGTCTGCTGACTGTCTACAGAGTTCAAAACAAGAGTAAACTATTGCATTTCCAGGCTATTGTTTCTGTTCATAACTAGAGGTGTGCTGCTAGGTTTTCCCTCCAAGCTCTTTTGAGCAGAATTTGAAAGCACTCCCTACTTTTTTTTCCTTATCAATGTATCTTTGGGTATTTTTCTGAAAAGAAAAGACTATACTGCCACAAAACTTCTAAGTTGTTACAGTCTATGAAAAAGAAAAATACCAAGCCAGTTTCAATGGGAAAAAAAGTCAGCATGACCACGATACAAGCCAGATTTGTGGGATGAAAAGTTGATGCCATTTTAGACATTTAATCCACTGTCTTAACAATGATTTCTTTCACCTCTAGAATGCTGACGTGGGGCTTGATACAGTATCATTAAAAGTTAATTCAAAATCAATAAATGGTGATACTCTAAGCCAGGCCTTATATACACTTTGAATCAAAAGGCTTGGTTAGCAAGCTAATCACCTCCGAATGCAACTCCACGGCAGGCTTTCATTTCACACCCAGGGAGCAGACATGAAAATCCCAAATGGAGGAGATATACAAACAGGTTTCAGTATGCACACTCTGCTACCCTGGGGCTGGGTGTGTTGCATATTTGTGTACACAGTGTGTGAATGTGTGCAGAGCAAGTGGGGATTACAGCTGAAATACAGCATCAGTAAACACGTGGCCATAGAAAAACTGTATGAGACAAACCAAAGGTGAGAAGCCCCTTCTAGACTGTGCTTCTGTACGAAATGCCACCACATTTTCTTTTCATTACAAAGTGAAAATAGAATAAATAGAAGCAAGCTTATTTTCCTCTCTGATTCCTCCTTACCATATACAGGCTACAGATAATAGCCTTTTTCTGTTGTCACTATTTAGCAACTTTGGGGCAGGTTTTAGCAATCCACCCCCTTCCATTATATGACGCTATAAATTGCAGCACAATTCAGCACATCCGTGTGTGACTTCCCCAAAGGTTCTCTAAAAATCATTAATATAAAATATTAATGTAGAGGGCCTGTAGGCCTTTTTTTTGGTTAAGAGTTTAAATCTATTGACTTGTAACTGGCTTTTAAAGTGACATTTTTCCTTGCTGCCTTCAATTCAGTCCAAATTTAAAAAATAAAATAAAATAAAAAGATGCCAGATGTCATGAGGCCAATAAGCAGGTGGGCTGAAGCTTCTGTACCAATTCAAACTGGCACCGCATCAAACCTGGTGGGTATAACCTTTAATTCACTGCTTCCCTGGCACCAGATCCAGTGCCATCTGCTCAGCCTTGCTAAGCTGTGCTTGTTTCTGTGCAGGGACGGTGCCAACAATGCAAACTGTCTCCTACATGTGCAGGGAATCATCAGCGCAACTAGTTTTTCGAGACCCATATGGTGGCATCTGCGAATGCACACTGTCAGCATCGCTGCCTGTACCACCCTTCGAGTTTTAAGAATGGGAAGAGATAATGCCAGCTTGTAATTCACGATGGAGAGCCAGGAGGAAACTTTTTCCTTCCTTCTGAATGCTTTCATTGGGGGTCTTTTGAAGTGACCACCCAAGGCATGGTAGAGGCTTGACTTTAGCTCAGGAGCCAAGAACTCTGGGAAGCAGCCTCCATGGGTATCATATCCAGATTCATGGCCCTTGTGTATCTACTACAGAAGCCTTCATCATCAGAACCCAGAGTCCTCTACCGTTCGTGCCCCAGTACTCCAGCAGTCTATCTTTCAAGAATTCTTTCTTGCTTTCATTAAGACTTTGAATACTAAGGAAGGTGGGCAGCGAATCTTGTTCATCCAGGGAATAAATAAAGGTGGGGAAACAGACTTACATTAGCACTGTCTGCATTCAGCATGCCTTGGAGTTGCTGAGCATCTTGACCGATGGGACTTTATAAAGAAAGGCCCTTAACCCATTTATTTCATTTTATGTTATTTGCTGAGCACTGATGAGGTGATTTGAAGGAAATGCACACATATGTTCTGCTCTGGAATATTGGAAAAGACAGAAGTTGCACATGTGCAGTGAATTACTTTAGAATCCAGGGCTCCCAAGTGAAACAGGGAAATTTCTAGAATCATGCCTACTGATAATTCCCCACTGATAATGTCCCAGGACAATTGCTCTGAGCCTGGCTCCCAGTGGACTTAAGCAGGAATCCCTGATTAGCACCATGCTGCTAAATAAACAAATAAATGTGGATTTTTCAGTTTGCTTATTTACTAATTATTTCTCATACTGACTAAAATATCTATGTAAGAAGGAGATCTTGTTTAGCTTATTGTTCTAAACCTGACTTCTAGCAAGGTATACAGCACATAGCAGTCATTAAATAAGTAGCTAATTTATAAACATATTTATAAACATTGAAAATTCTGCTTTTGGATAGTATGAGAGAAAAAATTCATATATGACAGAAATATAAGACTATATAATACAGAATATATAAGATATATAATATATAATACAGAATATATGATATATAATATATAAGAAAAGCTATGACCAACCTAGACAGCATATTAAAAAGCAGAGACATGACTTTGACAACAAAGGTCCATCTAGTCAAAGCTATGGTTTCTCCAGTAGTCATATATGGATGTGAGAGTTGGACTATAAAGAAAGCTTCAGTTCAGTTCGGTTGCTCAGTTGTGTCCGACTGTTTGCAACCCCATGAATCGCAGCGCGCCAGGCCTCCCTGTTCATTACCATCTCTCGGAGTTCACTCAGACTCACATCCATCGAGTCAGTGATGCCATCCAGCCATCTCATCCTCGGTCGTTCCCTTCTCCTCTGCCCCCAGTCCCTCCCAGCATCAGAGTCTTTTCCAGTGAGTCAACTCTTCGCATGAGGTGGACAAAGCTTAGTGCAGAAGAATTGATCCTTTTAATCTGTGATACTGAAGAAGACTCTTGAGAGTCCCTTGGACTGCAAGGAGATCCAACCAGTCTATCCTCAAGGAAATCAGTCCTGATTATTCATTGGAAGGACTGATGCTGAAGCTGAAACGCCAATACTTTGGCCACCTGATGCAAAGAACTGACTCATTGGAAAAGACCCTGATGCTGGGAAAGATTGAAGGTGGGAGGAGAAGGGAACAAGAGGATGAGATAGTTGGATGGCATCACTGACTCAATGGACACGAGTTTGAATAAACTCCGGGAGTTGGTGATGGACAGGGAAGCCTGGCATGCTGCAGTCCATGGGGTCGCAAAGAGTCAGACACAACTGAGCAACTGAACTGAACAGATAAAAAGTGAAGTCACTCAGTCATGTCCGACTCTTTACGACCCCATGGACTGTAGCTTGCCAGGCTCCTTTGTCCATGGGGTTTTCCAGGCAAGAATACTGGAGTAGTTGCCATTTCCTTCTCCAACTGATGTAAGATACGCCAAATATTCACTTACACAACTGAATTAATGACTGTTAGTCAGTAACCATATGCATGTAGCACTGTTTACTGAGCATTGATTTTATAATAAGCACTGTGCTAAGCAGTTCACATTCTTCATCTTATTTTATAATTTTAGAAACCCTTTTAGTTACTGATATGGTTTCCATTGTACAGATGAGAAAACTGGGTCTGGAAAATTTAGCTAGTAAGCACCAGAATCAAGAATCAAATTCAGCTCTCTTCAACTCCATTCTAAGCGCAATATTAAACGGCCTCTTCTCTATCAAAATATTTGATAAATTCAGTAAATCAAATTTAAAAATTGTCAGAAAATAGGTTTATGTCTCTACCTTATGTTAGGTATTACTTCAAAAATTTCATGTCTATTAAACTATCATTATTATTATTATGCTAATAATTTGGAATAGGTATGCATGTAGATGTTTAGTTGTCTAAAAGACATTCATAACCTATAATATACAAAACTTATGTGTCTCACTAGGAATCCTAAAATTCTCAAGTGTAAAAAATATAATTCTCTGTTAATACCCATCTCTGATGGTTACATTTCTGCATATATGGGAAGTCCTGGTTGCTGTATTAGTGACCTCAATATCATTCGCATAATAAAGATCTTGAAATACAAGGCAGGATTATTTAAGAAAAAGATCATGAAATTGCACTGCAATATTTATTATGCATATGTTTAAGAACATTAACTCAACTGATAAACAATTAAAACTAGGAAGAGAATACATTTCCTAAACATAAAATTATAAAATTATTGAAAAAATTATTATTTATCTCTGATTTTAGGTGTCACTCTATACCATGAAATAGTTTAAGTAGCACAAGCAGAGCCTAAGAACATTTTCCCATCAAAAGAAATACATCCCACAAAGTCAGACTTACTATAAATTCATATCTATGTAGATAACTGCCTTTAACCTCCAAAGGATCTCTTTTGAAACTTTATGATGCTCTTCACTTTGATCAGTTCAACTTATCATCTTCTTTCCCCTTCACTCCTGCCTTTCTCCAGGCCACACACACACACACATTTTTATTTTTTAAGCAACAACAACAGCAACAACAAAAAAAAAAGGATGGAGTAAGGAAGGAAGGAAGGTAGGAGGAAGGATGAAGAATAAACAAACACATCTGACACGTCTCACAGGGAGTATTTCTAGCATAAATTCAGCTAAGTTCATCTCAAATATGCATTTTTTCTCAGTAATTATTTTTACTAATGCTAGAGAGACATTAGAACAAGACGTAAAGGGTCAGAGGAGATGGAGATTTTAAAAGGGAAATGGATCATAAAAAAGCAAAAATGCATATACTATGCAAACAGAAGGGCAATCATTGTATGTGCAAGCTTAGGAATACACACTCAAATTAATGCTAGCAACCATGAGTCCTTTAAGAATATGCCTAATCCCAGGCTGCAGTAATTTTTCTAGTTCACTGAATTGCTTCAAGGATCAAATACGATAATGGATATGACGCTGTGTTGTTCAATGTGGCATGAGACCCAAATGTAAGGTGACTTTTCATAAGCGTTATTATCCTTCCATATTGCAGTCATGGCCCAAACACTTTTGTCAACAGAAAATGGGTGAGCAAGACTCCTCGTCAGGAAAGTCTGATTCCAAACGGCAGATGCCGGGAAAATGACCACTTTGCACATTTAGGTTCCACCTCATCTCACACCAAAGCTGCCAGGTCAACTGACTGGAGCTTCCTAAACCTAAATCAGCACATTTTGATTCTAAGTGACCACTGGGCTCATTGGCATTCAGGTAGGTCTTGCATCTGGAATCTGTTCAGAGTTTAAATCTCAGTGAAAAATCCCCTTGGCTGAGAGTCGTTGGAGGAAGTTAAGTATCACCTCAGGGAAGCTTCCTGAGATGGCAGGACTGAAGACATGATCAAATCCTTTCTCACTCCAGCCCTGCCTCCCAGGATAGACCATGCAGCTTCGCACTCAAGACTATGGAAGAAATGAACAGAGTTTGCTTTCCTCTTTCCTCCAGGCGTGGCTGCATTCTCTGTACCTTCCTTGATCCTCCAGGGACTAGTCTTTTCCATTCTTTTGTCTCTTCGTGAAACTAAGTGTCCTGTGACACCAGTTCTGCCCAGCAACAACACACCATAAACGCACTTGCTTGTACTTCAAAACATAGTAACACAAACACAGTGGAAACCTTGTTTACAAGATCTGTGGTCTAAGCCCTTCATTTTAATCTCCACAAAAATCCCTTTTGACAGATGAGAAAACTAAGGCTTGGGGAGGTGAAGAGGTTTGTTTAGGATATGCAAATATAAGTGTAAGAGACAGACTCCAATCCGGAGTGTATATGACATCCATATCTGAGTTCTTGAACCCAGAGCTAGAGCTGTGCAGACAGGGACACTGGTGGTGTGCTGGGGGGCAAGAAGCCTTGGAGTCATCATGGCTCCCTTACTTAAAGACTGCTTTGTGCGAAAAAATATTTTATATTAAACCAGTCAGGATCTCTTATGTAGTAGAAAGCTATGAGGACATTCATTTTGAATTTTAAAAATGTAAGAATTCAAGTAATTGCCAGCGTGTTGTGACTTGTTGGGAGTAGCCCAGTGAGGGAAAGCAAACTGTGAACACCACACGGGGCTCTGCTGTTTTTCCGTTGCTAAGCCGTGTCCGGCTCTTTGCGACCCCATGAACTACAGCACACAAGGTTTCCCTGTCTTTCCCTATCTCCCTGAGTTTGGTCAAACTCAAGTCCATTGAGTCAGTTATGCCGTCCATTCATATTCTCTGTTGTCCCCGTCTCCTCCCACCTTCAATCTTTCCCAGCATCAGGGTCTTTTCCAATGAGTTGGCTCTTCACAACAGGTGGCCAAAGTATTAGAGCTTCAGCTTCAGCATCAGTCCTTCCAATGAATATTCAAGGTTGATTTCCTTTAAGATTGACTGGTTTGATTTCCTTACAGTACAAGGACTTTCAAGCGTTATCTCCAGCACCACAGTTTGAAAGCATCAGTTCCTCAGTGCTCTGCCTTCTTTATGGTCCAACACTCACATCCATATGTGACGACTGGAAAAATCAAAGCTGTGACTATATGGACCTTTGTCAGCAAAGTAATGTCTCTGCTTTTTAATACACTGTCTAGGTTTGTCACAACTTTTCTTCCAAGGAGCAAGCGTCTTTTAATTTTGTGGTTGCAATCACCATCTGCAGTGATTTTGGAGCCCAAGAAAATAAAATCTCTCACTATTTCCATTGTTTCCCCCAACTATTTGCCATGAAGTGATGGGACGAGATGGCATGATCTTAGTTTTTTGAGTGTTGAATTTTAAGCCAGCTTTTTCATTCTCCTCTTTCACCTTCATCAAGAGGCTCTTTAGTTTCCCTTCTTTTTCTGCCATTAGTGTGGTATTATCTGCATATCTGAGGTTGTTATTTCTCCAAGCAATCTTGATTCCAGTTTGGGATTTATCCAGCACAGCATTTCACATGATGTACTCTGCATAGAAGAAGGCTGAGCGCCGAAGAATTGATGCTTTTGAACTGTGGTGTTGGAGAAGACTCTTGAGAGTCCCTTGGACTGCAAGGAGATCCAACAAGTCCATTCTGAAGGAGATCAGCCCTGGGATTTCTTTGGAAGGAATGATGCTAAAGTTGAAACTCCAGTATTTGGCCACCTCATGCAAAGAGTTGACTCATTGGAAAAGACTCTGATGCTGGGAGGGATTGGGGGCAGGAGGAGAAGGGGACAACAGAGGATGAGATGGCTGGATGGCATCACTGACTCAATGGACATGAGTCTGAGTGAACTTTGGGAGTTGGTGGTTGACAGGGAGGCCTGGCGTGCTGCAATTCATGGGGTCGCAAAGAGTCGGACACGACGGAGAGACTGAACTGAACTGACTGACTCTGCATATAAATTAAATAAGCAGGGTGACAATATACAGTCTTGACATACTCCTTTCCCAATTTTACATACCTCTAATAACTTCCTCTAGCAACCAGTGGTTCCCAAATCTGCCCACATATTAGCATTGTCGGAATGCTTTTTTAAAGTATCCATGTATAGGCTATACCAACCAAAATTTTGATTTAACTAATATGGAATGTGCCCTAAAACCTCCCTAGGGTTGACAGTGACTTCCCAAACAAAAAGCTCATGTAACACTGTCATTTAGGTAATCATGATTTAAAATGTTTCTTTTCATTCATTTAAATACACACTTATTGTACGCCATCCTGAGCAGGCCTCTTTGCTGGGTACAATGATACTTATATCGAATATAGTAATTCAGGTCTGAAATATATTGCCTTCAAGCCTGAAAGACTGTAAATTAATTAGACCACTTCCTAAGTTTCCATTGTCTCACTTCTGCCCTCAGGTAGATTACTATCAAGAGCAGTTTGAGTAAACTCTTTGTTTAGCTGGTGGCAAATAAAATGATAGACGAAAGAAAGTGATAGTTTCACCATAATGTTGCCCAGAGGCAAAGTTCTTAGAGGATCAGTTCTAGATGAAGGTGAAGTAGAGACAGGGAAAAGAGTAAAAATATGACAGAAAGGAATATGGGTCACCTGCTGAGAATATTGACTCATTGGAAAAGACTCTGATGCTGGGAGGGATTGGGGGCAGGAGGAGAAGGGGATGACCGAGGATGAGATGGCTGGATGGCATCACTGACTCAATGGATGTGAGTCTGAGTGAACTCCGGGAGATGGTGATGGACAGGGAGGCCTGGCGTGCTGCGATTCATGGGGTCGCAAAGAGTCGGACACGACTGAGCGACTGAACTGAACTGAACTGAACTGCTGAGAATATACCTCACTGAATTTTGAATTTCTCCAGATCAGATGTTGAAAGATTGCTAAGCCATGTTAAAATGAAAGATGCTGATTTTAAGCATATAAACATTTCTACCAAACGAGTTATTGCAACAGCGACACCCAAGATTGAAGGAGACAGTGAGAGAAAGGGAGGGAGAGAGAGACAGAGAAAGACTGAGAGAGAAGGAGAGAGACGGACAGAGGAAATAGACTCCAGCAAAGGAATTATAGACGTCATTTTAGGAAGTAGTGCTCATAGAATATAATTTCATCCATAATTTTACTGATTTGAAAAATGTTTAATTCCAATACTCGGCATGAAAAACAGACACTTCACAGAATTTTAGCTCATGAATTCAGGACCCAGTCCACCTCCCAGGTGTCTGTTTGCAAATCTGGATTTGAAGCGACACCATCCAGTTGAATAACACCTGTAAGCCAGGCATTTAAATGCATCCTTGTTCCTCCTATCACACTGTAACTATTATACTATTTTGAGCACCTTTATGTGTGGAACAGTGTTCTAAGCACTTCCATTGATTAAACCATTTCAGCATCACAATAGCCCTGTTACACGGTACTTCAGTACTTCGTAGAGCAAAGTTCCCTGCTCTGGATCACCCTTCCCAGCTCTCCCTTTGGGAGAGAATGGGCTGCGAGGAGCCATAGTTATCATTATCAGAGTCTCCAGCTGCCTATATTAGGGAGTCTATCCCAGCTTTCACTCCACCACCACTCTGTCTCCGGTCTGCCCCCGGCCAATGACCAAGCATAGCATGGGTACTAATGCCGAGACACCGGTGCTCAGTGTGGTATTCTTTTAAGGGACGATGTTTCCTTGGGGCTCCCTATCAGCCCGACCAAGACCTTCCCAGAACTGCCCTGCAGCGTGAGACTCTTGCTTCAGGAGTCTTTCTCCCACTCTCCTTGCATGGATGTTGCTCCTGCCCGATGGGGGGGAGGTTCTCCATGACTGTTCTTGTTCTCTTTCCCTTTTCTGCTTTATAGATGCTTCTCTCTAGTTCTTGCACATCTAAAGCTGTCTTGCATCTGCTTCTCAGAGTTCTGGAACTGACACATTTTGGTTAACCATACTCAACAGGAAACTTCATTAAAAACATCCAAGATCACGCAACCAGAATGTAATGAGACCTTTCAATCCAGGCAGAGTGATTTCAGAGTGTCTCTCTTATTGATTATCTCATTCCCAATTTCCAAACTGAGAACTCCTTGGGAGGAAGGGGACTGGGATGTAGACCACGTTTTGTCTCTAATGAAATGGAACTGTGATGGATTTGGGGGGTGCAGTAACAAAAAGATCATGGCATCGCTGGCAGGATATTCATCTCCGCTGCTGGGAGCGTAGGGCAGCGCTGTTCTCTCAGCTGAGCTGCACTTAGCTTTCAGGCCCAGGGAGTCTGAAAGGAAAGATTTGTCATCGAGATTTAAGGTGCAGAAATAAATGTGCCCTGTCTCATGGACCGGAGAAAACTGTTACTTAACAATCACACATTATTCAATGTAATGAATGGCAGAACCAGAGGAATCTCTCTTGGTTCTTTCCTAAGTTCTTTGCAGGCCCTGGGGCATGTTATGGAGAACAATAATGTGAAGGACACCCAGACTCTGGCAGGAGGTGAACCTGAGTTCAAACATCTGCTCCTAATTATCGGGGTGACGCTACAAATATTTAATCTGATGGTGCTTCAACTTTTTCATCTGAACTCTAGAAATATATTTCTAAATGTTAAGGCAGTGCATGTGATAATGTAAATTTTTGTGATGCATGGCAGTAAGCTCTCCAAATTTTTATTTTACCCCAAACATCTTTTTAATTTATCTGTGTGGTTTAGTTTCCCCATGAACTGAAATGCCTTTCAAGTACTGGGAAGGCCGTAGCCAGCAAGGACGAGAGCTTGCTCCTAATTGTTACTATCCGAACCAGGGTGGATTAGTCTATATTTGTTAGGTTTTCACATCAGCACTTCTGGCAGATGTAGTGACTCTGTGTTATTCAAGGAGTAAAATCAATTGCTTTTCACCCTGCCAAATGAGCACACAGTCAAGCCCACATTTTCATCTCTCCTGCTTCTTCTCTTTTGGGGACTTGTTTATGGATGGTAGAGAGTCAAGATTTTTCCTTGCTTGCCTTCAAAAACAAGCAAGTGGTCATTCTGACCACTCCACATAGTCCTCACAGTTTATGAAATACCTTGGGTACAACAGAGGGGACGAGCAGATGGTCCTGAGACCACCATCTCATCTAAATTAGAGCTTCTCTCATTTTAAAGATTCTCTTTGAAGAAAAGATAAAATGATTTCTGTTGTATCATTGCGCAGCAAATCATTCCACAATGTAGTGACTTGCGCAAATAGTAAGAATTTTATTTTCTCTCAGTTTCTCTGGGTCAGAAACTTGGAAAGGACTTGTTTGGCTTGTTCTTCCTAGAAGAGGGACTCATGCAGGTGTGGTCAGATGGTAGCTGGAGCTGGAGCAGCTGGGGGCTGGCAAAGCTTCTCTCTTCCTTTAGTCCCAGAGATTCTCCATGTGGTCTTTCCACACGAACACATTTGAACTTTCACAGCGCAACAGCCTTAGGGAGGTTCCACTGCTTACCTGGAGATTTGTGTGTGAGCCCCGGGGTTCAGGCTCCAAGGCCAAAGCCATATCGCTTTTTATTACCAAGCATCAGAATTCATAGTCACTTCCACCACATTCTATTGGTTATCAGCAAGTTGCAGTCCCACTCAGAATCAAGAGGGGAATTAGGCTCTGCATTTTCTAAGAAAATGGCAAGGTTCTAGAACAGTATGTGACATTATTATGGCTCCTTGGGAAAATCACAGGTAGGTAGAGATGAATATTTAGATAGAAATGCTTGAATCCACTGAATGCCAGTCTGTTTAATGTGTGTGTGTATATATATATGTCAACGTGTGCCTGCGTGCTTAGTCGCTGCAGTTGTGTCCGACTCTTTGTGACTCTATGGACTGTAGCCAACCAGGCTCCTCCCTCCTCCAGGGGATCTTTTCCAGGGATCAAGCCCCAGTCTCTCGTCTCCTGCATTGACAGGAGGGTTCTTTACCACTAGCGCTACCTGGGAAGTCCACACACATATGTCAGTATCTATATATGTTACATTCGCACATATACACATACATACACTACAGTTTCTCAAAGTACGGTCTGTGGACCCCTTCCAGTAGTTGAATCATCTGAGCGCTGGCTGAAATTGCTGGACAGAAACACTATCCACTCTCAGTGACGGTGTGCATTTCATTTTCCTCAAGTTGTGATAGATTCTAGTCCTACTGCACCTGCAAAGAGGTGTCTGAATGTGATGCACTGAGAACTGTTTCTAAGTGACCCTGGAATCTCTGACTGAGCTGCTTGACTATTAAAATCAAGCCCCCTCTTCCAGAAGAATCTAAATGAGATTGGCCCCCAACCTCGCCCACCCCGATATAGAGGCAGCACCCAAATTCAGCTTTCCACAGGTTCTGCGGGTTCTTTCTCCTTACGCGAGGAGCTGTAATTTCTCAAAAGCTTCAGATATCTGAAGTATTGGTCATTTTCTATTACTAGACAATTTCCATAAATAACCAGTAACCAGTAACTGCGACTTTCTGCCATTCAGATACTTTGTTCGTCCCTGTCACACATCCTCTCTACCTTAGAGATCATGAGGGACAAATATCCCTGCTTGGGAACACAAATTCACATTTCACATAGCCTCACACCTAGCAATCTTATCAGGCTGTCCTTCTCCTTTAGAATGCTCATTTATTTGGGAAGTAGAAAATTATACACATTGAGGTTTATAAATTTTGACCTTGATCTTATACAAACTAAAATGATACAGTTGAATATCCTGGGTATAAAACTGAAAAGTGTTGGCTTTCTTATTTGTCAGCTCATTTACCTTGACCACTTGCAGTCACATGATGAGATTTCTACATTTAATAAATGATTTGGTTACTCAGGGCAAAATTATTGGTCTTTATATTAGAATATTTTCTTGTAGGTACCTTGTATTTAGCATGTTGACATTTCTGAAATCACAAACTGACTGTTTATAGAACAAAAGCGACTTTCAGCCATGCTCCTGTAGCCTGTAAACTTTTAAAAGGTTTGAATTAATAGCCAGGATAATATAAAATTAGAGAGAAAGCTTTAAAAATTGGATATCTAGTTTTTCTTGAAAATCATCAGAGCTGGCACCACGAGGCACACATTGCTTTTTGCCAATAATCAGTGGATGGTAAGTACCTGTTCCCTTTGCACCTGGCTGTTGGTTAATCTGCTTTACTTATTTTGCATAACCTCCTTGGCCCCTGAGGATGTTAAATTTGAGACACTTAATAAATTTCATATCTCAAATATTCAGCTTATAAAATGATGAATAGTAATGAAGCTCATATTTTAACTGACATATCTATTGAAATACAGAGGAGCAATGGAAAACATCAAAAGAGCTTCTCAGAGTACAATCCCCCAAGAGTAATAGTAGAGCTATTCGGTAGTAATTTATCTGTCAACCTCAATACATACCTAAATATATGGCATAAAATTCATGCAATAGAACTCATGCACTTTATTCTTAGGTGAGTACCCTAAACCCTCATTCAACACCCATTTGCTCTTATTTTAAGTCATGGAAGTAGAAAGCTTAGAAAGGGCAACAAAGATTTTACAAATAACCATAATCCCATCAAACAGAATACTGTTTATAGTACACTATAAAGTCTCTTGCTCTTTTTAGGCAACTGAATGCAAATTTATAAAAATAATATTGGTATCATGCTGTATATATAGTATATCTCTATATATACATTGTATATCATCTTTTAACACATTTTTCAATTAATGCACTCCTAATTTTCCCTTACAACTTTTTTTTCCTGTATTTTTAATATTAATAACTATGGTATTTCACTAAATAGGCTCACCATGATTTATTTAGCCTAACTTTTCCAGTTATTATTATTATTAACATTATTTAATAAATACCCTTGAAAATGAAACTTTTACTTTATATTCATGATTATTTTCTCAGTACACTGTATGAAAATAAACACTTAGTATAAAGCACTAGAAGAGGGCAATGCTGGCTCAAGTGATAAGCACATCTTTAAGACTTTGCCTGCTTATTTTGGAAAGGCTTCTATCTTAATCTGGACTGCTTTAATAAACTAGATGACTTGTTTTAACAGTTACAGTACTGGAGGCTGGAAAGCCCAAGACTTTGGTATCAGTGGGTTTGGTATCTGCTGAGATTGCTTCCTGGTTCATAGACAGCCATCTTTGCACTGTATCCCCACATAACAGAAGGGGCAAGGGGCTCTCAATAGATGTCACTTCAGTTCAGTTCAGTTCAGTCATTCAGTCGTGTCTGATTCTTTGTGACCCCATGAATCACAGCATGCCAGGCCTCCCTGTCCATCACCAACTCCTGGAGTTCATTAAAACTCATGTCCATCAAGTCGATGATGCCATCCAGCCATCCCATCCTCTGTCACCCCTTCTCCTCCTGCCCCCAATCTCTCCCAGCATCAGGGTCTTTTCCAATGAGTCACCTCTTTGCATCAGGTGGCCAAAGTACTGGAGTTTCAGCTTTAGCATCAGTCCTTCCAATGAACATCCAGGACTGATCTCTTTAGGATGGACTTGATGGATCTCCTTGCAGTCCAAGGGACTCTCAAGAGTCTTCTCCAACACCACAGTTCAAAAGCATCAGTTCTTTGGCACTCAGCTTTCTTCACAGTCCAACTCTCTAATCCCATTCATGAGGACTCACCCTCATGACCTAATCATCTCAAACGTCCTATTTCAAATACCATCACACTGGGGATTAGGTTTCATCATATGAATTTTTGATCCAGATATTTCATAAAAGTTTATTGAGTAGTTAAGCTAATAAACACATTTTTTCTTTTTTAAGTGGTAAGTTTCAATTGGGCTTCCCAGGTAACTCAGTGGTAAAGAATTTGCCTGCCAAGCAGGAGATGCTGGTTCCATCCCTGAGTCATGAAGATCCCCTGGAGAAGGAAATGGCAACCCACTCCAGTACTTTTAACTGGAAAATCCCATGGTCAAAGGAGCCTGGCATCTATAGTCTATGGGGTTGCAAAGCAACTAAACAACACAAAATTTCAATTAGATTAGTTGATATTCTAGTGATAGCATTATAAATTAGTATGATTGATCATCAGAGTTCTGACAAAAAGTGGTGCTATAGGCAAGGGAATGGCAAACCACTTCAGTATTCTTGCCTTGAGAACCCCATGAATAATATGAAAAGGCAAAAAGATATGACACTAAAAGATGAACTCTCCAGGTCGGTAGGTGTCCAATATGATACTGGAGATCAGTGGAGAAATAACTCCAGAAAGAATGAAGAGACAGACCCAAAGCAAAACAATGCCCAGTTGTTGATGTGACTGGTGATGGAAGTAAAGTCCAATGCTGTAAAGAACAATATTGCATAGGAACCTGGAATGTTAGGTCCATGAATCAGGGTACATTGGAAGTGATCACACAGGAGATGGCTAGAGTGAACATAGATATTTTAGGAATCAGTGAACTAAAATGGGTTGAAATGGGTGAATTTAACTCAGATGACCATTATATCTACTACTGTGGGCAAAAATCCCTTAGAAGAAACGGAGTAGCCCTCATAGTCAACAAAAGAGTCCAAAATGCAATTCTTCAGTGAAATCTCAAAAATGACAGAATGATCTCTGTTCATTTCCAAGGCAAACCATTCAATATCATGGTAATCCAAGTCTATGCCCTGACTAATAATGCTGAAGAAGCTGAAGCTGAATGGTTCTATGAAGCCCTACAAGACCTTCTAGAACTGACACCCAAAAAAGATGTCCATTTCATTATCAGTTCAGTTCAGTCACTCAGTTGTGTCCGACTCTTTGCAACCCCATGAATCGCAGCACGCCAGGCCTCCCTGTCCATCACCAACTCCCGGAGTTCACTCAGGGACTGGAATGCAAAAGTAAGAAGTCAAGAAATACCTGGAGTACCAGGCAAATTTGGCCTTGGAGTACAGAATGAAGCAGGGCAAAGGTTAATAGAGTTTTTCCAAGAGAACACACTGGTCACAGCAAACACCCTCTTAAACAACACAAGAGAAGACTCTACGTACGGATATCACCAGATGGTCAACACTGAAATCTGATTGATTATATTCTTTGCAGCCAAAGATGGAGAAGCTCTGCATAGTCAGCACAAACAAGACCGGGAGCTGACTGTGGCTCAGATCATGAACTCCTCACTGCCAAAATCAGACTCAAATTGAAGAAAGTAGGGAAAACCACTAGACCATTCAGGTATGACCTAAATCAAATCCCTTATGATTATACAGTGGAAGTGACAAATAGATTCAAGGGATTAGATCTGATAGACAGAGTGCCTGAAGAACAAAGAATGGACCTTCATGACATTGTACAGGAGGCAATGATTAAGACCATTCCCAAGAAAAAGAAATACAAAAAGGCACAATGGTTGTCTGAGGAGGCCTTACAAATAGCTGAGAAAAGAAGAGAAGTGAAAAGCAAAGGAGAAAAGGAAAATATATCCATTTGAAAGAAAAGCAAGAATAGATATGAAAAACTTCCTCAAGGATCAATGCAAAGAAATAGAAGAAAACAATAGAATGGTAAAGACTAGAGATCTCTTCAAGAAATTTAGAGATACCAAGGAAACATTTCATGTAAAGACGGGCACAATAAAGACAGAAATGGTATGTACCTAACAGAAGCAGAAGATATTAAGAAGAGGTGACAAGAATACATGGAAGAATTACACAAAAAAGATCTTCATGACCCAGATAACCGTGATGGTGTGATCACCTACCTAGAGCCAGACATCCTGGAATGCAAAGTCAAGTGGGCCTTAGGAAGCATCACTACGACCACAGCTAGTGGAGGTGATGGATTTACAGTTGAACTGTTTCAAATCCTGAAAGATGATGCTGTGAAAGTGCTGCACTCAATCTGCCAGCAAATTTGGAAAACTCAGCAGTGGCCACAGGACTGGAAAAGGTCAGTTTTCATTCCAATTCCAAAGAAAGGCAATGCCAAAGAATGCTCCAACTACCGCACAATTGCACTCATCTCACATGCTAGTAAAGTAATGCTCAAAATCCTCCAAGCCAGGCTTCAGCAATA
>SJYT01055806.1:113531-139585 GCA_006410635.1 Cephalophus harveyi | reverse complement strand
GAGGCTATGGTTTTTCCTGTGGTCATGTATGGATGTGAGAGTTGGACTGTGAAGAAGGCTGAGCACTTTAGAATTGATGCTTTTGAACTGTGGTGTTGGAGAAGACTCTTGAGAGTCCCTTGGACTGCAAGGAGATCCAACCAGTCCATTCTGAAGGAGATCAACCCTGGGATTTCTTCAGAAGGAATGATGCTAAAGCTGAAACTCCAGTACTTTGGCCACCTTATGCGAAGAGCTGACTCACTGTAAAAGACTCTGATGCTGGGAGGGATTGAGGGCAGGAGGAGAAGGGGACGACTGAGGATGAGATGACTGGATGACATCACAGACTCGATGGACGTGAGTCTGAGTGAACTCCGAGAGATGGTAATGAACAGTGAGGCCTGGTGTGCTGCAATTCATGGGGTCGCAATGAGTCGGACACGACTGAGCAACTGAACTGAACTGAACTGAACCACACAATTACACTCATCTCTCACACTAGCAAAGTAATGCTCAAAATTCTCCAAGCCAGGCTTCAACAGTACTGAACCAGAACTTCCAGATGTTCAAGCTGGTTTTAGAAAAGGCAGAGGAACCAGAGATCAAATTTCCAACATCCGCTAGATCATTGAAAAAGCAAGAGAGTTCCAGAAAAACATCTGCTTCTGCTTTATTGACTATACCAAAGACTTTGACTGTGTGGATGACAGTAAACTGTGGAAAATTCTGAAAGAGATGGGAATACCACACCACCTGTCCTGCCTCCTGAGAAATCTGTATACAGGTCAAAAAGCAACAGTTAGAACTGGACATGGAATAACAGACTGGTTCCAAATCGGGAAAGGAGTACATCAAGGCTGTATATTGTCACCTTGCTTATTTAACTTATATGCAGAGTACATCATGTGAAATGCCAGGCTGGATAAAGCACAAGTTGGAATCAAGACTGCTGGGAGAAATATCAATAACTTTAGATACACAGGTGACACCACCCTTACAGTAGAAAACAAAGAAGAATTAAAGAGCCTCTTAATGAAAGTGTAACAGGAGAGTGAAAATGTTGGCTTGAAACTCAAGATCATAGATCAATGGAACAAAAAAAAGCCCAGAGATAAATCCATGCACCTATGGACATCTTATCTTTGACAAAGTAGACAAGAATACACAGTGGAGAAAAAAAAAAATCTCTTTAACAAGTGGTGCTGGGAAAACTGGTTAACCACCTGTAAAAGAATGAAACTAGAACACTTTCTAACACCATACAGAAAAATAAACTCAAAATGGATTAAAGATCTAAATGTAAGACCAGAAACTATAAACCAACATGACCACAGGAAAAACCATAGCCTTGACTAGACGGACCTTAGTCAGCAAAGTAATGTCTCTGCTTTTGAATATGCTATCTAGGTTGGTCATAACTTTTCTTCCAAGGAGTAAGTGTCTTTTAAGTTCATGGCTGCAGTCACCATCTGCAGTGATTTTGGAGCCCCAAAAAACAAAGTCTGCCACTATTTCCACTGTTTCCCCATCTATTTCCCATGAAGTGATGGGATAGGGTGCCATGATCTTTGTTTTCTGAATGTTGATCTTTAAGCCAACTTTTTCGCTCTCCACTTTCACTTTCATCAAGAGGCTTTTTAGCTCCTCTTCACTTTCTGCCATAAGGTCTGTCTAGTCAAGGCTATGATTTTTCCTGTGGTCATGTATGGATATGAGAGTTGGACTGTGAAGAAGGCTGAACGCCGAAGAATTGATGCTTTTGGTGGTGTTGGAGAAGACTCTTGCGAGTCCCTTGGGCTGCAAGGAGATCCAACCAGTCCATTCTGAAGGAGATCAGCCCTGGGATTTCTTTGGAAGGAATGATGCTAAAGCTGAAACTCCAGTACTTTGGCCACCTCATGCAAAGAGTTGACTCACTGGAAAAGGCTCTGATGCTGGGAGGGATTGGGGGCAAGAGGAGAAGGGGATGACCGAGGATGAAATGGCTTGATGGCATCACTGACTCGATGGATGTGAGTCTGAGTGAACTCTGGGATTTGGTTATGGACAGGGAGGCCTGGCGTGCTGCAATTCATGGGGTCGCAAAGAGTCAGACACGACTGAGCGACTGAACTGAACTGAACTGAGAGGAAAACATATACAAAACACTGTCTGACATAAATCACAGCAGGATCCTCTATGTCCCACCTCTCAGAGTAATGGAAATAAAAGCAAAAATAAACAAATAGGGCCTAATTAAACTTAAAAGCTTTTGCACAATGAAGGAAACTATAAGCAAAGTGAAAAGTCAGCCTTCAGAATGGGAGAAAATACTGGCGACTGAAGCAACCAACGAAGAATTAAGCTTTAAAATACATAGGCAGCTCATGCAGCCCAATACCAGAAAAGTAAATGACCCAATCAAAAAATGGTCCGAAGTACTAAACAGACATTTCTCCAAAGACATACGATGGCTAACAAACACATGGAAAGATGCTCAACATCACTCGTTATCAGAGAATGAAAATCAAAGCCACAATGAGGTACCATCTCACAGCGGTCAGAATGGATGCCATCAAAAAGTCTACAAACAATAAAAGCTGGCGAGGGTGCGGAGAATAGGGAACCCTCCTACTCTGTTGGTGGGAATGCAAACTAGTACAGACACTATGGAGAACAGTGTGGAGATTCCTTAAAGACCTGGAAATAGAACTGCCTGATGACCCAGCAATCCCACTGTTGGGCATACACACCGAGGAAACCAGAATTGAAAGAGAGACATGTACCCCAATGTTCAATGCAGCATTGTTTATAATAGCCAGGATGTGCAAGCAACCTAGATGTCCATCAGCAGATGAATGGATAAGAAAGCTGTGGTACATATACACAATGGAATATTACTCAGCTATAAAAAAGAATGCATTTGATTCAGTTCTAATGAGGTGGATGAAACTGGAGCCTATTATATAGAGTGAAGTCTAAGTCAGAAAGAAAAACACCAATACAGTATATTAACATATATATATGGAATTTAGAAAGATGGGAATGATGACCCTATATGCAAGACAGCAAAAGAGACACAGATATAAAGAACAGACGTTTGGACTCTGTGGGAGAAGGTGAGGGTGAGATGATTTGAGAGACTAGCATTGAAACATGTATATTACCATATGTGAAATAGATCACCAGTTCAAGTTCAAGGCATAAAACAGAGCACTCAAAGCTGGTGCACTGGGATGACTCTGAGGGATGGGATGGGGAGGAAGGTGGGAGGGGTTTCAGGATGGGAACACATGTACACCCATGGCTGATTTGTGCCAATGTATGGCAAAAACCATTACAATATTGTAAAGTAATTAGTATCCAACTAAAATAAAATTTTTTTAAAAATCTCAACATTCAGAAAACTAACATCATGGTATCTGGTCCCATCATGGCAAATAGATAGGAAAACAATGGAAACAGTGACAGACTTTATTTTGGGAGGCTCCAAAGTCACTGCAGATGGTGACTGCAGCCATGAAATTAAAAGACACTTGCTCCTTGGAAGAAAAACTATGACCAACCTAGACAGCATATTAAAAAGCAGAGACATGACTTTGCCAACAAAGGTTCATCTAGTCAAAGCTATTGTTTTTCCAGTAGTCATGTATGGATATGAGAGTTGGACTATAAAGAAAGCTGAGCACCGAAGAATTGATGCTTTTGAACTGAGTTGTTGGAGAAGACTCTGGAGAGTCCCTTGGACTGCAAGGAGACCCAACCAGTCCATCCTAAAGGATATCAGTCCTGAATATTCATTCAAAGGACTGATGTTGAAGCTGAAACTCCAATAATTTGGCCACCTGATGCGAAGAACTGACTCCTTGGAAAATATCCCAATACTGGGAAAGATTGAAAGTGGGAGGAGAAGGGGACAACAGAAGATGAGATTTTTGGATGGCATCACCAACTCGATGGACATGAGTTTGAGCAAGCTCCGGGAGTTGGTGAAGGACAGGGAAGCCCGGCATGCTGCAGTCCATGGCATCACAGAGTCAGATGTGACTGAGGGACTGAACTGAACTGATCATTTTTTGAGAATCCGTTTATGATACCAATTATCATCGCCACAACCATGCTACATTAAAAATGATCACATCAAATATCAAACAAGATTAAATATTTATTTTGGGTCTGTGGGTCAGAAATTTAGGTTGAGTTTGACTGGGAACTTCTAATATTAAGTAAGTTCACTCATAACTAGTAGTGAGCAGTTACGTGCAGTCTTAGCTGGGTGAATTGCAGTTACCTGGATTTTCCCAACTGTCCCTCACACCCAGAAAGCTGCCTGGTCACATAGTCGTTTCTCATGGTGACGGCACAGGGAAGATTGAGCAGAGGTGCTTGGGTGTTTTTTCTAGGCTCTTCTTAGGTCACATCCCATTGAAGCCAAGTCACATGGTCAAGTCCAAAGGCAGAGTGAGGAGACACAACAGTTACATGGCAACGGATGTGGCTCCAGAAAGATGTGCTAAATTTGGTCATTAATGCAGCCTTCTACTCTATAGAAAACATTTATACATTTTTTCCTATTTTTAGAGTGTTATTCTAGGTTTCAGAGTTGGTACTGTTGTTAACACACTGATTGGCAAGCACACTTGGGAAACCTATTAAACCTGGGAAAGATAACACGTCTGATACCTCTTTACAATTCCACTTGTAGAGACAAGCCAGAAAAATATTGTATACAAATGGAAAAATAACATTATGGAAGAAGCATTTATTGGGATACAGCTGAACAGATCTGATATAGCTGGAGAAAATTTTTCTCTTGGCCTTGACTGACATGTATTCATTTCAGAACCAAAATTGAAAAGAGCATCTGGTATTTTATAACAAGTCTTTGTTACAGTTTATTTTTAAGCTTGCATTTTATCATCCAACACAAAGTTAATTTCATATAAAACTAATTCCATGAGAGCATCAGGATGGATAAATGCTCATTGAGTAACTGAATGCTGGGTTTAATCAATTGATATTTCAATTATGTGCTACAACAAATTAATAGCAGAAATCTTTCTGCCTTCTAAATCATCCCAACAGGAATAGATATGTATGCATTTCTATTTCTCCCTACCAACAGACTAATTTTTGTTATGGACAAAAACAGTGGGGAAAAAAAGTATATCATATATTCTTTTCACAAAAATCTATCTTATCTGAGAAGTCTCACTAATATGATGAGATTGAAGAGAATGTTAGTTAAGGAAACTTAGCAGATGAAGATCAGAAAACTGTTAGTTGGTGGAAAGAAACACTATTCTCTTACAGTTGTCCACTGAGATAGTAAGACAATATTCAGAATTAGGAAAAACATGCTAATGTACTTTGTTTCATTATTAAAACTGAAGACATTGCTTAAATCATGTTGAATTTTTTTTTAATGTGCCTGAGACAAAATTGATGTAGAATAGCATTGTTATAAAAGAAACCATGCATTTTTAAAGTGTTAATTTATTACTATTGTTATGAAAGGTTTGAAGTACTGATATATATTATAACATGATGAAAATTGAAAATCTTATGCTAAGTGAAAGAAGCCAGTCATAAAACATCACAGGTAGCATGATTCCATTCATGAAATATGTTTAAAATAGGCAAACGTAGAGAGTCAGAGAGATGAGGAGCTGTCTTGGCCTAGGGGTAGGGCAGGGAGCAGCTATGAGGAATGATGGCAAATGGATATTGTATTTCTTTGGGATTTACACCTATTCTAAAATTAGATTATGGTGCTATTTACACAAGTCTGAATATAATAAAAAAGTCATTGAACTGTATACTCTAAGTTGGTGAATTTTATGGAATGTATCTTAATAAAATTATAAAAAATCTGTAAAGTTGAAAATCTGGCAGTGATGCTGAAGAAAGAGGCAAACGTTATGAAGGATATTGGAGGCAAAGAGAATATCTATTCATCATTAAACAGTGTTAATCAATTGGAATTTTTAACTAAAATTATATGAATAATTTAAAATGAATTATAATAGCATTTAGATTTAAGTAAACTGAACTGAGTCATTTTTATTATTAGTGCAATGAAAATAAGGTTCATGGAAAGATATGAGCTCCCTTTGAGTCTAAAGACGGCAAAGAGAAAATAGAAGATCATAGAGATATAATGAAGGGACAGCAGTAAAGTACCAGGAAATGAAGGAATTTGAAAAGAAGGAAAAAATGAAATAAAAGTTGGAAAAAGGTCTAGAAGGAAAATAATAAGTTCTACCTTAGGACTCAAGCTTCTGTCCTTGTTATATATATATATAATTATAGTTGTATATATAATTATAGTTTTATATATATATATATAGTGTCCAACTCTTTGCGGCCCCATGGACTGTAGCTCACCAGACTCCTCCATCCATGAAACTTTCCAGGCAAGAGTACTGGAGTGGGTTGCCATTTCCTTCTCCAGGGCATCTTCCTGACCCAGGGATTGAACCCAGGTCTCCCGCCATGCAGGCAGATGCTTTACCATCTGAGCCACCAGGGAAGCTGAAAAGAAAGGAAAAAAAAAAACGAAATTAAATTGGGAAAAGGTCTAGAAGGAAAATAATGAGTTCTACCTTAGGACACAAGCTTCTGCCCTTGTTATAGTTAGATGGTCTGGTAAGGCAACACTGCCTTCCAATCTGAAGTGTGGTAAGTATGGCTTCTCAGTTTCTTTTATTGATATATCTTTTTCTCTGAAAGAATCATTCATGTTCATATTCACAAAATATTTTTGAAGCAAGTATAAATTACATCTTCAATCACCCGGTCATATTATGTGTATATAGATTCACAGAACCCACACAATCTAGCCCAGACTTCTTGAGAAAAGATAGCTAATTTACATATATTCTCAAAGTTTAGATTTGTTTATTCGTGTTGGGGGACAACAGAGAATGAGATGGTTGGATGGCAACACCGACTCAATGAACATGGGTTTGGGGGAACTCCGGGAGTTGATGATGGACAGGGAGGCCTGGTGTACTGTGGTTCATGGGGTCGCAAAGAGTTGGACACAACTGAGCGACTGAACTGAACTGATTTAATTGTTTAAACTTTTATTCAAGATTCTCATGTTTGTCTGTGGAAATTCTCTAGAACAAATGAGGTCCTTTAAGAATCAGTGCAGATGCCTGATATATACCTGATTACAACATGTCATATCACAACTATACACACTAATGTCTAAAAGTAAAAAGTGGCATTACAGACAGTCCACTCTTATCATCAGCTTCAGGTAGCCTTAGAATGCCCATAAATTCTGGAATAAGCATCGATCTATACTATGTATTCCCCGTCACTTTTGTTGAATTTGCATGCTCATATCACACACACCTTCCATATCTGTCAAACAAAAGCTTAACCTTTGGGTTGACTTGATAGTTTAAAAACTACACAACGTTTTTATGTGACCAATAAAAGCTGAAGTGTATTCAGAGAAAGCACACAGAGAAGTCCACCCAATTCAATCTGAATCAAAGAAACCAAACGACAGCTCAGAGTTTCTGTTGCCCAAGGTGAAACTTTAAAATTGAGGTCACTTTTCAGTGTTTGCAGCTTCAGGATGCAGTTTAGGCAAGAAAATAAAGGAGATTGAGTATTTAAAGTACAATTAAACGAGCATTTAATAACAGTAACAAATCAACCAAAAATGGTTTGTCCTAATTTGAAACATCTTGAGTGTTCCATATGCTGATGTTGATGGGGATAGTGGTTACATGACCCAAGAGCTTCATTTTGGGAAGTTTTCATATGTAGAATGAAACAATTATTTGGTCTCTGCACTGTATTTTGTTTGCTTGCTTTTTTTTTTTTTTTCTACTCTTGGGATTCACTGCTCCCAGATGTGACAAATATTTAGATAACAAATAACAAACAGCAGGAAGAAACAAACTCAATATTGAAGTTATATAACCATACAACTTAATTCTTTCTTACTTTATAGATTGTAAGATTCCAGTTTGTTGCGATTAGACAGCATATCTTTACTGCCTCTAGCCAAAATTGTTTATATTACTGAGGCCCTCTTGAATTACCCCATCTGAAATGCAAAACTACAGAAACATGTTAGGAATACACCATTTAGGCTATGAAAAGCTTATAGCAATTTTTATTTGCATGGCTTTACTAATATATAGCATAGACCTAAACACTCAGAAAATTAAGTTTGTTTTTGGAACATAGTATTACTGAATAGATATGAACCAAGAAATAGAAGAATATAGTTCATATGAAATCATAGAGAAAAAAATAAAATCAAAATTTAGATAGATGAGATATAAAGGGAACATTGGCAGAGTTATTATAAAAATGATTAAAATGTCAAGATATTGATGTTAAGATATATTTTGAAACAAGTGGTCTTCTACAATGATGATTTATAGATTAGATCAGTTTTAGAAACAAAGGATAACTGTTAGATAAGGGTGCATACATATATTAGGAGGAAAAAGATTTACTGGAAGTATAATTATGGAATTTTTTCATTAAAATACATAAAAATAAAATTATATTAAATTTTATTTAATTATATTAAGAAATAAAATTATATTAAAATCCAATAACATTATCTATACTATATTATACCTTATAATTTACATGATATATTATAAAATCACACACTTTTACATATAATACATGTAATATAATTTATAATATAAAACTTTTACTTGGATAAAGTTTTATTATATTTTCATTTATAATTTCAATGTTTTAAAATGACAATATGACAAGAATCTAGGTTGTTTAAATTTAGAAGTAAATCTTGGATCTAAAACCAGCTTTGAAAATTTCAGATGGAAAAGCAGCTCCCAGCCCAGCTACCTAAGATATGTGCCAAGAAGCCAGGTGCTTTGTGGGAACCTCTTCCATAGCTTAGCATCTGGGTTTTCTAAGTTGTTACCAAGGGAGGAAAAGGAAAAATTCTACCAGTGTGTAGTGCTGAGGTTACTGGTCTCCTCAGAACAATAACATGAACAGGTTTTCTTTTCAACAATGAGACTTACAAAATGGGAATAGAAATCCAAAGGTAACAAAATATTATAAGCTCTAAAATGTCTTTTCTGCTTTATTTTTAATTTATGTTAAGACTGTATTAGCTTCAGAGTGTTTATCTATGTCCCCAAGAGAGGATTAGCCAGGAACATTCTTTGAGATAAACTAAAAGAACTATTTGGGGCTGGTCCTGTTGAATTTTTCCAGTGTGCAGGTGTTTGTAGTATTTGTACAGTTGCCTGATTGGTTTTCATCCAGGTAAATCCACAAAGAATAAGGTTTATCGCTTCAGGATAGAGAGGTGTAGAGGCTATTAGAGGGTACAGTGAAAATCTGCCACTAGCCACGTTCATGCTGTTTTCTAAAGAATCTCTTATTCTGACTCTGAAAATATAAGCAAACCTTCACTTACTTATTAAACTTTCTTACTAAGCTTTGCTGAATCTCATTTCATCTTACTTTTTACATCTTTCACAGTCAACTCTGCATCTGTAGCTCTTCATCTGTGTTGCAAAGTAAGAATGCACATTGTTACTGGCAAGTAATAAAATATACCAAGAAGCTTGTTACTTTTACATGTGGTTTACAATGACACTGAAAAAAGAGTTCGTTCACTATATACATCAACATAATTTTATGGAGCATTTGGAATTTCCCAGACACTCTGCTGGATGCCAAGGATATTAAGAGTGATCAAAGCAGAAATGATTCCTGCCTTCATGAAGTTTACAGTTCACATGGGAGAAAGAGAAGGACTGGGTAGCTGACTGGAGGCTTCAACCATAATCCCCATGTATTTGACTATAGGCTGAATTAATGCATGATTTAGCTAAAGCTCTCTCACTCTTGAAACCCTTCCTCCACAATGGAAGCCACGGAGTTTGAGACTGAGGAAAGACTTTCTGTAAAGGTTTCTGTGAAATAGATTGTGCTATTAGTCTCCCGGGCAGAGAAGGGGGGCATGTTCAGTGTCCCTGCCCCTTACTTCAAGCCTTCAGGAGCAATGGACTGATGTCTAACTGCAACCTAGAAAGTCACATTGTAGAAACCTGCTGGCCAGCTGGTTCTGTAACACAACAAAGAATTGATACTCTATTGGGACTGGCTTCCTTGCCCAGAATTTGTTTTGTAAAGGAAATATAAGAATTTTCTGTTCTTCAGATATGGGCCAGAGGAGAAAAGCTGGCCTGAAACTGTACTAAATTCCACCTTGAAGGGAAATATAGGAGGGTGACAGGACCCCAAAGATAAATTTTATGTGACTAGACCAAAAAGAAAAAAAGAAAAGTGATAAAGGGTATGCAACCAGAAAGAAAAAAACGCATTTCCTATGTCACAAGAAGGAGAGAATCAGGGTTAAGACAAGGCAATGCAAATAAAGTAGCTATCTTAGGCATATAAGTTAAGGGAGTGCCAAAAAAGCAAAAAGGCAGTAATCTGAATAAATATGTAATGCAATATTTTAACGGAGAAGGCAATGGCACCCCACTCCAGTACTCTTGCTTGAAAAATCCCATGGACGGAAGAGCCTGGTAGGCTGCAGTCCGTGGGGTCGCTGAGAGTTGGACACGACTCAGTGACTTCACTTTCACTTTTCACTTTCATGCATTGGAGAAGGAAATGGCAATCCACTCCAGTGTTCTTGCCTGGAGAATCCCAGGGATGGCGGAGCCTGGTGGGCTGCCATCTCTGGGGTCGCACAGAGTCGGACACGACTGAAGCGACTTAGCAGCAGCAGCAGCAGCAATATTTTAAAAATACCAGAATTAATGCAAAAGAATCCAAGATAGAAAAAAAAAAAAAAAAAGTCAAACATTTTTTAAAGTGGAAAATGTCCAACCCTGTGCTTATATATTCCCTGACTCTTTGGCCTCAATCTAATCCTGACTTTGCAGAAATATTCTCACAGAAGGCTTCTGAAGACTCAGAAAGATACTTATGAAAGAATCCACTTTAAACATCAGCCAGACCAGAAAGACTGATGCTCTCATACTCTAGTACCAGAAGCTAGGACTGGGCTGCTCCCTTGTCTCATCCCTCTTCCTTTCCCAACACAACCGTCATCTCCCTTTACTGTTGGGGTCAGAAACTGCAGCTAGTAAGTGGAGATGAGTGAGTGCTATGTGTAAAGAAGTGCTAATGATACCATGTTGAGTCTGTTTTTTATGTCTTAGTGTAATCCTAGGTCTTTTTGATATTTGAGACGGTTATGGTTGCCCTCAAATTTTTCTTCCAGTGATAAGGAAATAACTAACAAAATGAAGAACCCAAAGGGACAGTGTGAGACAAAAAATGATTTCTATTTGTTTAGTGTAACAATTACATGCAAAAGTAAATATATTTATAATCACAAATTCAGACACATGTTCTGTCGAAAACAAGCAAGGTACTAAGTTTGGTAAAAAAGCAGTGAGTACTATGTGACACAGGCTGACCAGGTAAAGCATATCTGAGTATCTCTGAGGAGCTGAGAGAGTACGAGGCATCCCAAAGATCAGAAACACAGCTAAGAAACAGATATTGGGCTTCTACTCCAACTAGGGAATGGATCCTGTCCTGCAGAAAGCAGAACATAAGCACAGTGAATCAAAAAAAAAAAAAAAAAAAAACAGTGAGATGATAGAGAAGTATGTTGCAGATGAAGGAACAAGGTAAAACCCATAAGAGCAACTAATAAAGAGGAGATAGACAACCGACCTGAAAAATGATTTCAGAGTAATGATAGTAAAGATGATCCAAAACCTTGGAAAAAGAACGGAGGCACAGACCAAGAAGATACAATAAATGTTTAACAAAGAGATAGAAGATTTAAAGAACAAACAAACAGAAATGGACAATACAATAATGGAAATGAAGAATACACTAGAAGGAATCAATAGAAAAACTAAGGAGAAATACGAATATGTGAGCTGGAAAACAGTGTAGTGGAAATTACTGCCAAAGAACAGAAAAAAGAAAAAAATGAAAAGAAATGAGGAGAGTCTCAGAAACCTCTATAACAACATTAATGGCACCAAGATTAGAATCATAAGGACCCCAGAAAAATAAGAGAAAGAGGAAGGGTCTGAGAAAACATTTGAAGAGATTATAATAAAAAATTTCACTAACATGTGAAAAGAAATAGTCACCCAAGTGCAGAAAATGTGGAGTGTCCCATACAGGACAAACCCAAGAAGAAACATGTCAAGACAAATAGTAAAGAAACTAACAAAAATTAAATAAAAATATTAAAAGCAACAAAGTAAAAACCGGAAATATCATACAAGGGAATCACCATAAGGTTAGCAGTTGATTTTTCAACAGAAACTCAGCAGGCCAGAAGGGAGTGCATTGATGTATTTAAAGTGATGAAGGACATATATAAATAAATATATATATATACACACACAACCAAGAATAGTCTATACAGCAAGGCTATCTTTTAGCTACAATGGAGAAATTTAAAGCTTTACAGACAAGCAAAAGATAACAGAATTCAGCACCACCCAAACAACTTTGAATAAAATGCTAAATGAACTTTTACAGGCAGAAAAAATAAATAAAAGAAGCCACAACTAGAAACAAGAAAATCACAAATGGAAAAGGTTACTGGAAAAGGTGAACAAAATTTTAGGAATTAATCCATAATTTTAGGAAATTATCCACACACAAATATGATATTAAAACCAGCAACCATGAGAAGAGAAGAATAGAAATTCAGGGAATGGGAACTGCACTTGAAATTAAGAGACCAGCAACCCCACTCCAATACTCTTGCCTGGAAAATCCCATGGATGGAGGAGCCTGGGAGGCTACAGTCCATGGGGTTACTAAGAGTTAGACACGACTGAGCGACTTCACTTTCACTTTTCACTTTCATGCATTGGAGAAGGAATTGGCAACCCACTCCAGTGTTCTTGCCTGGAGAATCCCAGGGACAGGGGAGCCTGGTAGGTTGCTGTCTACGGAGTCGCACAGAGTCGGACATGACTGAAGTGACGCAGCAGCAGCAGCAGCAGCAACTTAAAACAACCTTGCATATATACAGACTGCTATATCAAAACCTGATGGGAAATGCAAACCAGAAAGCTACAGTGGATACATACAAAAAAGAGAGAGAAACTCAAACAAAACACTAAAAATGATCATTAAACTACAACAAAAGAGAACAAAAGAAGGGGATAAAAAAAGACCTAGAAAAAAAAACAAAACAATTAAGAAAATAGCAATAGGAACATATATATCAATAATTACCTTAAATATAAATGGTTTAAAAACTTCAATCAAAAGACATAGATTGGATACAAAAGCAAGACCCACACATAGGCTGTCTACAATAGTCCCACTTCAGATCTAGGGACACATACAGACTGAAAGTTAGGAGATGGAAAAAGATATTCCATACAAACGAAAATCAAAAGAAAGATGGAGTATCAACACTCATATAAGGCAGAAGTCTTTAAAATAAAGACTGTTACAAGAGACAAAGAAAAATACTACATAATAATCAAGGGATAAATCAAAGAATATATAAACAATTGTAACAATATATGCACCGAACATAGGAACATCTCAATATATAAGGCAATCCTAGTGGCCATAAAAGTGGAGAGAAGCCAATGGCACCCCACTCCAGTACTCTTGCCTGGAAAATCCTATGGACAGAGGAGCCTGGTAGGCTGCAGTCCACAGAGTCCCGAAGAGTCGGACACAACTGAGCGACTTCACTTTCACTTCTCACTTTCATGCATTGGAGAGGGAAATGGCAACCCACTCCAGTGTTCTTGCCTGGAGAATCCCAGGGATGGCAGGGCCTGGTGGGCTGCCGTCTATGGGGTCGCACAGAGTCAGGCACGACTGAAGTGACTTAGTAGCAGTAGCTGTAACATGACCATACTGGGGAATTTTAACACCCCATTTACATCAATGGACAGATCATCCAAACAGAACATAAATAAGGCAACACAAGCCTTAAATGACACATTAGACCAGATAGATGAAATTGATCTTCATAAGACATTTCAGCTGAAACCAGCAGAATACACTTCTCTAGTGCACATGGAACATTCTTCAGGATCGATCACATCAGAGACCACAAATCAAGCCTTAATAAATCTAATAAAATTGAAATCGTATTAATCACCTTTCTGATCACAATGCTATGAGATTAGAAATTAATTATAGGAAAACATTGTAAAAAGCACAATCAGGTTTTTGTGCTAAACTATATGTTACTAAATGATCAATGGATCCTTGAAAAAATCAAAGAGGAATCAAAAAATACCTAGAGGCAAATGACAGTGGAAACACAATTATCCAAAACCTATGGGACACAGTAAAAGCTGTTCTAAGAGAGAAGTTTATTACAATACAGTCTCACCTCAAGAAATATATGGTAGTGGTTTAGCCACTAAGTGATGTCTGGCTCTGTCATGACCCCATGGACTATAGCCCACCAGGCTTCTCTGTCCATGGAATTTTCCAGGCAACAATACTGGAGTAGATTGCCATTTCCTTCTCCAAGGGATTTTTCCAACCCCAGGGACTGAACCCAAGACTCTGAATTGGCAGGTAGATTCTTTACTACTGAGCCACCAGCAAAGCCCAGTTACAGATTTTAAGGGAACAAAAGAATGCCAAAGCACCCAGCTATGACCAGGCCAGGGCTGTAACTGAACTATACAGAAATAAGGGAGTGAAGACTCCCACTTCTGTTTCAAAAGCAAAGGTCATTTTTTTTTCTTTTTTTTCCCCTGAACCCCCCTCCCACCACCCTCCCCATATCATCTCTCTGGGTCATCCCAGTGCACCAGCCCCAAGCATCCTGTATCCTGTATTGAACCTAGACTGGCGATTCGTTTCTTACATGGTAGTATACATGTTTCAATGCCATTCTTCCAAATCATCCCACCTCTCCCAGAGTCCAAAAGTCAAAGGTCAGCCTGAAGCACCTTCTTGAAGTGTTTCAGAATTCAGATTCCCTTGAGGGAGTCTTTAACCCTCCCAACAGGTTACAGGGAACCTAAGGGATGATAGCGGAGAAGGCAACTGCACCCCACTCCACTACTCTTGCCTGGAAACTCCCATGGATGGAGGAGCCTGGCAGGCTGCAGTCCACGGGGTCGCAAAGAGTCAGACACGACTGAGTGACTTCACTTTCACTTTTCACTTTCATGCATTGGAGAAGAAAATTACAACCCACTCCAGTGTTCTTGCCTGGAGAATCCCAGGGATGGGAGAGCCTGATGGGCTGCTGTCTATGGGGTCACACAGAGTTGGACACAACTGAAGCAACTTAGCAGCAGCAGCAGCAAGGGATGATAGTGTTGACCTTTTTTGACCCTCGGACTTCAATTAACCCAAGCCTGGGCTCTGGACCTTGGCCCCAGCCCTGTGCTGATCTTCCTCTGTTCCAGCCTTTGCAGGAGGACACTTGAACCCTTAGCTTAAAACTTCCCATTTGCTGTTGAGGACTCATTGCTCCACAAAAGACCCCTGTGTTCTCCATCTTCTTGTGAGAAACACATCCTTCCTGCTCCAGAGCTCTGATCCGCGTGTCTTTTGTCTCCACACCCACCTTGGGGTGAGCCCAGTTTAGGGGTAACAGCATGTCTGGACATCAGTGGCTAGAGTCTTGTTGACTTGGGACAAAATAGGCTTTGAGGGTTAATGTGGAATCCCATGTGTGAAGCTTGTCTGAGTGACTGTTAAGCATCAGATCAAACTCTGCTACCAACTTTACTCTGAGGAAGGTGGCAGAGCCCAAGGAGGGCCCAGTCACGTGGCCACAGGACCACCCCACTGTACTTTGCTTGAGTCTCTCTCTTTCTGCCTCCGCTCCTCCTCGGTTCAACTACTCTGGAATCTGAGCGTTGCTGCCCCAAGGGGTGGCCTCTGCTGACTGCCAGCACCTCTGGTGTCCTGCTTCAGTGCTGAGACGCGGCCTCCCTGCTCCCCAGAAACTGCAGACACATCACCCTGACGTTCAGGTTTCCTATTTTATAAACTGTCTCTTAGTCACATTCTTCACCAACTTTTCTGCAAACAAGAAAAATCTCAAACAATCTAAACAACCAGAGAAGGAAAAACAAGCAAAACCCAAAGCTGAATGATAGAAAAGAAGAATGAAAGAAATCATAAAGGTCAGAGGAGAAATAAATGAAATAGAGAGGAAGGGAACAATGGCAAATATCAGTGAAACTAAACCAATGGTTCTTTGAGAAGATAAAAAAAAATGTAATAAACCTTAACCAGAGTCATCAAGAAAAAAAGGCAGAGGACTCAAATCAATAAAATTGGAAATGAAAAAAGACACTTCAACAGACACCACAGAAATACAAAGGATCATAAGAGACAACTCCAGTAACTATATGCCTATAAAATGGACAGCTTAGAAAGTGGACAAACTCTTAGAAAGACACACCTTCCAAGACTGAACCAGGGAGAAACAGAAAATATAAAGAGACAAATCAGAAGTAATGAAATTGAAACTGCGATTTAAAAATTTCCAAAAAAACAGAAGTCTAGGGCCAGATGGTTTCACGGATGAATTCTACCAAAAATTTAGAGAGGTGTTAACACCTATCCTTCTGAAAGTCTTCCAAAAAATTGCTCAGAAAGAAACACTCCTAAGCTCATTCTACAAGGCCACATTCACTCTGACACCAAACCAGACAGAGCTATCACACACACAAAAAAATTATAGGCCAATATCACTGATGAACATAGATGTAAAAATCCTCAACAAAATACTAGCAAATTGAGTCCAACAACACATTAAGAGGATCATAAATCATGATCAAGTGTGATTTATCCTAGGGATGCAAGGAATCTTCAGTATACACAAATCAATCAATGTGATACATACACCGTGTTAGTAAACCGAAAAATAAAAGCCATATGATCATCTCAATAGAGGCAGAAAAAGCATTTCACAAAATTCAACACACATTTATGAGGAAAACTTTCCAGAGTGTGAGCATAAAGGGAACCTACCTCAACACAATCAAGGCAATGTATGACAAATCCATGGCAAACATCATTGTGAACAGTGAAAAACTGAAAGCATTTCTTCTCAGGTCAGAAATAAGACAAGAATATCCACTCGTTCCACTTTTATTCAACATAGTTTTAGAAGTCCTAGCCACAGTAATCAGAGAAGAAAAAAAAAATAAAAGGAAATCAAATTGTAAAAGAAATAAAGCTGCCAACGTTGGCAGATGATATGATACTCCATATGGAAAACCCCAACACTGTTACCAGGAAACCAACAGACCACCTCATCAATGAATTTGGTAAAACTGCAGGATTCAAAATTAATACAAAGAGATCTCTTGCATTCCTATACACTAGCAATGAAATATCATAAAGAGAAATTTTTTAAAAATTCCAATTTCCCATTGCATCAAAAAGAATAAAATACCTGGGAATAAACCCACATAGGGAAGAAAAGACCTGTGCTAAGAAAACTATAAGATGCTGATGAGAGCAGTAAAAAATGATGCAAACAGACACCACATTCTTGGATTGGATCAATCAATACTGTGAAGATGGCTATAGAACCAAAACATAGTCTATGCAACCCCTATCAAATTACCAGTAGCATTTTCCACAGAATTAGAACAAGAGTCTTACAATTTGTGTGGAAACACAAAAGACCCCCAAATAGCCAAAGCAATCTTGAGAAAGAAAAATGGACCTGAGGAATCAACCTTTCTGACTTCATACTATACCACAAAGTTAGTTATCAAAGCAATATGTAGAGATTAATGGAACACGATGCTAAGTCCAGAGACTTTCTAAAATCATGTACCTATGGTCACTTAATCTATGACGAAGGAGGCAAGATTATGTAATAAGTAGTGTTATGAAGAATGTGCACTTACATGTAGAAGAATAATATTAGAGCACATTCTAACACCATACACAAAAACAAACTCAAAACGGATCAAGACCTAAATGTTTAAAAATTCCAATTTCCCATTGCATCAAAAAGAATAAAATACCTGGGAATAAACCCACATAGGGAAGAAAAGACCTGTGCTAAGAAAACTATAAGATGCTGATGAGAGCAGTAAAAAATGATGCAAACAGACACCACATTCTTGGATTGGATCAATCAATACTGTGAAGATGGCTATAGAACCAAAACATAGTCTATGCAACCCCTATCAAATTACCAGTAGCATTTTCCACAGAATTAGAACAAGAGTCTTACAATTTGTGTGGAAACACAAAAGACCCCCAAATAGCCAAAGCAATCTTGAGAAAGAAAAATGGACCTGAGGAATCAACCTTTCTGACTTCATACTATACCACAAAGTTAGTTATCAAAGCAATATGTAGAGATTAATGGAACACGATGCTAAGTCCAGAGACTTTCTAAAATCATGTACCTATGGTCACTTAATCTATGATGAAGGAGGCAAGATTATGTAATAAGTAGTGTTGTGAAGAATGTGCACTTACATGTAGAAGAATAATATTAGAGCACATTCTAACACCATACACAAAAACAAACTCAAAATGGATCAAGACCTAAATGTAAGGCCTAGTGCTATCAAACTTTTAGAGGAAAATATAGGCAGAACACTCTCTGACATAAATTGCCACAAGATCTCTTTTGACCCACCTCCTAGAGTGATGGAAATTAAGACAAAATAAACAAACGAGATCTAATTAAACTTAAAAGCTTTTGGACAGCAAAGGAAACCATAAACAAAACAAAAAGGCAATATTCACAATGGGAGAAAATATTTGCAAATGAAGCAAGCAACAAGAGATTAATCTCCAAAATACACAAACAGCCCTTGCAGCTTAATATAAAAACAACTAACAACCGAATCAAAAAATGAGCAGAATATCTAAATATACATTTTTCTGAAGAAGACATAACAGATGTCCATAAAGCCCAAGAGAGGATGCTAAATATCACTGACTATTAGAGAAATGCAAAGTAAAGATACAGTGAAATATCCCTTCACACTGGACAGGATGGCCATCATCAAAAAAAATCTACAAATGGTAAATCCTGGAGAGGGTGTGGAGTAAAGGCAACACCCCTACACTGTTAGTGGGAGTCTGGATTGGTGCAGTCACTATGGAGAACAGTACGGAGGTTCCTTAAAAAACTGCAAATAAAGCTACCATATGATAGAGCAATCCCACTCTTGGGTATATATCTGGAGAGAAGGATAATTTGATCAGATACATACACCCCCATGTTCATTACAGCACTATTTCCAATGGTTAGAACATGGGGAAGCAATAAAAATGCCCATCAACATAGGAATAGATAAAGAAGATTTGGTACATATATACAAGGAGATATTGCTCAGTAATCAAAAAGAACAAAATAATGGATTTGCAGCAGCATGGATAGACCTAGCCGTTGTCATACTGAGTGAAGCAGTTCCGACAGAAAAAGACAAATGTAGTATGATATCATTTACATGTGGAATCTTTTTTAAATGGTACAAATGAATTTATTTACAAAGCAGAAATAAAGTCACTGGTGTAGAAAATAAACTTATGGTTACCACGGGGGCAGACGGGGCAGGGGGAAGGATAAACTGGGAGATGAGGACTGACATATACACACTTCAGTTCAGTTCAGTCGCTCAGTCGTGTCCAACTCTTTGCGACCCCATGAATCACAGCACGCCAGGCCTCCCTGTTCATCACCAACTCCCGGAGTTCACCCAAACTCATGTCCATCACTCGATGGTGATGCCATCAAGCCATCTCATCCTCGGTCGTCCCCTTCTCCTCCTGCCCCCAATCCCTCCCAGCATCAGAGTCTTTTCCAATGAGTCAACTCTTCTCATGAGGTGGCCAAAGTACTGAAGTTTCAGCTTTAGCATCAGTCTTTCCAAAGAATACCCAGGACTGATCTCCTTTAGAATGGACTGGTTGGATCTCCTTGCATATACACACTGCTGTATATAAAAGAGATAACTAATAAGGACTGAGAGAGTTAAAGCTCAGGCAGGTTGATAGGGAGTCCAAGCACTATAGAGGAGGAGGAGGAGGCAAACATTTCTTTTTTAATTATTTTGCCTTGGTCACATAGGACATGTTTCTCTTAAACCCTGTGTTGCTATAACAACAATCTGGTTCACCTGAAAACTAGATTTCTTTAAGCCTGGAGCTAATGATTACACAGCAAAACAATATATCTTGCTCATGGAAATGTTTTTCTTTAGGCCCTATGACAAGGATTATAATTGTAACAATATATCTTGCTTGGGAACCTATTCTTCTTCAAGACTTATACCCCTGATTATGCAACATAACTATATATCTTGTCCAGGGACATGCTTCCAGAACCCATTCTCCCTGGTTAATCTTGGGCCAGTGTTATCTCAGAATGTATGCTGTGTGAGAGAGTCTGGGTAAAACTTTCACAACCTTGAGGCATTCTTTTTATGTATTTTCAGCAGCTAGCATAAGAGTATTACTCTTGCCTGGAAAATCCCATGGACGGAGGAGCCTGGTAGGCTGCAGTCCATGAGGTCGCTAAGAGTTGGACACGATGGAGTGAATTCACTTTCACGCATTGGAGAAGGAAATGGCAACCCACTGCAGTGTTCTTGCCTGGAGAATCCCAGGGATGGGGGAGCCTAGTGGGCTGCCGTCTGTGGGGTCGCACAGAGTTGGACACGACTGAAGCAACTTAGCAGCAGCAGCAGCAGCAGCATAAGAGTATATGATGCGCTACCCAAACTAGCAATGGGGGTACTCTTTCTACCTGCTTCTGATGTCTATGTCAGAAGCTTTCCCTTTCCTTTCACTTTAATAAAAGCTTTGCTGCACAAAACTTTGAGTGACAGAGACCACGTCTGTGGTCCTAGAGTGAAATTGTCTCCTTCGGAGACCATGAACTTGACACCAACCACCATAACCTACTGAAGAGCACAGGTAAGTCTACTCAGGGTAGATAGACAAGTACATCACACTCTGTAATGACCTCGGTGGGAAACTAAAGTTTGGATGTGTGAATATCTATAACTTACACAGTTTGCTGTACAGCTGAAGCTAACAAAAATTGCTAAATCAACTATACTCCAACAAAAACTTTAAGAAAAAGAAATTGAAAGAAATCTGGATACAAGACATGGATATTTTCCAGGCTTTCCATGCCTGACTGTGCTCAAACTCACCTGAGCACCTTAGAAGAGTATACATATTCCTGGACTATTCTCATAAAGGATTCTGCTATAGGGAAATGTGTTAGAACAGTGGTTCCCAATCTTTTTTTTAGCATCAGGGACTGGTTTCATGGAAGACAAATTTTCCACGGATTGAGGTGGGGATGGGGGGGATGATTTAGGGATGATCTTCATAAGGAGTAATCAATGTAGATCCCTTGCATGCCCAGTAGGCATATAGTGGGGTTTGTACTCCTATGAGAATCTAATGCCACCACTGATTTAACAGGAGGCAGAGCTCAGGTAGTAACGTGAGTGATGGGGAACAGCTATGGCTATAAATACAGATGAAGCTTTGCTTGCCTGTCGGCTCACCTCCTGCTGTGTGGTCTCATTCCTAACAGGCCACAGACCACCACTGGTCTGTGGCTGGAAGGTTGGAGACCTCTCTGTTAAACTACATTATGAGAATGCCATAACATCATGTCAGCAAAATCCAGACTGGAAAAAAGAGATGAAGGGAAAGATAGCAGATTCAAAGAAAGTAAGAGACATTTACCACCAATGTAATGTTTAAACTTAGTTGATTTCCATTTCAAATAAACGCAAGGTGAAAATAAATGAAAACAAAGAACATTTGGAACATTTGGAAGACAGTTAAAATTTTGAACACTAATTGGATATATGAGTTATTAATGTTTTTGTTCAGATGTAATGATAATAGTGTGTATTTAAAAAAACAGTTTGCATTATTACAGAAAAAGGTACTGAAATGTTTTTGAATAAAATGATATGATATTTAGCATTTTCTTCAAATAGGGAAGAATGAGTAGAAATAGATGAAGCAAGACTGGTCATTAGTTTGTAATTAGTTGATTGTTTTCATGAGAGTAAGTGGAAGTTCAGTTTGCTTTTTGGTCTGCTTCAGTATATTTTTTATATTTTCCATAATCAAACATTAATCTCCTAAGAAATATATTCTTTGAGCATGAGAATGACATGGTCTGCTCTTACCACTGATGTCCTAGACAATGAACTTAAGGCAAGAAAAAGCAAAATAAGGTGTAAAGAATTGCAAGAAACAATTAAATTGCTTCTATTCACAGACTATGGACTATCCTAAAGAATTCTCAACTCACCTACTAAGAAGAGCTAATAAATAAATTTAATAATACAGCAGGATAAAAAGTAACTTTTATACATAAATAGAAAAGATGCAAAAAAATTTATTGAAAAAATTTACTTACAATAGCATCAAAACCCATAAAATGCTGAGAAATATGTAGAATTTATCTCCTTGCTGAGAGAAATTAAAGGAGACCTAAATAATAAAATCAGATTATGTTCAAGAATTGAAAGATTCAGTGGAGTTAACACATCAGTTTTTCCTAAATTGTTGTATACATTTAATATGATCTCAATCAAAATACCAATGGAAATTTTCTTTGGTAGATTATTGACCAAGTAATTATAAAATTTCCATTATAAATCAAATAATCATAACAACCTTGAAAATGAACAAACTCAAAAGACATACAATTCCTGATTTTTCCAGTTACTTTTACACTTATTGTAACCAAAATAATATGGTAATGACATAAGTATAGACAAATAAATGGAATAGGCCCGAATATACATGGTAAATTAAATTTTGACAAAGATGTAAGTTAAATTCAATGGGGAAAGGAGAGCTGTTTCAATAAATGTTACTAAAATAATTGGATAGTCATATTGCTAGTTGCTCAGTTGTGTCCAACTCTTTGTGACCCTATGGACTGTAACCAGCCAGGCTCCTCTCTCCATGGAATTCCCCAGGGAGGAACACTGGATTGCCATTTCCTTCTCTATGGGATCTTCCCAACCCAGGGAAGGAAAACAGCTCTTCTGCATTGCAGGCGATTTCCTTAATTGAGCCTCTAGCAAAGCCATGCCACACATACACAGAAATGAACCTCAGCCTCTTATATGGCGTCATGAACAAATACTACCTTGGAATGGACCAGAGACCTAAAAATAGGAGTGAAAAATTTAAAACTTCTAGAAGAAAATGTGAGAATAATTTAATAATCTTGAATTTGCTAAAGATTTCTTAAGACACACAAAGTAATAACATAAAATAAAGAGGTTAAAACGTCTGCCTCTGATGCGGGAGACCCGGGTTCGATCCCTGGGTCGGGACGATCCCCTGGAGAAGGAAATGGTAACCCACTCCAGTATTCTTGCCTAGAGAATCCCATGGACAAAGAAGCCTGGTAGTCTACAGTCCACGGGGTCGCAAAGAGTTGGACATGACTGAGAGACTTCACTTTCACTTTCACTTTCATACATTAACAAAATTAAAATTTCAGCTATGTCACCCAATGAGTAAAAAAAGTAGCAAACTATATATAGACAAGGATAAAATATTTTCAAATCATGTACATATTATATTGTATTTTTACTTACATTTATATTTATCATGTTTACTCATATTTTAAATATAAGAATTCTTAATAAGAAAAATGCAAATGACCAATATAAAATGGCAAGAAGAATTGGTATAAAGTTGAATATATATCAATGGTTAATGAACAAATGAAAAGGTGCTCAGTATAATCAGTTATGGTGGAAATTCCTCAACTGTAACCAAAATAAGTTTCTATTTCTCATTAACCAGAACACCTAAAATAAAAAATGCTGACAACACCCAGTGCTAAGGAGGATGTCACAGACCTGTAATTCCCATACATTCCTGCAAGAGTGTAAATAGAAGAGCAATATTAGAAAGCAGTTTGATGGTTTCTTATTAAGTTAAATACACACCAATTGTAAGATACAGCAGTTACACGTCTACTCATTTACCCTAGGGAAGTGAAAAACATACTTCCACATGAAGAATAACACATGAATGTCTACAGTCAACATTCACAATACATGAAGACTGAAAACAATACAAATGGCTGTCGATTGGTGAAAAGATAACAAGATATGCTCTATTCTGACAATGAACTATTACTCAGGAATTACAAGGATAAACATCATATGTATTATACATTCTCACACATATATAAACATGGTTTAACCTGCTGTGTTTTTTGTATTGTCTGGGTATCAACACAGCTCTCAAGTTTCCTAAATAGTTTATCCACATTCTAGAAAAAATGTTTAAAAAGATTCACCCCTGTGATGGTCCCAATAGTGGGAACATAGACTTGGTATTGGAGAAGGCGATGGCACCCCACTCCAGTACTCTTGCCTGGAAAATCCCATGGATGGAGGAGCCTGTTAGGCTGCAGTCTTTGGAGTCGTGAATAGTCAGACATGACTGAGCGACTTCACTCACTTTTCACTTTCATGCGGTGGAGAAGGAAACGGCAAACCCACTCCAATGTTCTTGCCTAGAGAATCCCAGGGAAGGGGGAGTCTGATGGGCTGCCATCTATGGGGTCACACAGAGTCGGACACGACTGAAGCAACTTAACAGCAGCAGCAGCAGACTTGGTATAATAAAATAAATTCTACATTTTCTCTTCTTAATGGTTAAGACAGTGGTTTGAGCTTGTTTCATTTATTTTAATGTGACATTAAAGTGAGGAAGAAAGTTATTAAAGCATAATTATAATTTATTAAATTTTCTATTTTTGTATACTGAGAAAGTTAATATAATAAATTACCTTTTATTTTATAATAGATTAAAGCTACATTCATATGTAACCTTTGTTTTTAAAGAATCTAAATTAGAGGAAAATATTTCCTTTTGTGAATAAACAAAGAAACTAGGCTTAATAGAAATCAAAATAAGAAGAAATCAAAGGAAAATGATTTACCAAAACTTGTTATTTATTTACAATAGGTTTAAGCCTTTATAGGATATAAATTATATGTATCAATAAAGGGCCTTTCGACTTCTCTCCAGGACCTTTGGCACAACTATAAATTTGAATAAATCTTTCAATGCTTTTTTTTTTCTGATGAATTCTTTCTCTACAAATTAAATACTCATTGTAAGCTAGCAATATTTTATATACTTATTATGTTTCTTCATTTCAGGAGTATGTGTATGCCTTCATTCATTCTAGCAATCCCCATATGTGGAATGTTACAGCTTTTGTTAACATGTAATTATGTGCCATTAAAATAATAACAGCTGCCACTCATTCAGTACCTCCTATACCTGACGCTGTGCTAAACAAATTGCCTACATTATCTCAGTTAATCCTCACAACAGGCCTATGAAGGAGGGATAATAATTAATCCCCATTTTACAGATGAGAATTGAGTAGCTTAGAGAAATCAAGAAACATAATCAAAGTGGAACAGGGTTTGCATTAAACTCCTCACAACTTTGAAGCCTGTATTTTTAAATGCTAGAGTACACTGAAACTTACTTCTCTTGGCTTGATATATGTTATTTGAAAATATCTAATATGCTAGAGAGTGTGAGGCCAGATGTCCTACCTCACACAAAGAGAAATTTTCCAATCTTTCCTGCAGCTCTTCCCATATCCATAGAGCTGTATGGCTGAGTGGCACTAAGCAATATAAATACTGAAATTATCTAGATGTAAACATTACCTGTCACTAGGCTTCATTACACTACAAATCATTTCTAGTTGCATTTTACCTTAAACTTTGCTTATAAAGACTCCATTACCCAAAATGTCAGATTGATTATGCATTTAATTCTTCTCTCTATGAAAACTGAACTGAAAGAACAGTACATGTATTTAAAATGGAATTAACCTATAAAGACAATAAGAGGAGACACAACAGAAAAGGATGCTTTGAAACAGGAATAGGGAAAACTAATGACTTTTTTAAAATTACAGAATTTTGAGATGGTTAAAAAGAAATCTCCAGCACATAGATCAAAAAGATAAAATATATGAAAAATATAAAAGAAAAGGTAATAATAATTTTCCAGCATCTAATAATTCATTTAGAAAGAAGATGAAGCAACAG
>SJYT01055806.1:59512-113383 GCA_006410635.1 Cephalophus harveyi | reverse complement strand
TTTAGAAAGAAGATCAGAAAAAATAAAGAGGAGAGAATTATCACATAGAAAATAGAAGAAATAATTTTAAAAGTAAAAGACATAAATGCTCAGGTTTAAAATGTTCATTAAGTGCCCAAATTGAGCTTATGGACCCAAAAACAATCTTGAAATTTCAGAATGCAGGGACTAAAAAGAAAAGCTTCCAAGGAAAAGAAAGAACTCTCCTAGAGGAACATCAGATCCTCAACAGCAACATGGATCATAGAAGACAATTGTTTTCATTCTATGGGAAAAAAAAAAAATTGTTGTTAACCTAAAATTCTATATACAGTATTACTTAAGTATGAAGGTGAAATAAAGGTAATTGTAAACACACAAAATGTACTCCATTAGGTAATCTGTTAGGATAATATAACTTGCTAAAATAAGACAGAATGCTAACACATGTGTGTGTATATATATAATATATACCTATATATGTTTGTATAATATAAAATATACAGCATATGTATATCCAAATATACAGTCTCCAAAATATATTTAAACTACTCACTCTTGTGGAAAATTATTAGGACACATGCAAAAGAAGTCATCCAAGAAAGATGAAGCTGTGAGACTTAAGATCCAGGAGCTGTGGAGAGAGTACTGAAAACAAGCCCCAGAACAAAACAGCGGATTGGAGCATGAAAAACAGGAAGACTTCAGTCAGCCTGGTCGCTGCAGATTCTAACTACAAACGATGAAAGTTGGTGTGTGGCACCAGATCTCAGGGAATATTTGTTCTCCACTGAGAGAAATTTCAAGACATGCAGCTTTCCTCTTCATTGTGCAGGGGCAGAGAGAAGGGCAGTTCAGCTTAGTTCATCTCAGCTTTGAAAGTGTAACTCCATGTGCTGAGCTCTCCTGTGGCGCCCACACTCCAGGGGAGGCTTCCCTCTTTCTCCTGCCCCTCCCCAGTACAGCCACTAAGAAGCTGTGAAAACCGGATTTCATTTGGCAGCACCTTCAGGAGATGGGGCTACTTATCAAGTCAGGTTGCCATTTTAATGTACCTTTTGGGGTGGCCTCTGAAAGGTCTCTGCTGCGCTGTGCTCAGCGGCTCAGTCGTGTCCGACTCTTCATGACCCCATGGACTGTAGCCCACCAGGCTCCTCTGTCCATGGGGATTCTCCAGGCAAGAATGCTGGAGTGGGTTTCCATGGCCTCCTCCAGGAGATCTTCCCAACCCAGGGACTGAATCCACACCTCCCGCATTGCAGGTGAATTCTTTACCATCTGAGCCCCCAGAGGAGTCCAAGAATATTGGAGTTGGCAGCCTATCCTTTCTCCAGGGCATCTTCCTGGCCTAGGAATTGAACTGGGGTCTCCTGAATTGCAGGCAGATTCTTTACCAGCTGAGCTGTCAGGGAAGTCCTAAAAGTTCTTTACCTTCTAACAAGATTGTGGATTCCCTTTCAGAAATGAATGAGTCATTTTCAGTCACCAGGGTCTCCAATTTGCCATTCTTATGAATGTAATAGGTACTGATCTTTTTATTCCATCCTTTCACCACCATTTGCTTATTTAACTGCATGTACATGTATTAATAATTGAAGATTTATTACTGATTATTTATTTATTACTTCATTTTATAAACCTAACTAGAAACTGAGGTTTTCATTCTTGCCAAAAGTCATTTCCAAAAGAGAAAATATGAATATGACTAGATAAGTCCATAATTCACATAATTCATATTTCCAAGTAAAGCAGATGAGACTCTTTTCACTGTAACTCATTATAGAAACAAAACTTAGTCTCATCTACAAGGAGATCCCCAGGATGCTGAAAGCGTTCCGGGAGAATATGATCTGGGAGGGACACCACCACCTACACTGAGCTGCCAAGCCCGAAAGGGTCATAGTCACAAAGGTGGTCTATTGCACTCAGATGCTAAGGGCCCACCCTCTCAGGCTTCTGTAGCTTAGTTTGAGTTCTGCAAGTTTCATTCTGTAGCAAAATTAAAGACACTTCTCAAGGCCAGAAAAAGCAAACAAACAAACAAAAAACTGAATCCACAGCTGGAACTCATTAAACCTATCCCCATAACCAAAATACTGACATCATTTTTTTTTCCCCTGGAAACTTGAAACTAGAAAAGAAAGACCCTGCAAAAGTTAAAGCTGAGTGCTGAGATCATGGGTTTATGAAGGGTAAGGGTAGATATTCACGAATTCATTTTCCTCTATATCTACAAAAGACATGAGCGTACTTTAGTGATAAGAGACTATTGCTCACTGAAAGAAGTAGTGCCTGATGACTTACAAAGTCTCTCTGAGGCCCAGCTGTATTTACATCATTTTTTGTGGTTAAAATAGTTAGCCCTCAAATCAGACTTAAAATCTTCATCTCACCAGCAATGTGATCTCCCAGGCTATTTAAGCTAACTTACTCCAGTTTTCTCATGCGTAAAATGAGGCTATTGTGAGTATACTAGATTGTTTGTTTCCAGATTTTTGCTGCCTTCCCAGCAAGAGAATTCCACATTCTTGCTCACTGATGGGTGGCCAGTAGTGCACTCTTGCACTGACAGTCACACTTAGTCTCCTGACTTGCTCTGACCAGTGGAATATGAGCAAGATGAACAAATGACACAGCTGAGCAGAATGCCTAAGAAATATTGTTTAATCATTCCTTTTAATCTCCCTGCCCTGGAAACTTGAATCCTCAAATAAACAGGACATTTTGATCAAAGAACAGAGCAGAGTCTGTGCTGACCTCAGTTGACATGTGACATAAGCAAGAAAAACAGAAAAAAAAAATTGATGTGATAAATCACTAAAAATTAGTAATTGTTTGATACCACAGAAAAGTCTAGCAAGGGTAAAGTATACAGAAATTGGTGGTAGGAACGTACTATAAACAAACTCTAAACAGTGTGGTGTTAGCTTCAGGGCTAGCTAGTAAGGGGAAAGGAAATGGTTATTGGCTGGAAATGGTAATGGCTGGAAAAATAATGACTCTTGTATGCAGTGGTTGCTGCTGTTCAGTGCCTAAGTCGTGGCTGACTCTTTGCAACCCCATGGATCGCAGGACTTTAGGCTCCTCTGTCCTCAACTGCCTCCAGGAGCTTCCTCAGATTCATGGTCATTGAGTCAGCGATGTCATCCAGCCTTCTCATCCTCTGTCGTCCCCTTCTCCTGCCTCAATCTTTCCCAGCATCAGGGTCTTTTCTTATGAGTCAGGTCTTTCCAACAGGTGGCCAAAGTACTGGAGCTTCAGCATGTCTTCCTAGTGAATATTCAGGGTTGATTTCCTTTAGGGTTGACTGGTTTGATCTCCTTTCAGTCCAAAGGACTTCTCTAACATCACAATTTGAAGCATCAGTTCTTCAGCACTCAGTCTTCTTTATGGTCCAAATCTAACATCCATACGTGACTGCTGGAAAAACTCTAGGTTTGACTATATGGACCTTTGTCAGCAAAGTGATATCTCTGCTTGTTAATACACTGTCTAGGTTTGTCATAGCCTCCCTTCCAAGAAGCGAGTGTCTTCTAATTTCATAGCTGCAATCAACAACTACAGTGATTTTGGAGCCCAAGAAGAGAAAATCTGTCACTATTTCCACTTTTTCCCCTTCTATTTGCCATGAAGTGATGGGACCAGAAACAGTGTCAGACTTTATTTTCTTGGGCTCCAAAATCACTGCAGATGGTGACTGCAGCCATGAAATTAAAAGACACTTACTCCTTGGAAGAAAAGTTATGACCAACCTAGACAGCATATTAAAAAGCAGAGGCATTACTTTGCCAACAAAGGTCTGTCTAGTCAAGGCTATGGTTTTTCCAGTGGTCACATTTTTCCAATGTGAGAATTGGACTATGAAGAAAGCTGAGCACTGAAGAATTGATGCTTCTGAACTGTGGTGTTGGAGAAGACTCTTGAGAGTCCCTTGGACTGCAAGGAGATCCAACCAGTCCATCCTAAAGGAGATCAGTCCTGAATATTCACTGGAGGGACTGATGCTGAAGCTGAAACTCCAATACTTTGGCCACCTGATATGAAGAACTGACTCATTAGAAAAGACCCTGAGGCTGGGAAAGATTGAAAGTGGGAGGAGAAGGGGATGACTGAGGATGAGATGGTTGGATGGTATCACCTACTCAATAGACATGATTTACTCTGGGAGTTGGTGATGGACGGGGAGGCCTGGTGTGCTGCAGTTCATGGGGGTCACAAAAAGTCAGACACAACTGAGCAACTGAACTGAACTGATGGCCTGGATGCCATGATCTTCGTCTTTTGAATGTTGAGTTTCAAGCCAGCTGCTTCTCTCTTCTCCTTCACCCTCATCAAGAGGTTCTTTAGTTCTGATATCATCTGTATATCTGTTGTTGATATTTCTTCCAGCAGTCTTGATTTCAACTTGTGGTTCATCAGCCTGAATTTCTCATGATGTACTCTTTCTTGGGTCGTAAAGAAAGCAAGGGAATTCCAGAAAAATATCTACTTCTGCTTCACTGACTATGGTAAACCTTGAACTGTGTGGATCACAACAAACTGAAAAATTCTTAAAGAGATGGGAATACCAGACGGCCTTACCTGTCTTCTGAGAAACCTGCCTGCAGGCCAAGAAGCAAGAGTTAGAACTGGAAATGGAACAACTGATGGTCAAAAATTGGGAACGGAGTAGGTCAAGGCTGCATGTTGTCACCCTGGTTATTAAACTTCTATGTCCAACTTCTGTGCCAAATAACCAGGGTGACCATTCACAGCCTTTTGCTACTCCTTTCCCAATTTTTGACCAGTCAGTTGTTGTGATTCCTGTTCTAACTCTTGATTCTTGACCTGTATACATGTTTCTCAGAGGACAGGTCAGGTGGTCTGGTACTCCCATTTCTAAGAATTTTCCGCAGTTTGGTGTGATCCACACAGTCGAAGGCCTTATCATACTCAATGAAACTGAAGTAGATATTTTTCTTAAATTCTCTTGCTTTCTCTATGATCGAAGTGAGAAGTGAAAGTGAAAGTGTTAGTCACTCAGTCGTGACCAACTCTTTCTGACCCCGTGAACTGTATCCCTCCAGACTTCTCCATCCATGGAATTTTCCAGGCAAGAATAGTGGAGTGGGTTGCCATTTCCTTCTCTAGGGGATCTTCCCAGCTAAAGGATCAAACCCAGGTCTCCTGCATTGTGGGCAGACTCTTTACCATCTGAGTCACCAGGGAAGTCCCTATGACCCAAGGAATGTTAGCAATTTGATCTCTGGTTCCTCTGCCTTTTCTAAACCCAACTTGTATATCTGAAAGTTATGGTTCACATACTGTTGAAGCCTAGATTGAAGGATTTTGAGCATTGTCTCACTAGCATGTGAAATGAGTGCAATAGTATGGTAGTTTGAACATTGGCATTGCCCTTCTTTGAGACAGGAATGAAAACTGACCTTTTCCAGTCCTGTGACCACTGTTAAACATTTAATATATTTGGCAAAAATATTGCCTCTATAATTTGAAAGACAGATAATATAACAAGAACTTTGCCTTTAGATAAAAACATGAAACATTAGAATGTTGATAGTGTCAATCAGATATTTTGGGATGCTTTGGACAATATAAGAATAAAAATGCTTAAGCTCAAAAAGTATTGCAACTGCAAAGGCTCCAAAATATAATATCAGTTTTCAAAGTGGAGTTGAAGAATACAGAAAGCTCAGAAATTCCAGAATTTGTGGCCTTGCAAATGGAAATACTTAGATAAAAGATAACACTGTATAACATTCTCAGTGACAGAGTTTAAGACAATCCTTGGCAAGAAATAAAATATTGTCCTGGTTAACCAACCTTTGGTTGGAATTTCTGAATTTTCCAAGGTGAAACAGTAAATTAAAAAAAAAAAAAAAACTCAGGATAAAATCTAACTAAAGCTGTGACTTACTACAAAAGCCTGACATACTCAGATTGTGTGTGATTAAGGGAAAAAATATTTCTGATTCAAGAAATGCACTATTGTATGAAATGATGTGAGAAGAATACCAGAATGCAGAGAAGCAGACATTATGATGAAGGACAGAAGATGATTGCATTATTATTTTCAAATAGTTTCTGCCCTCTCCTGCATCCTCACTTGTTGACATCTGATTACAGTCCCACCTATGGGAAGAGCTTATTTCCCCATCCCACTGACTGTTAAACTTGGCCATGGTACCTATTCTGTTAGCTACTGTGGCCTCGTGGAAGTTGTAAGAGCTCTTGCATGATTTGGCTATTTCTCTTTATTTCTCTGCCTTGAATCTAAAACAGAGTTGGGCCCCTAATACAACATGTAATGGAGCAAAAAGTAAATCTTTGGTGTTGCAAGCTACTTAGATTCAGAATTATTTGTTACCAGAGCAGAGCTTGGCAAAAACTGGCTATTATGGAAATACTTTAATTAGGGGAATGTTTAGAATAGCTCTTGGCACACAGCATGTACTCAGTGAATATTTGCTATAATACTTCCTTAGAACCCCTGTAATGTTCCAATAAATTTCTCTTTTTGCTTTAGCTACTTTTGTTCTCTAAAAATCAACATTCCCTATATATGATCAAAATATTCTATTAAAAAATATAGCTAATTAGCTGGTAAAATTTTACAAGTTATTCTGTGATCCAGAAAATCATAAACAACTGACTCAGTGTAATTACAAGCATATCATCATACTAGACAGCACAATATGTGAGCATTCAAATCAGAGCTATTGTTTCTATTGGATAATTTCCAATAAGCAGATAGTTGCCTGAAATGCAATTTCCTAGTTTCATAAGTGATAAAATAATATCCTCAAAAATTGTAAAGCCATATCTTTGATTTTTAATTCTTTTTAATTTTAAAAGAGAGTAAAACATAAATGAACAAAATTGTAGTATGTGGGTAAAATGACAAAAAAATAGCTCAGTTTGAAGTCATAGAAACTCTATTAAGTAAACTACCCACTTGACCATCATTTAAAATACTAAAAGATGATTCTGTTAAAGTGCTACACTCAATATATCAGCAAATTTGGAAAACCCAGCAGTGGCCAGAGGACTGGAAAAGATCAGCTTTCACACCAATTCTAAAGAAGGGCACTGTTAAAGAATGTTCAAACTTCCAGACAATTGCACTCACTTCCCATGGTAATAATGTATGCTCAAAACCCTTCAAGCTAGGCTTCAGCAGTACTTGAATTGAGAACTTCCAGATGTACAAGTATTTTTGGAGTTTTGAAAAAGCAGAGGAACCAGAGATCAAGTTGCCAACATTTGTTGAATCATAGAGAAAGCAACGGAATTCCAGAAAAAAAACATCTACTTCTGTTTTATTGACTATGTGAAAGCTTTTGACTGTGTGAACGTCTTAGCTACTCAGTCGTGTACAACTCTTTGAGACCCCATGGACTGTAGCGCCCCCATGCTCCTCTCTCCACGGGATTCTCCAGGCAAGAATACTTTGACTGTGTGGATCACAATGAACTGTGGAAGATTCTTAAAGAAATGGGAATACCAGACCATCTTAACTGTCTCCTGAGAAACCTGTATGCAAGTCAAGAAGCAACTGTTAGAATCATACATGGAACAACTGACTGGTTCAAAATAGGGAAAGAAGTACAACAAGACTATATACTGTAACCTTATTTGTTTAACTTATATGCAACATACATCATGCAAAATGCTGAGCAGGTTGAGTTACAAGCTGGAATCAAGATTGCCAGAAGAAATATCAACAACCTCACATTATGCAGATAATATCATTTTAATGGCAGTCCGTCTAGTCAAGGCTACGGTTTTTCCAGTGGTCATGTATGGATGTGAGAGTTGGACTATAAAGAAAGCTGAGCACTGAAGAATTGATGCCTTTGAACTGTGGTGTTGGAGAAGACTCTTGAGAGTCCCTTGGACTGCAAGGAGATCCAACCAGTCCATTCTAAAGGAGATCAGTCCTGCGTGTTCTTTGGAAGGACTGATGTTAAAGCTGAAACTCCAATACTTTGGCCACCTCACGTGAAGAGTTGACTCATTGGAAAAGACTCTGATGCTGGGAGGGATTGGGGGCAGGAGGAGAAGGGGACCACAGAGGATGAGATGGCTGGATGGCATCACTGACTCGATGGACATGAGTTCGAGTAACTCCGGGAGTTGGTGATGGACAGGGAAGCCTGGTGTGCTGTGATTCATGGGGTCGCAAAGAGTCAGACACGACTGAGTGACTGAACTGAACTGAAATGAATGGCAGAACGTAAAGGGGAACTAAAGAGCCTCTTTATTAGTGTGAAGGAGGAGAGTGAAAAAGCTGGCTTAAAAGTCAACTTTCAGAAAAATGAAGATCATGGCATCTAGTCCCATCACTTCTATCATGGCAGATAGAAGGGGGAAAAGTGGAAGCAGTGAGACATTTTCTCTTCTTGGGAGCTTAAATCACTGTGCGTGGTGACTGCAGCCATGAAATAGAAGACACTTGCTCCCTTGGAAGAAAAGCTATGACAAACCTAGACAGCATATTAAAAAGCAGAGACAGCACTTTGCCAACAAAGGTCCATATAGTCAAAGCTATGGTCTTTCCAGCAGTCATGTACTCATGTGAGAGTTGGACCATAGAGAAGGCTGAGAACTGAAGAATTGATGCTTTTGATTTGTGGTACTGGAGAAGACTCTTGAGAATCCCTTGGACAGAGAGGAGATCAAACCAATCAGTCATAAAGCAAATGAACCCTTAATACTCACTAGAAGGACTGACACTGAAGCTCTAAAACTTCAGCCACCTGAACCAACTCACTGGAAAACACCCTGATGCTGGAAATAATTGACAGTAAAAGGAGGATATGGTGGCAGAGGATGAGATGGTTGAATGACATCACCAACTCAATGGACATGAACTTGGGCAAACTCAGGGAGATAGTGAGGGACAGGGAGGTTTGGCAAGCTGCAATCCATGGGGTCTCAAAGAGTCATACTTAGAGACTAAACATCAGCAACAATAGCAATTGACCATCATTATAAATAAGTATGATTCCATTATATTTATAAAGATCATCAAAAGTTTCTAATAAAAACAAAACTATGTAAATGAAATGTTAAAATCTCCCAATTTAAATTTGAGATGTACGTAAGTTGGATTCTTCTTACACATTGTACTTTCTCAAGTCACATATATATCAAAGCTATATTATGTTGACTAAAATTTACCATTGGTGATTTCTCAAAATATAAAATCTTATGTATGAATAAATTCTCATTCCTTAAGAAAAGATAGGAAATTAAATAGTCTGTTTTATGTGACAAGCCAGTTATTGACTCAAGTATTACATACAAAATTATCATCTGAAAAATAGAATGAAATATAATTCTTAGCTCCAATAATGGGTATATTTTATTTTTGTTTTTTTTTAAAGTCTTTGCTTCTTTTCTTGACATAGGGATATCATCAATATTAACCACTATTGAGATGTGTATAAGAGACAGGGCCAGAGGACTGGAAAAGATCAGCTTTCACACCAATTCTAAAGAAGGGCACTGTTATGTCCATTGAGTCGGTGATGCCATCCAACCATCTCATCCTCTGTCATCAGATGTGTATAAGAGACAGATATTAACCACTATTGTATGGTTATGTACACTAGAATATATAGAAGACCGGTATGAATCTGTGGTAGTACAAACGCTGACCATATATGACAGATATTTCTCTTTTTTTTTGAGCTTGTCCTATTTATTTATTTATTTTAAATGAAACAGAGTGAATATTTTAATGGTAAAATCTACAATTCACAAAGAAGATAGACATCATAAGCTATCAGTCACATTAACAACAAAGAAACAAAGATATATAAAGCAAAAATCAGAAAAAATACAAGGGAAAAGAAAAAATATATAATCATAGTGAGACATATTAGCATTTCTCTGAGAATATTTTATGAAGTGTAGAAAAGATAATAGAAACATCTTGAATGGAATGATGCAATTAATAACTTAAATATATTTATATTTAATTCATATTAACCATATCCTACACTGCTGCTGCTGCTAAGTCACTTCAGTTGAGTCCAACTCTGTGTGACCCTGCCCCTGGGATTCTCCAGGAAAGAACACTGGAGTGGGTTGCCATTTCCTTCTTCAATGCAGGAAAGTGAAAAGTGAAAGTGAAGTCACTCAGTCATGTCCGATTCTTAGCAACCCCATGGACTGCAGCCCACCAGGCTCCTCCATCCATGGGATTTTCCAGGCAAGAGTACTGGAGTGGGGTGCCATTGCCTTCTCCAATATCCTACACAAACATGCTTAAAATTTTATATCACATACCTTGTTATTAGATGTCCATAGGACATTCAGAAAAATTGGCAAAAAGATAAATGCTACTAAACTTCAAAAAAATAGAATTCTTTCTTTGCATGTGATTCAGCTATACATGTACACATATGTTATCTTTGAAATTATTTTCCAGTATATGTTATTACAAGCTATTAATTATAATTCCCTGTGCTATACAATAAACCCTTGTTGCATGTAGTGTATCTATTTTTTAAAATTACAGATCTATCATTCAATTCATACTAAGTCCAACCAGTAGAATCAAAATGGCATAAATCTTTTAGTTAGGCAAAAATTCATGTTTTCAAAATATATATATTATGCATATTATATCTGTGTATACAAAAGCTTTTCTACTATGCTTGAGAAAGAACATCCAAAAAAAAAAAGAAGAGAAGGAAAAATTGGAAAACATAAACTAAATGAAACTAGAACCCTGAATATGAAATAGAAAAAGTGAAACAAGCTAGATAAAAGTAAAAGTCCTCATATAGTCCAGATTTTTTTAAACATGGCTGCTCATTAGAAACATAACTAGAGCTCTGGCAAAAACAAAAACAAAAAACTCAATCACCAGGACATTTACATTTTTCAAAAAATTCCAAGATAATTCTGATATGCATATGATTTGCATCAATAAAAAGTGATTATAGGTTTGTCTATTAAGTGATAGTGCTGGTGACATAGAATTCTATATTTTTTCTGTTGTCCAATCATGATATAATGGTATTAAGTGAGCACTAGTTACATAACCCCAATCGTGAAAGAGATTTATCAGTTTTCACAAGCAGTGGCCACCAAGTACAGTTTTGAAATCCTCCCAGGTGCTGCTATCACGCTGTATCACAATGTGTCACGTGGGGTTATGAGAGGAAGTGCTGTATCAATAGTGCTTCCCATCTGTCTCCCCTACCTGACGCAGTAGCTGGTACATAGGAGCCACTCTAATAGGCACAGGGTAGTACAGCGGTTCAGAGAAGGCAATGGCACCCCACTCCAGTGCTCTTGCCTGGAAAATCCCAGGGACGGAGGAGCCTGGTGGGCTGCAGTCCACAGGGTCGCTAAGAGTCAGGTACGACTGAGCGACTTCACCTTCACTTTTCACTTTCACGCATTGGAGAAGGAAATGGCAACCCACTCCAGTGTTCTTGCCTGGAGAATCCCAGGGACAGAGGAGCCTAGTGGGCTGCCGTCTGTGGGGTCGCACAGAGTTGGACACGACTGAAGCGACTTAGCAGCAGCAGCAGCAGCAATACAGCGGTTAGAGGCTAAGATGCCAAGGAAAATTGCCTGGATTAAAGTCCTAGTTCTATGTAATTTTGCACAAACTACTGAACATCTTGGTATCAAGATTGTGTATAACTGTGTTTATGGAATTTTTGAGAGAATTAAATGAGCTAATCTTTATGAAGTGTACAAAATTAGTGTCTTATATGTAAGAAGTGCTGAACAAATATTAGCTATTATTTCCAGCTGAAAATTACTTGTACAGTGTTTTTGCTGTCCCTATTAAGCAACAAATTCATCACAAACAACTTTAATGCAGACCATTGGAATTGTGTGGCCTGGGAAGACAGTGTGCTCGCAGTTAAGTTCAGTCACTCATTCGTGTCCAACTCTGCGACCCCGTGAACCATAGCATGCCAGGCCTCCCTGTCCATCACTAACTCCTGGAGTTTACTCAAACTCATTGAGTCAGTGATGCCATCCAACCATCTCATCCTCTGTCATCCCCTCCTCCTTCTACCTTCAATCTTTCCCAGCATCAGGGTCTTTTCAAATGAGTCAGCTCTTCACATCAGGTGGCCAAAGTATTGGAGTTTCAGCTTCAACATCAGTTCTTCCAATGAACACCCAGGACTGATCTCTTTTGGAATGGACTGGTTGGATCTCCTTGCAGTCCAAGGGACTCTCAAGAGTCTTCTCCAATACCACCGTTCAAAAGCATCAATTCTTCAGCACACAGCTTTCTTTTTAGTCCAACTCTCACATCCATACATGACTACTGGTAGCTAGAAGTTATTGCTGACAACATCAGCCACCTTATAAGGCACATAGAGTAGGGGAATCAGCTTTACAGCCTCTTTAGTGCTTTACCTGCTTAGACCCTTCTATATTTTGCAAGGAAAGACCTGATTGGTCAGAGTCTATGTATGACTAAACCACATTTAATCTGTAGGGCTCTCAATCAATTCATAAAACTAGATGAGGAGCCATGCTCTGAATTTTCAGCATCCACCCTCTGAAATTGTCTTCCTCCAACTGAATAGACAGAATGAAAGAAGATCTCACTCAGACTTTGAATAGAAACCATGCATTCCAAGTAGCTGAGAACCAGAATTCCTTTTCTGAGAACAAGGTACATGCATTACAATTGAGGTTCTCTGATTCATGTTCTGCATCTTTTTCTGCATCATACAGAATGACTTGGGAGATCATATGACAAGAGTCTAGCATTCCCATGATTTTGACTGAAACACTGTCATAAAATAGAAAAATAACAATTATATGGCGCCAGACTCAGACTTGCAGATGACCTGGGGTTGGGTGTTATTTTATATGTAAACAATGCAAAAGTGATGATAAGTAATTATCATCCAATTTAAATAAATAAATAGAAAGAACACAAAAGTAAGTAGGACAACCCTGCTCTTAGAGGGTAAGCAATCTCATAAGGTGGGTAGTTATATGCAACACACTATGGAGAGTGTTTTTATAGAGACACATGCATAGGCAGAGAGGTAAGAGGAAATGGTCAGCTCTCCTTGATGAAGTCAGAAAAAGCTTTAGAGGAAGAAACAGGAGTTGTTTAGATCTAAAAAATAGGGGGTCAAGTGTTAGAGAAATCATGGGCAAATCACCGAAAGATTAAACAGCAAGATGGGTTTTGGCAAATAGAAGCAATCTATTTTTCTTTGGGAAAGAGGGCCATGAAGGATCTGGCTATTGGTGACCCTGGAAAAGTAGACAATGGTTACAGGGGTCATGGAAGGCTGCGTCTGTTTGGACTTTATCCTATCAGGGATGGGGAAGCCAGAAGGGAGTTTGAAGTAGCTCTGCTAAATTATAGTCTTTTAGACGGGGTGTGGTCTGAGAAAGAATATAGACTCTTCCTAGCCTGAATTTTTTTTCCAGATGACTTGAACACTGAAAGTATAAGGATGAAATTTCCTTAGAGGAAAGATAAAGATATTAATTCATGTTGCCTTAACCATGAGCAATAACTTAAAGACAGAGTACTCTAAACACAATTCTAGTTTAATTGCCCCCTAAAAATGAAACAAAACTAACTAGCAAAACAGAGACAATTTCAAACCGTTAAAATTAGAAATGAGCTCATGTTTAAGCTCAATTTTATAGTCTTTTTATGTGGGTTTCAGAAAATCTAGTTGATTCAATAAAATAAAATATCCCAGACACCTGGTATAATTAAAGCAAGTGAACCAAGTGGTAAAAATATCTTTGATGGAGGCTACGTTTGATGTTCAGCCAGAAAGACTACAGATTCTGCGATTCTAGAGTCTGAAAGAAATATATCAGTTGGATTGTGGATAGAGCAGAAATATAATGATTGCTTCTTGTGGGCCAGAAAGTCACCACCTATAAAGGGCTAAGAATACAAGCAGGTTTTTAACTGGCTCCTTGGGTAGTTCAAACGTATGTCAGTCAGTCAGTTCAGCCACTCGGTTGTGTCTGACTCTTTGTGTCCCCATGGACTGCAGCACACCAGGCCTCCCTGTCCATCACCAACTCCCGAAGTCCACTCAAACCCATGTCCATTGAGTCGGTGATGCCATCCAACCATCTCATCCTCTGTCATCCCCTTTTCCTCCCACCTTCAATCTTTCCCAGCATCAGGGTCTTTTCAAATGAGTCAGCTCTTTGCATCAAGTGGCCAAAATATTGGAGTTTCAGCTTCAGCATTAGTCCTTCAAATGAATATTCAGGACTGATTTCCTTTAGGATGGACTGGTTGGATCTCCTTGCAGTCCAGGGGACTCTCAAGAGTCTTCTCTAACACCACAGTTCAAAAGCATCAATTCTTCGGCGCTCAGCTTTCTTTATAGTCCAACTCTCACATCCATACATGACTTGGCAAAGTAATGTCTCTGCTTTTTAATACGCTGTCTAGGTTGGTCATAACTTTTCTTCAAACCTATGTACTCTCCTACATTTATCCAGAGGAAAACTAGTTGTTAAACATGTGTTGAAAATAATTGAGTCCAGTATTAAATTTAACAGGAAAGCTGTGGAAGCCCTCAAACTCTTTCCCATTGCCTTCTCATTCACTAGTGTAAATTGATCTCTCATATAAATCATCTTTTACTTGTTGGTCAGGTTGATTGCAGTTTTCCACACTAGTTCCTTGTCAATGATTCTTGATGGCAAACTCTTCATTCTCTGTCACTTGAAATGTCAACTTTTATTTATGAACCACAGGGGTGTTAAGTAATGGACACAGCATGTTTTGGAAAAAAAATTCTAAAAGATTATAAATTTCATTAAGTTCAATTATTTTTTCTCCCCAAAGCAGGAGGATGGGTAACAAGAACTACAGGGCAGCAGGTACCGTAAGGTGTTTATAGCTTACAGCTTCCACATGCTGTGATTTTACCGCAAATGCGCAGTTTCCATAGCAACTACCATATCATCTGATCCTACAGCTATTTTTAAGTTGCAGATAAATATTTTAAGGAAATGTGTCAGGATCGCAAGGTAAATTTATTCCCTCAATCTACTCTGTTTCCAGTGATACCAGCAAGAGTCCATTTTTGACAGAAAATGTGCTAAAGTAAGTATATCTATGTGTATGTTATGTATTGATTTTCAGATTATTAATATTAAAGTCCAACCCATTTCAAGTAAGCACTTTTATTTTTTCATATTTATATAGTAACTTAATTAACATATAAGTACCATATAATAAACAACATATATTTAAAGTATTAAATTTGGTAAATTTGACATATGAATACACTGTGAAACCATCACATCAAGGCAGTGGGCATTTTATAATTTCTTGTTCCCTTCCCTTCTCCAGTCATCCCCATCCATTGCCAGGCTACTGCTGGTCTGCTTTCTGTTATTAATTAGTTTACATTTTCTAGAAACTTCAGTAAATGAAATCATACAATATATACAATTTGTTCTTCAGCTTCTGTTGCTCAGCATATTTTGAAATTCGCCCATGTTTTAGTTTGTATCAATTGTTCATTCTCTTTTGTTGCTGAGTAGTGCTCCATTGTATTACATAGTTTCTTTATTCATTCTCTTGCTGATGGACATTTGTGCTGCCTCCAGTTTGGAACGATTACAGACAACAAAGTGATGTGAACTTCATGTCCAGCCTTTATGTGAACATATGTTTTCATTTGACTTGGGTCATCACACAGGAACAAATGACTGGAGGTATGCTAATTTTTGAAAAACTGTCTATTTTTCTTCTAAAGAATTTGTTCTATTTTACATTCCCACCTGCAACATATGAGAATCCCAGTTACTATCCTTGCCAGCACTTGGTATGTTCACTCTTTTTCATGTTAGTGATTCTAATAGGTAATGTACTGGCATACCATTTTTGTCTTAGTTCACACTTCTCTAGGTGGCTCAGATGGTAAAGAGTCTGCCTACAGTGCAGGAGACCTGGGTTCCATCCCTGGGTCAGGAAGATCCCCTGGAGAAGGAAATGGCAGCCCACTCCAGTATCCTTGCCTGGAAAAGCCCACAGACAGAGGAGCCTGGCAGGCTACAGTTCACGGGGTTGCAAAGAATTGGACATGACTGAGTGACTCACTTTCTTTCTTTCTTTTTTCTAGTGACTAATAATGTTGAACACTATTTTATGTGTTTATTTGCCATAAACATATCATCTTTGGTAAATTATATGTTCAAATATGTTGCCCATTTTTTAAAAACTGGGTTATTTTCTTACTATTGAATTGTAGAGCTCTTTACATATTTTAGATATCAGTCTTTTGTCAAACATGTGGTTTATAAACATTTTGTACCAATCTGTTAGTTGTCCTTTAATTGTTTTAATAGTTTCCTTCAAAAAGCAGACATTATAAAATTATACTTTTCAAATTTTCAAGGGAAGCTGAATCTTTCCAGATTATATGAAAACTGAATCTATTCTGACTGCAGAGAATGTCTGTAGTTATCACAAAAATCCAAGCTTTTAAACGATTATACTCAGCCATTAGTGTCAGCATAAAGTGGTAAAATTCTATCGATTTATCTACTTGTAGCAGATAAGTGAAGAAATAATAAAAGCAAAACAAGTCATATCACAAATACTTGGGAATATGACACAATTTGTATACCTATTCTACCCTTTATGAACATTTTTTCTAGGTTTTTTGGCTATTGATTTTTAAAGTGATGAATATTTTTGCTTGTGGTTCCTGGTGCACGTGGACACATGTTCTTCCTTATATGACACATATTTAGGAGTACAGTTCCCGAGGCACGTGGCATATGTAACTTCAATATACCAGATTACGCCTGAGGTCTGCATCACAACCTATACTCCAGCCCCATTCCCAGGTGGCACTGGTGGTAAAGGATCCGCCTGCCACTGCAGGAGATGCAAGAGACCTGGGTTCGATCCCAGGTTGGGAAGATCCCCTGGAGAAGAGCATGGCAACCCACTCCAGTATTCTTGCCTGGAGAATCCCATGGATAGAGGAACTTGGTGGGCTACAGTTCATGGGGTCACAAAGGGTCGGACACAACTGAAGCAACTTTCACAGCAATAGTGAAAGAGGATCACATTTGGTTCACATCTACATCTACATTTAGTGTTTTCCCACTTTCAGAAATTTTTGAAGAAGTTGGATAATATGCTAAAGATTATGCTTAGCTTTTATTTCATACATTTTCTGATTATATCTCTTCTGTTACTACCTTTTGGGAGCTCTACATTTAAAAATGAAGACAAAAAGGTCCCTACACATCCTAGAGGGATCACAGACTAAAGAATACAGAATTAGTGTAAAATATAAAAGATAAGCCTAATTTTGTGCTAAAATAGAAAGTCAAAATGGGGTCAGTGCATTTGTAGTATGCTTTATAACAATAAATAAGGTGATTATCAAGGATATTCACTTGGCTAGTTGGTTGATAACAACTCTAGTTAAGCCCAAGATTTATAGTTTACGATCAGGTAAAACAGGTGTGTGTGTGTTTGCCCACATACAAGTATAAGGAAAGGGAAATCTTTTAAGGACAGATAGGAAAGTCAATGTCCAATTCATCACTTGTTTCCTTTCAAAGATCAGCTCTAGAACTTTCAACGAGATAAGGAAACTTTTAGTAAAAGTCCAGTTAATAAAAAATGATAAGCTTTGTGGGCTGTAAGGTTTCTTTCTCAACTACTTGACTCTGCCTTTGTAGTGTAAAAGCAGCCACAGGCAATATGTAAAAAAAAGAGTGTGACTGTGTTTCAATCAAACTTTATTTACAAGGACAGGCTGTAGATCTGATTTTGTCCAAAGGCTATAGTTTGTAGACCAGTGAACTAAGGCATGAAATTTTTCAGAGTCAAATAATCTATAGAAAATCTATTAGTGTAGGTTAGTATCAATTACTTTATGGTGGTGGAGGTGGTGGTGGCGGTTTAGTTGCTCAGTCACGTCTGTCTCTTTGAGATCCCATGGACTGCAGCACGACATGATTCCCGGTCCTTCACTATCTCTTGGAGTTTGCTCAGACTCATGTCCATTGAGTCAATGAACCCATCCAACCATCTCATCCTCTGTTGCCCTCTTCTTCTCTTGCCCTCAGGCTTTCCCAGCATCAGGATCTTTTCCAACGGACCTTGATGAGTTGCCTCTTTGCATTAGGTGGCCAAAGAATTGGAGCTTCAATTCAGAAACAGTCCTTCCAATAAATATTCAGGCTTTATTTCTTTTAGGATTGACTGATCTCCCTGTTATCCAAAAGACTCTCAATGAGAGTCTTCTCCAGCACCACAGTTCAAAAGCATCAATTTTTTGGTGCTCACTCTTCTTTATGGTCCAACTGTCACATCCATACACGGAAAAGCCATAGCTTTGACTACACACACCTTTGTCAGCAAAGTGATGTTTCTGCTTTTTAACATGCTGTCTAGATTTCCCATAGCTTTTCTGCAAAGGGGCAAGTGTCTTTTAATTTCATGGCTGTGGTCACTATCTGCAGTGATTTTGGAGCCCAAGAAAATAAAGTCTGTCACTGTTTCCATTGTTTCCCCATCTACATGGCATGAAATGATAGGACTGGATGCCATGATCTTAGTTTTTTGAAGGTTGAGTTTTAAGCTAGCTTTTTCTCTCTCCTCTTTCACCTTTATCAACAGGCTCTTTAGTTCCTCTTCACTTTCTGCCATTAGGGTGATGTTATCTGCATACCTAAGGCTATTGATATTTCTCCTGGCAATCTTGATTCCAGCTTGAGCTTCATACAGCCTGGAATTTCATTTGGTGTACTCTGAATAGAAGTTAAATAAGTGGAGTGACATTATACAGCCCTGACATAGTTCTTTCCCAATTTTTCTTTTTTTTTGCCTTTCCCAACTTTGAAACAGTCTGTTGTTTGATGGCTGCTTCTAACTGTTGCTTCTTGACCTGCATATGGTTTCTCAGGAGGCAGGTAAGGTGGTCTGATATTTTCATTTTTTAAAGAATTTTCCAGTTTGTTATGATCCAGATAGTCAAAGGCTTTAGTGTAGTCAATGAAGCAGAAGTAAATATTTTTCTGGAATTCTCTTGCTTTTTCTCTGATCCAAAGAATGTTAGCAATTTGATCTCTGGTTCCTCTGCCTTTTCTAAACCCAGCTTTATATCTGGAAGTTCTCAGTTCATGTATTATTGAATCCTAGCCAGAAGGATTTTGAGCATTACCTTGCTAGCATGTGAAATGAATGCAATTGTGCAGTAGTTTGAACATTCATTGGCATTGCTCTTCTTTGGTATTGGAATGAAATGGACTTTCTCCAGTCCTGTGGCCACTGCAGAGTTTTCCAAATTTGCTGGCATATTGAGTGCAGCACTTTAACAGCATCATATTTTAGGATTTGAAATAGCTCAGCTGGAATTCTATCACCTCCACTAGCTTTGTTCATAGTAATGCTTTCTAAGGCCTATTTGACTTCTCACTTCAGAATTTTCTCTTAGCTTTAAAAAACTGAGATCATGCTATCCAGTCCTATCAAAGACTAATTTTAGATACCACATACAGTATGATACTGAATATGCAGTCTGAGAAAAAGAGGCATAAATGATGTGATTTCCTTAGGATAAGCATGTTGTTTAAAGACAAGGACTCAAAGAAGACTGCCTTGGTTTGAATACTTAGTAGCTGTGTGCTGGTCATAGTCCCAGTGAATAATTAGGAAAATAGAAAAAGATTTCATAATATTTAAGAGGTTGTTGTTGTTCAGTGGCCCACTGTGTCTGAATCTTTGTGACCCCATGGACTGCAGCACAACAGGCCTTTCTGTCCCTTGTTATCTACTGAAGTTTGTCCAAGTTCATGTCCATTGCATTGGTGATCCCAGCCATCTCATCCTCTGACACCCTCTTCTCCTTCTTCCCTCAATCTTTCCCAGCCTCAGGGACTTTTCCAACAAGTCAGCTGTTCACATCAATGACCAAAATATTGGAGTTTCAGCTTCAGTATCAGTCATTCTGAGTATTTAGGGTTGATTTCCTTTAAAATTGACTGCTTTGATCTCCTTGCTGTCCAAGGGACTCTCAGGAGTGTTCTGAAGCACCATAGTTCAAAGGCATTAATTTTTCAGTGTCCTGCCTTCTTTATAGTCCAACTCTCACAACTGTCTGTGACCACTGGGAAGACCAGAGCCTCGACTCTACAGATCTTTGTTGGCAGAGTAATGTCTCTGCTTTTTAACACACTGTCTAGGTTTGTCATTTAAGAGCTACAACTAATTAAAAACATATTATGTGTCTGGCAAGAAATTAGTCATAACACCTCTATCAAGGTAAATATAATTATCACCCTATTTTATAGATTAAAGAAAACAAAGACACAGAGAAGTAAAGTAGCTTCCCCAAAAGCACACAGCTAGTAAGTATTCAAACCAAGGCAGTCTTCTTTGAGTCCTTGTCTTTAAACAACATGCTTATCCTAAGGAAACTACATCATTTATGCCTCTTTTTCTCAGACTGCATATTCAGTATCATACTGTATGTGGTATCTAAAATTAGTCTTTGAGTTATTTACCTTTTCAATGACCAGAAGTAAGAGATTTGATGCTACAAAGCAATACAAAAGATAACTTCTTGCTATGTTTGCACAGAACAGAAGATATGTTAGTTGCTCTGTCCTGTCCTATTCGTTGCAACCCCATGGACTGTAGCACTCCAGGATCCTCTGCCCATGAGATTTTCCAGGCAAGAGTACTGGAGTGGGTTGCCATTTCCTTCTTCAGGGGATCATTCCAACCCAGGGATCAAACTTGGGTGTCCTGCATTGCAGGCAGATTCTTTACCATCTGAGCCATCAGGGAAGTCCCCTATGCTTGCCTAGTTGTAACTAAATATGATATGTTACCAAAGAAAAGACATTTTCCTTTTGTCTAGAACAACTTTGATGTGGACTGAATATTCTTGTGCTCTCCAAATTTACATGTAGAAATCCCAGCCCCCAGCATCATGGTATTAGGACACAAATCTTTGAGAGGTGATTAAGTGATGAGGATGGAGCCCTCATGAACAGGATTAGTGCCATTATAAAAGAGAGCTTTCTTACCCCTTCTGCCATGTGAGGACACAGGAGAAGATGGCTATCTATGAAGCAGGAAGTGAGTTCTTATCAGGCACTGAACTTGTTAGCATTACGTACTTGAACTTCCCTCCAGAACGGGAAGAAATAAATTTTTGTTGTTTAAGCCACCCAATCTGTGGTAATTTGTTATAGCTGCCTGAACAGACGAAGACAAACTTACCTGTAGATTTTTCCAAACTCTTTAAAACTTTCTTCTCACTCTCCTGAAAACTGATCAATTTCTTTTCAGTACCTTCTGAGCACCTTTTTTCCTACTGCTCTTGGAGCACTGATCACATTGGGCACAGGTATTAATAACTTGCTTGTATATTTGTCATTTTCTCTGGGCTGTGGGCTCCTCGGGGACAGGAAGCATAAAGGAGGTTTACCTTTATGTCTCCAGCATCTTCACAGGGTCTACTGCAGAAGGAACACAAATACCTGATGAATGCTTAAATGAACTCATGAATCAGTATTTCCTCCAATCAACAGATCGAGGATTGTTAACCTCCAAAGAAGAGATAAGACCTCATCCAGCAATTCTAAAAACATTTTTGAAAGATGCTTTCTTAATGGAACACATCTGTTTCACTAGTTGCTTATTCACTAGTGTATAAGCCCCATTGAAGAGCATCACTCTCCCATAAACAGCAGGCTCTGCAACTTGGAAGAAGTCAGCCTAAAGCACCCTATCTGTCCCTAAGCTGCATATGCCATTGCTTTGTCTTTTCAGAGACGCTTCCACCGGGACACAGCTAAGCCCATATACTTCCTCTCAAATTTGAATAATATTGCTAAAGAATCCGTTATAAGAAATTGTCGAGAACACTTAAGGGAATTGCTAGATAATTTCATAGTAGTTCTGCATAAACATCCTACGTGCTAGGCTGTGTGAGACCGCTGGCTTCTCTCTGTGTGCTCTTTCCCACTTTGCATGAAACTGTCAATATCACCACTGTTGTCCTTCCAGATAAAATGTCGAAAGAAATTTGATGTTCAAAGCTTCCATTTTGCTGGATTAAATTGTAATAAGTTTAAAATTTTAAAAGTGATGTTTCAACTCAACACATGGGATAGGAGTTTCAAAACACTAGAGGGGAAAATTGCAAAGTAATTATTTATTCTTTTGTTTTGTCTTTCATGACATGAAATCCTTTGCTGAATTATTCTACTTAGAAGGTTTAGGGTTGCTTTTTTTGTGTCGGCGTATATATTTTTTATTTGTTTTTGTGACAATGGTGGATTATCGCTTCTCAAAGGGTGGTGGTGCAAGAGGCAAGCTGTAAAACCCGGAGAGGCTGCCAGCGATTAGGCAGCTGGGCGGCCTGGGAATCACCTCCATCACACTGCTGTTTCTTTGCCAGTTCTCTCTGCTCTCTCTTCTAGGGATGCGGGGGTTGGGGGGCAGGAAGCTTTGTCTTTTTCTTTACATAATTCTCATAGGCAGAATGAATAAACCTTTTTTTTTTTTTTCACTTGCCAGAGCCTTCTGATACAGCATCAACTTCCACATTTATAATTCATGGTCTTGCTTTGATTTACAATCAGTTGTCAAAAGCGTACTTAATGAATGATCAGGGCTACACTATTCAATGTGTTAAGGGGGTTCTATTCCCAAATCCACGGGCTTCCCATGTGTACATATGCTGTCCACATGGATTAATAGAGTGTCCATTTTTTTAAACCAAAACGGTTCTCAAGTATGCCTCACTCTGATAACTGAGATGGTATGTGTCCAGTGCTGGTAATAAATGAGCGTCAGTCTAAGGGCACAGAACAGGTTTTTGCTTCTCTCCCTTTCTCTCTCCCCCTCTCTCTGTGTCTTTCTGTGTCTCTCTCTCAATCTGTGACAGACTCCCCTTTCCTTCTAATACACTGTCCCATGTGGTTGTGAGAAAGGAATACAAATGTGAATGTGTGTGTTTTGAATTCTCTTATTTGGGTACATGAGGGAATTTATGTGCTGTGTGTGATAGTGCTTAGGAGCTGGTCCATAACTATTTATCCAACTGAATTGTGGGTATTTGGATTTTTTTTTTTAACTTTCTAAGCCTGACTATAGTGGGTTCAACAGTGGCTTCCCTAAAATATATCAGTTTCCTAATCACCAGAACCTGTGAATATTACCCTATACAGCAAGAGTGAATATTACCTTATATGGCAAAATATGTGATTAAGATCAGAAGGGGCTTATTCTGGATTATCCCATATACCCTAAATGCAATCATCTATGTCTTTAGAGTGAGGCAGCGGGAGTGTTGAGACACTCACAAAGAAGACGGAGGCAGTATGGCCACAGAGGCAGAGTCTGGAATGATATAACCACAAACCAACTAAAATGCCAGGCAACTGTCGGAAATGAGAAAAGGCAAGGAGCCCATTCTCCTTCAGAGGCTCTGGGGACGCTGCAGCCCTGCCAATACCTTGATTTCAGCCTTCTGGCCTCCAGGACTATGACAGAGTACGTTTCTGTTTTGCTAAGCCACCCAGATTGTGGTAATTTGTTACAGCAGCTACAGGAAAGTAGGTATTCTGTACAGAGAGAAACAGCAAACCAAGTGTGATCCAGGCAAGCCCCAATATTTGAGGCAGCAAAAAATAATGAGGCGGAAATGGTAGCAGTAATTCAGGTGGCAGAAAGGGGAAAAAAACTAGTGTCAGTGGTCATGAGTATTAATTGCGATTGTTACTGTTCAATCACCAAGTCATGTTCGACTGTTCACAACCCCATTGACTGCAGCACACCAGGCTTCGCTGTGCCTCACCATCTCCCGGAGTTTACCCAAGGTCATGGACCTTAATTGTGATTTGCTAATTACAAATATTAACAGAAGAGAATAATAATTGGAAACTCAGTTTGCAACGTTTTGAACGACCACCAATCTATCAAGCAGGCTTTATTTTTTTCCATTTTACACATGAAAAATCTGAAATAATAGAGATTATGTAGATTGTCTGAGATCAAACAGATAAAAAGTGGCAAACACAAGATTCAAACTCAAATGTTTATAAGTTTTCCTCTGCTTTACCACCCGTAGGCCAGGACTGTGGAAAAGGGTGGTAGGATCCAGACCCAACGAGCAGTGTGTTGATAGGAACTGGACAGTGCCAAGGCTTTGCTTAGTTCTGGGCAAACGTCCAGAGCAATCGAGGAGGGAGCACAGTGCAGTAAGAGGTGAGTGTGGGCCTGGGGAAGGCGCTTGCAGCTTGCAGCTTGACCACTGGTCGCCTATGTGTGTTTTGACTCACTTCCTCATCTTTACGATGTGACTAATGATATCTCTCCAACAAATCAAATCATAAGAGGACATATATAAATAAAATGCTTGCTTCAAAATCTAGCAGGAAAAATATTTCTCATTACTTGGTAGGGTTGGAAGAAAATTGGACTATACAGTAACAGGCATTGCTACTGGCTAGTGTAAACTACATGCTACATTTTTGAAGTAGATATTGAGTCAAATTTAAACTATAGGAAAAAAAAAAGAGTGGTTTGTGTCTTAGTTCTTTTGAGCTGCAATAGAAAAAATACCACAGAAAAGGTGGCTTATAATTAGTGAAAACTTATTTCTCACTGTTCTGAAGGCTGCAAGTCCAAGTTCATGATGGTGGCAGATTCAGTGCTGGATGAGAGCTTGCTGGTTCATGGCGGTCTTTTTTGCTGTGTTTTCACCTGGGCAGAAGGGGAAGGGAGTTTTCTCAGGTCCCATCTATAGAAGCGCTAATTCCACTTATGAGGGCTTTCTCCTCATGACATAGTCACCTCTCAAACATCCCACCTCCTAATCACCTTAGAGGTTAGGTTTCAACACATGGATTTTGTGGAAGCACAAACCGTTCCGACCCTAGCAGTTTGGTTTGTTAAACTAATCACTTGATTAGAAATCCAGTTCTCTAGAGTCCTTAGGTTTCTTGTCTACACAGTGAACTACAATAGATTTCAGAAACACTTAGCTTCATCCAAAGAAAGATATGTTATGTATCAGAAATACAGATAACTATCCTAAAGGGCTGGCCTGTACCTTGACATTTAACATATATTAGGCTACATTTGATACAATTCTAATTGGCTTTCTTTGTCAAACTTTTGGGATGCAAATTTTGAATCAGCATCTTGGGATGTATCAGTCTTTCAGGCAGAGCTTCTCACTTATAAGAATATATTAGTAGTATTCACATTTCAAGGCAATTCTTTGGTATTTTTTTTTAATGCATAATTTTATTTTTTTTCCTTTTATTTTTTTGTGATTTTCTTTTTTTAATTTTATTATTATTATTTTATTTTATTTTCCTTTACAATACTGTATTGGTTTTGCCATACATCAACATGAATCTTCCACGGGTGTACATGTGTTCCCAATCCTGAACCCCCCTCCCACCTCCCGCCCTGTACCATCTCTCTGGGTCATCCCAGTGCACCAGCCCCAAACATCCTGTATCCTGCATCGAACCTGGACTGGCGATTTGTTTCTTATATGTATTATACATGTTTCAATGCCATTCTCCCAAATCATCCCACCCTCTCCCTCTCCCACAGAGTCCAAAAGACTGTCCTATACATCTGTGTCTCTTTTGCTGTCTCACATACAGGGTTATCGTTACCATCTAGGAAACGGCAAGCCACTCCAGGACTATTGCCTGGAAAATCCCATGGACAGAGGAGCCTGGTAGGCTATAGTCCATGGGGTCAAAAGAGTCAGACACGACTGAGCGACTTCACTTTATACTGTATTGGTGTTTTTCTTTCTGGCTTACTTCACTCTGTATAATAGGCTCCAGTTTCATACACCTCATTAGAACTGATTCAAATGTATTCTTTTTAATGGCTGAGTAATACTCCATTGTGTATATGTACCACAGCTTTCTTATCCATTCATTTGTCAGTGGACATCTAGGTTGCTTCCTTGTCCTGGCTATTATAAACAGTGCTGTGATGAACATTGGGGTACACGTGTCTCTTTCAGTTCTGGTTTCCTCAGTGTGTATACCCAGCAGTGGAATTGCTGGTCATAAGGCAGTTCTATTTCCAGTTTTTTAAGGAATCTCCACACTGCTTTCCATAGTGGCTGTACTAGTTTGCATTCCCACCAACAGTGTAAGAGGGTTCCCTTTTCTCCACACCCTCTCCAGGATTTATTGCTTGTAGACTTTTGGATCACAGCCATTCTGACAGGTGTGAAATGGTACCTCATTGTGGTTTTGATTTGCATTTCTCTGATAATGAGTGATGATGGTATTTTTTAAAAATGTGAAATATAAAGCATTTTCTTGAGTTTACTTCAACTGAAAATAATACACAGTTGATGTGAAATATAGGTTCTTTGAGACTGAAGAAGGAAATTTGGCTTTGTTTTTCAAAAAACAGAGTAAATGGAAACAATGATGGAACATTTATATATATGCTTACATATACATAGATTAAAATGGATTATAAATTAATGCATCTTTCAAATAGAATTATTTAATAGATTATTCAAAAAAATTTTTTTAATTTATAAAATTCTTCACTTGGCTTAACTTCACTGCATTCCCATAAGTTTTAAATGATATTAATTTTTTTAAAATAATGGACACTTTTTGGAAATTTATGAGCTGTGGTGCTTCTGAAGCAAAGATGATATCATTGACCCATGACCCGTAAGACGTGTTCTTTGAATGACTTTTGTTTTAGCATTGAGAATGTTTTCTAATACGTGTGAAATCTCTCCAAATTTCTGGACAACCGGCTGCACATTTTTATGAATGGACTTTGGGTCCCAAGGCTGTTAGAAGCCTAGAGCTGGAGTGGAGCACACTTTCACTCACTCACGTGAGACCAAGTCAGTGACCCTAACCTCATTAGCACATTTTTCAACCAATGGATAAAGTTACAGTGTATTCCTTCCTCTAAGAGGGGAGGTGCCCAATCCCAAAGAAGGGCAATGCCAAAGAATGCTCAAACTACCACACAATTGCACTCATTTCACAAGCTAGCAAGATAATGCTCAAAATCATTCAGGATAGTCTTCAATAGTACATGAACTGAGAACTTTCATATGTACAATCTGGATTTAGAAAAGGCAGAGGAACCAAAGATCAAATTGCCAACATTCACCGTTGCTGCTGCTGCTAAGTCGCTTCAGTCGTGTCCAACTCTGTGAGACCCCATAGACAGCAGCCCACCAGGTTCCCCGGTCCCTGGGATTCTCCAGGCAAGAACACTGAAGTGGGTTGCCATTTCCTTCTCCAATGCAGGAAAGTCAAAAGTGAAAGTGAAGTCGCTTAGTCATTCCCTACTCGTAGCAACCCCATAGACTGCAGCCCACGAGGCTCCTCCATCCATGGGATTTTCTAGACAAGAGTACTGGAGTCGGTTGCCATTGCCTTCTCTGTAACATTCGCTGGATCATAGAAAAAGCAAGTAAACCTCAGAAAAACATCTATTCTGCTTCATTGACTATGCTAAAGCCTTTGATTGTCTGGATCACAACAAACTGTGGAAAATTCTTAAAGAGATGGGAAACACCAGACCACCTGACCTGCCTCCTGAGAAATTTGTTGCAGGTCAAGAAGCAAAAGTTAGAACCAGACATGAAACAATGAACTGGTTTCAACTTGGGAAAGGAGTATGTCAAGGCTGTATATTGTCACCCTGCTTATTTAACTCATATGCAGAGTACACTTGCAAAATACTGGGTTAGATGAAGCATAAGCAGGAATCAAGATTGCCAGGAGAAATATCAATAATCTCAGATATGCAGATGACACCACCCTAATGGCAGAAAGTGACTGTGGACATTGACTGCAGCCGTGACATTAAAAGACACTTGCTCCTTAAAAGAAAAGATATGACAAACATAATCAGCATATTAAATTGCAGAGACATCACTTTGCCAACAAAGGTACATTTAGTCAAAACTATGTTTTGTTCTAGTAGACATGTGTAGATGTGAGAGCTGGACAATAAGGCTGAGCACCGAAGAACTGATGCTTTCAAACTATAGTACTGGAGAAGTCTCTTGAGAGTCCCTTGGACAGCAAGGAGATCAAACCACTTGACCATAAAAGAAATCAACCCTGAATATTCATTGGAAGGACTGATGCTGAAGCTGGAGCACCAATCCTTTGGCCACCTGATGCAAAGAAGTGACTCACTGCAAAAGATCCTGATGCTGGGAAAGACTATAGGCAGGAGAGAAGGGGACCACAGAGGACAAGATGATTGGATGGCATCACTGAGTCAATGGATATGAGTTTGAGTAAGCTCCAGGAGATAGTGAAAGACAGGGAAGCCTGGCATGCAGCAGTCAACACTGCGGTCCAAGTCCTGGGGTCACAAAGAATTGGACACAACTGAGCAACTGAACAAGAGGAGAGGTCAGAGCCCGATTCTTACATGAAAGATTCAGAATCCTTTCTAAAGAACAAAATGAGAACAAATGATGATCCAGTCCACATAATCTGACTTTTAGATCTATCCTTCAGTCACTGGATTTCCAGGTGAGTGAAGAATGATGATAGCCTTGTTTTTATATTTAGGTTTATCATGGAGATCAGATTTTTAAGAGCATGAATGGCTTGGGCTTTCTTGGGAAGAGGTAAAGTATGTTGCAGCTGAAAGATAAAGTGTAATAAAGGGACTAGAATTGTTTATTTTTAAATCAAAAGATATAGCTGTGATTTTCCTAAGTGATTACAGGCTCTACCTCATAAGTGAATAAAGGGTAAAAATGATAGCCCAGGTAGATGTGAAAATAATCCACAAACAAAAGCACACCTTGCATTAAAAGAGTTCCACCCAAAGTACATCATAGACTTGAGTGAATTAACGACTTAGCAGGACCAGCATTGAGAAACTGAAACTATCATTTGTCCTGAAACTGTGAGATTCTCAAATGTAAAAACAGCTTTGCCAAATTTATTATCTATCCCTTTTTCTTTGTATTGAAGTGAATCGTGTTTTTTAAAATGCTAATTGGTGGTTCTGCAAGGATTCCACAGTGCCCCACACTAATTGCATCACCTGCAGAACTCTCAGTCGGACTCCACTTCCAACCTGTACAGTCAGGAAGCCTGACAGGAAAACGTGTGCTCAAACTTCTCAACAAAGAGGAAATTACTTTACAGTCTGCTGTAAACATGTAAGAATAGCTGAGAGTTGTTTCATTTCGCTCATTAGGGATGGTCTAACTAAGCTAATCTATACTGTGTTTATATAGATCCTTTTCCTTATTTTTGGATAAGTGCTATATTTATGGCCCATGTGTTGAATATTTGAAATAGTTTAAATTGATATATGCAGCACTCTGGCTTGTTTATAGCTGAGTTGATTAAATTGCCCCACTTGACATCTTACATGGTTCTTTCCCACATAAGTTATTCTAATCAATGTGAAAGTTTGGAATTATGTGTTTGACAGCTGGCTGTTGGCTCTAAGCAGTTGATCAAAACAGTAATTTCAAATTGGGCCAGGGTGTATGGAATCCTTCACAAGACCGAGAAACCAATGTACGGCAGAACCTTGGAATGGACAGGAAAGAAAAGGCTACAGCCACTGTATACTTCATTTTGTTTCTCACCCTTCCAACTGTGACCTACAGAAAGTTAATTTCTTCATGCCTCAGATTTCTCATCTGTCAAATGGGGTTAATGTCATTTGCATGAAACATATGGAAAATGTCAATTTTTAAAATAAAATGTCAAACATCAGCTATTTAATATTTTCTCTAATAATAAAACCCATATCATAGGACTATAAGAAGGATTAAATAAGTTGATGTAGATAAACCACTCAACACAGTGGCTGAAACATATTAATTACATGCACATAAATGCTAATATAAAATATAATTATCAAGGCTTGGTTCTTGCAAAGGGAGATGTATAGTACGGTAATTGGCATTCTGATGCTGTTTCTATATCATCTCATTTTTTACCTGATGGGACCGGGTGAGAAATTACTAAGCAGTAACCCCAGTAGAGACAGAACTACCTGTTCTATAAGTCTGGAGTGGGTGCCTGATTCGAGAGAAAACAGTTCAGAAACAAGGTCAAGTATAAGCATGCAATGAGTGTGGGTGCCAGGGGTTGAGTCTGGGAGTTCATTATCTTGTTCCAGAATCTGGCCACTAAGTCAAAGTTGGACAATTCAAATATTAAATCCTGGTATATCTAAAAAGTCAGGTTGTAGTCATGGTCACAGAGGAGAGTGAGTTAAGAAAGACTCCGAAACCTCAACATGGGATGGCATGGACAACTTCCAAATGGCAGCATCACCGATAAAGCTCCAGCCCTCGGTTTAGAGTTTTGAGTCAACACACAGGGCCTCAAGCCATAATGACTGGCCACTGGGGAAAGGTCTTTTGCCTTTTGATCCCCGAACTCCTGGAAGCTGCCTGGATAATTATAAGCCTTAATGCTGTAATTCTGTTTACTCTGTGGAGATGAGAGTGCTGTCTGCTACAGTTCCTATGGGATGTCATCTCCCTAGAGAAAGACTAATGAGGTCAGGATATGAATTTGATCAATTTTCTTGCTGTTCAATTGAAAGACCACAACACCTTCTAAGAAAATTGCCATGAGTCTCACAATATTCTCAGAGCTCCAGTTCCTTCACAAATCATTCCTTAGTATGTTTCAAATCAAATAAGATTGTTTGCTCTCCATGTATGCTGTTCAGCTTCACCATGAGGTCATTCCAAGGCTTGAAAGATAACTGAAAGAAATGTCAAATATCTCATCTTAATTTTAATATAACTCAACAGCAATAAACAATGTTAACACCTATCAGTAGCATGTATAAATAAGAAGCTATCTTAGATGCACTGAATATTTTAGTTTTATGTTGTTGTTTAGTCACTAAGTCAAATGGGGTTAATGTCATTTGCATGAAACATATGGAAAATGTCAATTTTTAAAATAAAATGTCAAACATCAGCTATTTAATATTTTCTCTAATAATAAAACCCATATCATAGGACTATAAGAAGGATTAAATAAGTTGATGTAGATAAACCACTCAACACAGTGGCTGAAACATATTAATTACATGCACATAAATGCTAATATAAAATATAATTATCAAGGCTTGGTTCTTGCAAAGGGAGATGTATAGTACGGTAATTGGCATTCTGATGCTGTTTCTATATCATCTCATTTTTTACCTGATGGGACCGGGTGAGAAATTACTAAGCAGTAACCCCAGTAGAGACAGAACTACCTGTTCTATAAGTCTGGAGTGGGTGCCTGATTCGAGAGAAAACAGTTCAGAAACAAGGTCAAGTATAAGCATGCAATGAGTGTGGGTGCCAGGGGTTGAGTCTGGGAGTTCATTATCTTGTTCCAGAATCTGGCCACTAAGTCAAAGTTGGACAATTCAAATATTAAATCCTGGTATATCTAAAAAGTCAGGTTGTAGTCATGGTCACAGAGGAGAGTGAGTTAAGAAAGACTCCGAAACCTCAACATGGGATGGCATGGACAACTTCCAAATGGCAGCATCACCGATAAAGCTCCAGCCCTCGGTTTAGAGTTTTGAGTCAACACACAGGGCCTCAAGCCATAATGACTGGCCACTGGGGAAAGGTCTTTTGCCTTTTGATCCCCGAACTCCTGGAAGCTGCCTGGATAATTATAAGCCTTAATGCTGTAATTCTGTTTACTCTGTGGAGATGAGAGTGCTGTCTGCTACAGTTCCTATGGGATGTCATCTCCCTAGAGAAAGACTAATGAGGTCAGGATATGAATTTGATCAATTTTCTTGCTGTTCAATTGAAAGACCACAACACCTTCTAAGAAAATTGCCATGAGTCTCACAATATTCTCAGAGCTCCAGTTCCTTCACAAATCATTCCTTAGTATGTTTCAAATCAAATAAGATTGTTTGCTCTCCATGTATGCTGTTCAGCTTCACCATGAGGTCATTCCAAGGCTTGAAAGATAACTGAAAGAAATGTCAAATATCTCATCTTAATTTTAATATAACTCAACAGCAATAAACAATGTTAACACCTATCAGTAGCATGTATAAATAAGAAGCTATCTTAGATGCACTGAATATTTTAGTTTTATGTTGTTGTTTAGTCACTAAGTTGTGTCTGAATCTTGTGACCCCATGGACTGCATAGCCTGCCAGGCTCCTCTGTCTATGGGATTTTCCAGGCAAGAATACTGGAGTGAGTTGCCATTTCCTTCTCTAGGGGATCTTCCCGACCCAGGGATCAAACTTGTGTCTCCTGCACTGGCAAGCAGATTCTTTACCACTGAGCCACTGGGAAAGCCCTTTGGTTTTATAAATATATGTTAATATAATTGAGGCAAAATGCTCTATTTCATGGTAGCTCAGACGGTAAAGCGTCTGCCTACAATGCGGGAGACCCGGGTTCAATCCCTGGGTTGGGAAGATCCCCTGGAGAAGGAAATGGCAACCCACTCCAGTATTCTTGCCTGGAAAATCCCATGGACCGAGGAGCCTGGTAGGCTACAGTCCATGGGGTCACAAAGAGTGTGACACGATTGAGCAACTTCACTTCATTGCATATGTAATATGTAATAGCTTATATTACAAGTTACAAAATAGCTTATATATAAGCTAGCCAATTATATATAATACCATATTTTAGAACATAGTGTTAGGCTATGAACTCTCCACTATCTATTTGATTTGTCAAAGATCCGGTACATCTTTTGGTGGGCTTGTTGCTACCACAATAAAGACTATCTACATGCCTCTTCTACTTAAGCCCGTGTTAGTTCAAGTTACTTTGTACCAGCTATTTGAATAGCTCTTATGTAGATTAGTACAATAGAGATAGCTAGCTTGGAAGAGGCCTAAATTTGACTCTGCCAGATACTTATAGATGACTGGAAAGCAACTGAACACTCCAGGTCTTGGTTTCTTCTATAAATACAAGATAAAGAAATATACCTCAGGTAGGCATTGTGAGAAAGACAGGGGAACTAAAGCAACAGTTCTGTGTAACAAGGAGATACTCAGAAAACCTTAATCTCTTCTCCTTGTTCCTGGAATCACGAGCACTATGGAGGGAGTACTTTGGATTCAAGATGGCAGAGTAGAAGGAGGCTCATCCTCCTGTAAGAGCATCATAATCGCAACCAGCTGTTGAACAACCATGGAGAGGAGGTCTCTGGAACCTATCAAAAAAAGATATTCCATGTCCAGAAACAAATAAGAAGCCACAGTGAGATGGTAGGAGAGGTACAATCACGATAAAATCAAATCCCATACCTGCTGGGTGGGTGGCAAACAAATTGGAGTATAATAATACCACAGAAGTTCTCCCAAGGTTGTGAAGGTCAGGCTTCCAAGCCTGGGGACCCGACAAAGGGACTGGGAATCCCCAGGGAATCTGACTTTGGAGGCCAGCGAAATTTGATTACCAAGACTTCCACAGGACTGGGGGAAACAGAGACTCCAGTCTCGGAGGGCACAAACAAAACCTCGCGTGCAGCAAAGCTCAGAGGAAGGAGCAGGGAGCCCACAGGAGACTGAGCCAAAGCTGCCTGCCGTGCTGGAGGCTCTCTGGTGGAGTCACGCATGGGCAGGGACTCCCCACAGGGAGGGGGGCCTGGCAGCAGCTGTGTGGGAAGGTCCCCCTTGGTGTAAACCCTCTTGGAGGCTGACATCAACCCAACCACAGAGCCCTCAGGCCCCAGGATTGGGTTGCATCAGGGTAAAAAGCTACCAGGGAGGGAGGGCGTCCCCACCCATCAACAGATAAATGACCTGGAGGGCAGAATGGTGGAAATCACTGCCACAGAACAGAAAATAGAGAAAAGGATGAAAAGAAATGAAGACAGCGTAAGAGACATCTGGGATAACACTAAATGCATGAAAAATCGCATTATAGGATCCCAGAAACAGATTAGAGAGAGAAAGGACCTGAGAAAATATTTGAAGAGATAATAGCTGAAAATTTCCCTAAATAGGAAAGAAAATAATCAACCAGGTCCAGGAGGCACAGAGAGTCCCAAGCAGGAGAAACCCAAGGAGAAACACACCAAGACACACAGTAATCAAACTGGCAAAAACTAGACAGAGACAAAATATTAAAAGCAACAAGGGAAAAATGACAAATAATGTACAAGGGAACTCCCATCAGACTAGCAGCTGATTTCTCAGCAGAAACTCTACAAGCCAGAATGGAATGATGTGACATACTTAAAGTGATGAAAGGGAAGAAACTACAACCAAGAATACTCTACCCAGCAAGGCTCTCCTTCAGATTTGATGGAGAAATCAAAAGCTTTCCAAACGAGCATAAGTTAAGAGAATTCAGCACCATCAAACCAGCTTTACAACAAATGTTAAAGGAACTTCTCTAGGCAGAAAACAAGAGAAGCAAAAGAGCTACCTACAGAAAATAAACCCAAAACAATCAAGCAAACTGTAATAAGATCATCATGTTCACTCCCAGACACCAATTATGCCAGAGTTTTGAAATTCAGATAGGCAATTCAATTCATCTTGATGTCACCTTGATGTAGGTGGTGGCGGTTTAGTCGCTAAGCCATGTCTGACTCTTGCAACCCCATGGGCTGTAGCCTGCCAGCCTCCTCTGTCCATGGGGATTCTCTAGGCAAGAATACTGGAGTTGCCAGTTCCTTCTCCAGGGGATCTTCCCGACCCAGGAATCTAACCCAGGTCTCCTGCATTGCAGGCAGATTCTTTACCAACTGAGCTATGAGGGAAGCTAGGATCATACATATCAACAATTTCCTTAAATGTAAATGGATTAAATGCACCAACCAAAAGACATAGTCTAGCTGAACAGATGAAAACATGTGCATGTGTGCATTTCCACTTAACATGTCACTCTGCTTGATCCCCCCCCCCAGATTGTATGTAATTATTTTATATTGTTAGGTTAATCATGTCCACATTATGGCTTGCAATAGTGATTATCTTTTATTTTTTGTGGCTGTTGATTGTGAAAACTGATAAATATCTTTTACTATTATGATTATGTAACTGCTGCTGCTGCTGCTAAGTTGCTTTAGTCGTGTCCGACTCTGTGTGACCCCATAGACAGAAGCCCACCAGGCTTCCCCCATCCCTGGGATTCTCCAGGCAAGAACACTGGAGTGGGCTGCCATTTCCTTCTCCAGATTGTGTAACTATTACTTACTTAATACCATTTTATCATGATTGATCAACAGGAAAAAAAATTATATATCACCAAAACTACCATTAATAGAAAATCCTGTAATCACTCTTTAATATCCAGATGCATCATAATTATCTTGGAATTTTTTGAAAGCTACAAATGTGTAGGTATTCCTTTTTTTTTTTTTGCCGGAGCTCTAGATATGTTTCTAATGAGTAGCCATGTTTATAACAACTGGATTGTATGAAGATCTTTTATTTTGTCTAGTTTGTTTCATTTTTTCCATTTCATATTCAGTGCTCCAGTTCATTTAGTTTATGTTTTCCAGTTTCTCCATCTCTTCTTTTTGTTTTTTTGATGTTCTCTCCCAAGCATTTATCAAGCATAGTAGAAAAGCTTTGTGTACATGTATATAAATAATATATAATATATATATTTTAGAAAACATGTTATCTGTCAATTGGCTCAGAGGTTAAAGCATCTGCCTCCAATGCGGGAGACCTGGGTTCGATCCCTGGGTCGGGAAGATCCCCTGGAGAAGGAAATGGCAACCCACTCCAGTATTCTTGCCTGGAGAATCCCATGGATGGAGGAGCCTGGTAGGTTACAGTCCATGGGGTTGCAAACAGTCGGACACGACTGAGCGACTTCACCTTCACCTTTGAATTTTTGCTTAACTAAAAAATTTATGACATTTTGATTCCACTTGTTTGACTAGTATGGATAGAATGCCATATTTCTAATTTAAAAAAAAATAGATTTACAACAAAGGTTTACTGGATAGCACAGGGAATTATAGTCACTATCTTGTAATAACCTATAATGGAAAGTAATTTCAAAAATAAAATATTTGTACATGTGTAACTGAATCACACACCAAAATAATCATATTTTTTGAAATTTAGCAATGTTTATCTTTTTGCCAGTTTTTCTAAATGTCCTATGGACATCTAATAACAATGTATGAGATACAAAATTTTAAATATATTTGTGTAGGATATGATTAATATAAATTAATTAATATAAATCAAATATATTTAAATTATTCATGACATCATTCAAGATGCTCCTATTCTTATTTTTTCTTCACTTGATAAAATATTCTCAGAAAAATGTTAGTATGTCTCACAATGATTATATATTTTTTCTTTTCCCTTATATTTCTTCTGATTTTTGCTTTATGTATCTTTGTTTCTTTGTTGTTAAGGTGTCTAATGGTTTATGATGTCTATCTTCTTTGTGAATTGTACTTTTTATCATTAAAAAATATTCATCTTTGCTTCATTTACAAGTATCACTGAGGGAGAGGGTTAGCAGCAGCCTTATCAATGAAAGTGAAAATCGCTCAACTTTCACTTTGAAAAGTGTCCAACTCTTTGTGACCCCATGGGCTATACAGTCCATGGAATTCTCCAGGCCAGAATACTGGAGTGGGTTGCCATGCCCTCCTCCAGGGATATTCCCAACCCAGGGATTGAACCCAGGTCTCCCACACTGCAGACAGATTCTTTACCAGCTGAGCCACTAGGGAAGCCCAAGAATACTGGAGTGGGTAGCCTATCCCTTCTCCATCGGATCTTCCCGACCCAGGAGTCGAATCAGGGTCTCCTACATTGCAGGCAGATTCTTTACCAGCTGAGCTACCAGGGAAGTCTTATCAATAGTTAGTATTAAAATTTCCACAATTACTTTGGTAAGAACAATAAAAAGCACCTTCTGCATAAACTTATATGACTGACTTGATAATAGCACTTAATCCTCATAAAATACTGTTTTCTTCATCTTACCATTGAAAAATAATGAGGCCCAGAGAGCCTGAAGAACCTGCCTAAAATCATATAGTCAGTTAACAGCATGTTTTGGAACTGAACCCAAGTCTTCTGACAAAGTATGGTGATCCTGTAATCTAGTCTCTTAAGGCCTAATAACATTTCTCAAATTTTCATATCTGGAGAAATAGATTGTTTTAGGTCTACTAGATAGAATTAAATTATATTCATCCCAAAATACTAATGCATTATAATAACAGACATAGACTGAATGCATGCCTGAATGTAGTCAGACATACATTCAGTGACAAAAAGGGCCTTGGAAGACTTCAGTTAATTTGCCAACTATTCATTTCTTTCTTCTTGTGCACTGAAAGGAGAATAGAGCCTGTTGTGCACTATACATACTCAAAGGGCCAATTCAATTGGAAATTTTAGATTTGAGATATTGGTATTAAGTTGATAATCATTATGCTTTAAAGATGAAGAGACACATTTTCATACAAGCTTAAAATCACTGATTTTTTTTTCTGCTGATATACTGCTTTTATCTTTGCTGGTCTTGACTTTAATTTTTTCAATGTGATAATATTTCATGTGTCAAGTAGAAAAGTGTGATGTTACTGGAAAAAGATGAGACAAAAAGGTGATGAAATGCTTCTCTCCTTTTCATGATATCAAGATTATTGGATAAAGTATGGATCCAATGGAAAGGAGGGAACACAGTACAATTTGTAAATGTCAAAGTTTGCTATTTTCTTAAAACTTCCTAGCTATGTATGAATATATATTAATTTCAAACAAATGTCTATGTTCTAGCTACTACTATAGGACAAAATACTTACGTATTACCTACATATACAGCTTTGAAAGGCAAAGCATACATAAAAATTGTGAGAGATCTGTCCCTGCTTAATAAAGTCAAAATTCCTTTACGTTTCCAAGCATCCTTATTCATTCAGTGCTTGCTTATGTGTCAAAGTTACAGTTTTTGCAGAAGTCATTACATCTTCTGGTAACAATACAACTTTTTCCAAGGATGCCTCCATCTTCTACTTCACTAGCCAAACTACACCAACTGCTACACCTACTGGCAATGGTGAAATTGCAGGGGTCGCCGCGCATCTTTCCTGTCAAACCTACATCAGTGCTTTGAGGAAATAAACTAGGCTAAAAAAGGTCTGGCAATGCTCTTGTGTGTTTGAACAGAAAAGTAATCTACATATCACTGTCATCCGGTACCTCTGAAGATGTCAGGAGGCAGGTCATTTCTCTCTGCTGAAGTGCTTTTTTCTTTTATTACCAACCCTATAACAAGATTATTGAAATGATTTGACAATAGTCATGCCACAGCTATAGATACTTGTTGAAAGTAAATAATAAAAGCATTTTATCTGAATGGCTGTCATTTTCCTGTTGAGGGGTACGTCTGGTACATAAGTACATCTGTATGCGTGTCTGCCTTATGTGAACCGCTCTAATTTGGTTATCCTGATAGGTGCCATTGTAACTTCATTCTAACAATATTAGCAAAGAGGAAGAGGTCGGTCATTTTCAAACTGTAATTTGCAGTCACTCCAGTCAAAGGGATGGCAACAAGATTGAAACCAAGTAAGAACGGATTTTAAGGAGACTACTGGAAAGTATTCAAGCATCATACCATAATCTGATATTTTAGTTCACCTAAGCAGCCTTAAGTTAGAGAAATTAAACAAGCTCACTGTACTGAGATGAAAAAGTCAGTAAGAAAATACAGGCTACTCTTAAGATGAAAGGGATAAATGATTTTACATATGATATGTTGATCTGCTAAATTTAAGGAGGGCTGGGTTACTTTCAAATGAAGCAGTATTTGTAGCGTGATTTTTAGTTTCCTTAAATACCATTTTTTAAAAAAATCCTAAGCAGCAACACATTTTCAGAGATTTAATTGTTTTATTTTCCTTATACTTCAAGTAATATCTAAAAATTTGCTTCAGTTCAGTTCAGTTCAGTCGCTCAGTCGTGTCCGACTCTTTGCAACCCCATGAATCGCAGCACACCAGGCCTCCCTGTTCATCACCATCTCTCGGAGTTCACCCAGACTCACATCCATCGAGTCCGTGATGCCATCCAGCCATCTAATCCTCGGTCGTCCCCTTCTCCTCCTGCCCCCAATCCCTCCCAGCATCAGAGTCTTTTCCAATGAGTCAGCTCTTCGCGTGAGGTGGCCAAAGTACTGGAGTTTCAGCTTTAGCATCATTCCTTCCAAAGAAATCCCAGGGCTGATCTCCTTCAGAATGGACTGGTTGGATCTCCTTGCAGTCCAAGGGACTCTCAAGAGTCTTCTCCAACACCACAGTTCAAAAGCATCAGTTCTTCAGCACTCAGCCTTCTTCACAGTCCAACTCTCACATCCATACATGACCACAGGAAAAACCATAGCCTTGACTAGACGGACCTTAGTCGGCAAAGTAATGTCTCTGCTTTTGAAAATACTATCTAGGTTGGTCATAACTTTTCTTCCAAATTTGCTTAGAGTGACATTAAATACAAGGAAAGAATATCATGTATATATGTAGTTAATTTACTATATTCTACAAATACTTACTGGGTACATCCTGTGTGTCAGGCATTTTGCCAGGCACAGTTCAGTTCAGTTCAGTCCAGTCGCTCAGTCGTGTCCGATTCTTTGCGACCCCATGAATCGCAGCACGCCAGGCCTTCCTGTTCATTACCATCTCTCGGAGTTCACTCAGACTCACGTCCTTCGAGTCAGTGATGCCAGCACAAGGCAAAGAGTATTGTTCTCATGGACCATTCTGTCTATCTAGAAAGAGACATCAAGCAAGAAATAATGGCAAAGTGTGCTATGGTGTTAAAGATGAGAGTATGATGTTTCCTGAGATTGGGTGTCTAAAGGTCCAGGAATCGGGTAGACCTCATGGAAGAATTAAAATTAAAATTCCTAACTAAAGGATGAATGAAATTTAGCTTAATAGAGGGACCAGGGAAGACAGCATTAGGAAAAAGAATCAAAAGCTGCCCAAACGCTGGAAAGCTAGAGAGTTATCTACATAGAAATCAGAAGCCGCTGATCTCATTGAAAGTTTGTAGAAGAGTAACATAAGATGTGAGCATTGGGATATCATTCTGACTACAGTTTCAAGAATATTTTAGAAAAAGCAAGACTTGGGTGCATTGGAATCACTTAGAAACCTACCGCAACAGTCTAGCTGAGAACCAGTGGTAGCCTGGGGTAGCAAGTTAGGAATGGGCATGGTTTAGGATATGAAATGGCAAATAAATATAACATGATGAAGAAAAAGGAGTAAGAATCCTGTTGTTGTTTTTTTTTTTTCCCCAACTTGGTGGGGTGTTTTCTACTGGGCTAGAGGGACTTCCCTGGCAGTTCAGTGGTTAAGTCTCTGCACTTCCAACTCAGGGGGCAGAAGTTCAATCTCTGGTCAGCCACAGCTCATGCAGCATGGCCAAAAGAAAAAGTAATTGGAAAGAAATAAAGATTAATTGAAATCCTGTAGCATATATACATATGGCTTCCCAGGTGGTGCTACTGGTAAAGAACCCACCTGCCAGTGCAGGAGACATAAGAGATGCAGGCTCAATCCTTGGGTTGGGAAGATCCCCTGGAGAAGGAAATGGCAACCCACTCCAATATTCTTGTCTGGAGAATCCCATGGACAGAGGAGCCTGGTGGGCTATAGTCCATGGGGTCACAGAATTGCACATGACTTAGTGACTAAAACAACAAATGTGTATATGCATATATTTAGATATATGTAGATATACATGCATGCTAAGTCGCTTCAGTCACGTCCAGTTTTTTGTGACTCTATGGACTGTAGCCCATCAAGCTCCCCTGTCCATGGGATTCTCCAGGCAAGAATACTGGAGTGGATTGCTGTTCCCTTCTCCAAGGGATCATCTCAACCCAGGGATCAAACCCGCATCTCTTGCTTGCAGGCGGATTCTTTACCACCGAGCCATCTGAGAAGCCCCCAGATATATACAGACCACACATATATGCATAATTTCTTTCTTTTTTTTTTCCCAGAAACCCAGACTGCATAATTTGTTGACCTCTTTTTTAAGGAAGTATAGATCTGGAATTAATAATACACTTTCTCAAGAAGGAAAATAAAAAGTCAGATTAAGTAGACTTCTCATAGTAACATAATAAATGAAAGAGCTAATCACAGCACGAAAGGACAATGTCTTTTTTCTTAGATAGAATCTAAACTTTCAAAATGAAAATGCCACATCGGTAGACCTAACTCATGCCTCCAGAATACACATCCTGTCAATGGAATTGAATACTGAACACTGTTGTTTTTTTTTAATACTGCCTATGCTTATTCCTCGGAGAAGGCAATGGCACCCCACTCCAGTACTCTTGCCTGGAAACTCCCATGGACGGAGGAGCCTGGAAGGCTGCAGTCCATGGGGTCGCTGAGTCAGACACGACTGAGCGACTTCACTTTAACTTTTCACTTTCATGCATTGGAGAAGGAAATGGCAATCCACTCCACTGTTCTTGCCTGGAGAATCCCAGGGATGGTGGAGCCCAATTATGGTGACTGCAGCCATGAAATTAAAAGATGCTTGCTCCTTGGAAGAAAAGCTATGACCAACATAAATAGCATGTTAAAAAGCAGAGACATTGCCGTTAAAGGTCCATCTTAGACAAAGCTATGGTTTTTCCTGTAGTTATGTATGGATGTGAGAGTTGGGCTATAAGAAAAATGAGCATCGAAGAATTGATGCTTTTGAACTGTGGTGTTGGAGAAGACTCCTGAGTGTCCTTTGGACTGCAAGGAGATCCAACCAGTCCATTCTGAAGGAGATCAGCCCTGGGATTTCTTTGGAAGGAATGATGCTAAAGCTGAAACTCCAGTACTTTGGCCACCTCATGAGAAGAGTTGACTCATTGGAAAAGACTCTGATGCTGGGAGGGATTGGGGGCAGGAGGGGAAGGGGACGACCGAGGATGAGATGGCTGGATGGCATCACTGACTTGATGGACGTGAGTCTGAGTGAACTCCAGGAGTTGGTGCTGGACAGGGAGGCCTGGCATGCTGTGATTCATGGGGTTGCAAAGAGTTGGACACGACTGAGCGACTGAACTGAACTGAACAGGCCTCATGAGGAAAAAAGTATAAACCCTGATTTATACTTTTTATAATTAATTATGAATTCAGTCATTCATTAATTAACACATTAAATAAGTATTTTGAACACTCATTATTGGCAAAATCTTGGGATTGGTGCTGCAAGAGTTTACAAAATGCAAAAGATAGTTTCTTCTTTCCAAGCAACTCGTTGTCTTAAAAATCCTTAGACTCTTTATCTGTATTCAATGCAGTGTCAGTGGTAATATACACAGAAGCAGAGAGGAGTGTGTCTAAATCAGCCCTAGGAAGGACTCCCAGAAAAGGTGAGGCTTGAATGCAAGTGGGAGTGTTAAGGGGTAGCAGCATATGAAAAGGGAAAGAGGAATGAAATCAGAAGTAGAGACCCTGTAGGAGATACACATATATTAAAATATATATATATATTGGTCAAGGAAAAGAGATTGATTTTGTCCCGATAGTCAAGGGAAGCTATTGAAATTACATGACATGTCTATATTTTCTAAATTGGAATATCTCCAATAGTGTGGTTATTTAACCTTGGACCAATCTAGAAGTGGGGAGATTGTTTCAAAGGCCATGGGACAGATTTGAGAAATATGCTGGTGTTTAAATTAGCCTGGCTTGGTGACTGACTAAACATGGAGAAATGACATTATTGCTACCTAATACACAGCCAGTGAATACGCCCTCGACAGTAGTGTTTCCCGAGTACCCAGGGCTTCACGTATTGCTTTACACTGCTCCTTTGGCTCCTCAAATCCAATACATCACAAAATTTACTGATTTCTTTATTTCAATATATTTCTTAGATAGGCCTCTCTCTTTTTCCAACTGCCACTTTGTCACGACAAATTTACGGCAACATTCTTCTTGACCTTCTGCATATTCCTTAATTTGATGTGCTCATTTCTTTAATTGTCTTCTTTTTAGGGTTAAGTATACTTCATTCTGGGAGAAGGAAATGGCAACCCACCCCAGTGTTCTTGCCTGGAGAATCCCAGGGATGGAGGAGCCTGGGGGCTGCTGTCCATGCGGTCGCGAAGGGTCAGACACGACTGAAGCAACTTAGCAGCAGCAGCATGCTTCATCTAGGGCTTCCCAGTTGCCACTAGTCATAAAGAACCCGCCTGCCAATGCAGAAGATGCAAGAGTCATGGGTTCAATGACTGAGTCAGGAAGACCCCCTGGAGGAGGGCATGGCAACCCACTCCAGTATTCTTGCCTGGAGAATCCCATAGAGGAGCCTGGCGGGCTACAGTCCATGGGGTCGCAAAGACTCAGACACAACTTAAGTGGCTGAGCACACACGCACACATACTTCATTCTAAGTACATAATTTATCCTAGAGATAATTTAAAGAAGAAAGAAAGAAGGAAGAGAGGGAGGGAGAGAGGGTAGAAGAAAGGAAAAAGAGAAAGAAAGAAAGGACAAAATAATATTTTCTTGGTAACTTTTTCTAAAATATTGAAGGTAGGAAACATGCCTCCTTGACTTTATTTAAGTGCATGGAGATGACTTCACAGGTGGATTTAACACTTGTGGATCTACCATATGGTTACACATATAGCAAAAAAAATAGTATGTGATTACGATATTTCTTAATTCTCAAATATAGAAACTCCTGATGATATCTCCAACCTGTCCACAGAAAATCATTTAAACAACATTTGACAAATTTTTGAGGCCGAAAACCTGTCAAGCACAATCAGAGAGAGTATTTAAGATTTTCCTTTTTAAAAGTAAAAATCTAATGCTCGGCTACAAAATGAAATAAAATTTTTCTTATAATTTCAATTATAGTAAAACTTTATTCCTAGAAGCCGAGTTCTAAACTTGATTATTAGTACTGAGGAAGAGAGGAACTGCAGGGCCACTGTCCTCATGCCAAAGGTAAATTAATTTTCAAGAACATGACATTTAATCATTTTTAGTAGTCCATTTTAAGTAACAATCACGGGCCAAAAACAATCTTGAAGTATACATGTTAATAAATTGTGCTAAATTCTGGGCTTGTAGCTTTAGTTTCCATATTCACCTTAAAAGTGTACTTTCTAAACCTGGTTTTATGAGTTGATGAAATATGCCCAGTTGTATATACCAAACACTTCACACAAGATAAACTTGAATGAAATATAAAATTAAGAAGCACAAGGTAAAGTATTAGAAAGGTTAAAATGTTCTTGTGGGTGTGCATATACACACATATAGCATCAAAAGTTATAACTAATGTATGAAATATTTCACAATTTACATGTAAAACAATTTCACTTAGAAATAGTCAAATTTTGTTTTTCATACAAAGAGTTTTAAAGCATTTTTTTTTTAAATAGAAATAGAAGCATTTTTCTGTCTTGAGTTACACTATACATAAACATCCATCAGCAGCCCATTCTCAGAGAAGAAAGAAGCTGAGCTGACAACATGGCTTAATGGAAAACGTGAAGGTTAAATCTTAATGGAAAGAGAACTTCATCTGACCAAGTAGTCTTTTATCCATTTCATCCCAGTGGTGCTGTTGTTACTTTGACATTGACATTAACATGAGTTACAAACTGAAAAAGAATTTCCATGAAAATAGCTAGCCAGTTTTGTTAAGTAAAATAGGTTCATTTACCTTCACAGTCTAATGCTACAAGTAAAAATCAGTGAATAGGAAGGAATCTGGTTTCCAACCTGCGTGTGTTAGTTGCTCATTCATGTCTGACTCTTTGCAACCCCATGGACTGTAGCCCCCCAGGCTCCTCTGTCCATAGAATTCTCCAGGTAAGAATACTGGAGTGGATTAACATTCCCTTCTCTAGGGGATCATCCCAACCCAGGGACTGAACTTGAGCCTGCATTGCAGGCAGATTCTTTACCATCTGAGCCACCAGGGAAGCCCTACATCCTCTTAAATGTTTATATTTCATATGGCTGGGAGATCAATCATATCGTTTCATATAGTGCTCAGTGGTACTATAGCCTTTAATTTTCTTTCAATTTGAAAATTTTTGTTTATTAGTTTAACATTTTATAAGCCATATTGTTTTTACATGTAGACATAGGTGACTTGACCTGACTTAGACGCTCTGGTCTCATCTTTCACACTGGACTAAGCTACTGTAATGCTCTCTGAGAAATCGTAAGTCTAAGTTTTAAGAACAAGAGGCAGTAAAACAGCAAACGCCTATTGAATCTGGAGGCTTGGATGAAATATTTTAATAGGCAGTAAGAGAGGGTCTGTGGGAAACAATGGAAGAGATAACCTTCGTTTTTGTTCTTGGGAAAGATTTTTCACTAAATGGACTATATCATAAAAATGTACAAATTGTTTTGCCCGTCAAGAAATTACCTCTAAATACATAGGTAGTGAAATTAGAGAAGGCTTTATATTTTGTGTTCTTCCATTAATCTACTTTATACCAAGCTAATTGTCAAACAATTTTCATTCATTTGTTCAAGAATGTGAACATTAATGCTCATCATAAGGCATTAGCAAACTAGAATAAAGACCAAGTTTGTGCCAAGCCATGTTTATCTCATTTAGAAATAAAAGGTAGAGAAGAGAATTGCCATTTACTTATTGTTAGTTTATATGAACTAGCTGCTGTCAAAGTTCACAAAATGCATCATCTCGTTATATCCTTATCATTTCATAAGACAGGTATTAGTCACATCTTTTTGTAATGAGAAAGGTAAGGTTCAAAGAAGCTAAATTGTCATTTTCATATATCTTTTGGATCAACTTCACTCTTGTAGTTTATTTTCCTGTTGTATGTGCTAAAAGTAAGCTCTACTTAACCAGGGGAACAAAAAGCACATTTAAAACTTGTAGTACTATTAAAGCACTTTGAAAAAAAGATCTGTAATGATAGTGTTAGTTTTGGAATAATAATAAATATAGAAATAAATTAATGTGATAGTGAGGTGCATTTCTTTTTATTTCAGAAAGAATATCAGTTGGCAATTTCAGTAAAGATTGAATGTTAAAAAATTTGCTAAAATCTGTATTCTAAGGTCTGGTGGACTTCTATTCATCCTTCAAAGACCAGCTCAAAGCTGACCTCCTCAGGCACAGTTAATCACTTCCACTGCTATGCATTTACCTGTATACCAATATATGTCATATCGTATTATAATTATTTCTTCACCTGTCTCCGTTTTGATATATAAAACTTCCCAGAGTTTGTGTTTCCTTTTGCCCCAAGATTTGGAATTTTAGTAAGCATGTATATGCTGTACAGTTGATAACATATTCCAGTCATCAGAAAAACATTTCCAATAATTTTTAAAAGCTCCCTTTCTCTTTGGTTGGTGGTTTATTTCATCCTAATATGGCTTAGGATTTTTTGAAAGCTTTGAAAATATTTCCAATCTTTATTTAATGTCATGACATCTCAACATTTAGCTGACATTCTATTCGACTTTGCAATCTATTATTGAAATAATTTCTCCAAAATTTACATAATTTTACTTTCAGATTGAGACAGGAGGCATATGGTTCCCCCTAGGGTAAAGCAATTAGAGATTTATTCCCTGCTGATCGAAACTCCAAGAGGAGAATAGCAGGACAACTAAGGCAAGGAAGCTGGGCCCTGTCCAAACCACATATTTCTCGTGCTCGAAGTCAGGAGACCTCCCTGATCACACATGCAAAGAAAAGGCTCCTTTCAGGCCAAAGGGGAGCAATGTCAAGAGATGCTTTACCCAGATGCCTTTTTGGTAAAATCCATCTCGGCTAAGAGACGCATGCGCACACATAGGAGGATCCTGAGATACACCAAATTTGAACCATGAACCAGGTAAGTCAAAATGAATGGTCAAAGGAAACCAGAAAGAAATACCCCCCAAAAGGAATCCAAACTGCCACGAGGCTGCGACTCAGCAACTCTCTTTCTCCCTGAGTCCACCTATGTGTCTATCCACAAGGACTGTACTCTTTTCCTCCTAATAATTGCTTGACTTGTTTCACTACTTTTTGTCTTTATGGGAATTCCTTTCTGCAAAGCTGAAGGGCCAGCCAGGGCCCTTGTCACTGACCACTGACCTGGTGGCTCGGATCTGAGGCTTTCATCTCCATGACCCAGCCCAGTCTCTGGCTAGAAACCCAAGCCATGTTCCCAGCTATTGCAGATCAAGGCCACTAGAGATCAATACGGAGAAGGCAATAGCAAGCCACTCCAGTACTCTTGCCTAGAAAATCCCATGGATGGAGGAGCCTGGTAGGCTGCAGTCCATGGGGTCGCTAGAAGTCGGATGCGACTGAGCGACTTCACTTTCACTTTTCACTTTCACACAATGGAGAAGGAAATGGCAACCCACTCCAGTGTTCTTGCCTGGAGAATCCCAGGGACAGGGGAGCCTGTTGGGCTCCTGTCTATGGGGTCGCACAGAGTCGGACACGACTGAAGCGACTTAGCAGCAGCAGCAGCAGAGATCAATATCATTGCATCTGTGGGTAACACTGATAGAATTTTTTTTTCCTTGTAGTTCTAACATAAAATTTATGGTCAGCATGGAAAAAAAGCAGTGCATTTAAGCCTATGTAATTTTTCATGAAGTGAAGGAGAAAACAAAGTCTATTATGAATTCCTTATATTGTCTACCTTTTTTTTATTATGCAAGTATATTTGAACATATGAGAAATTGCCTTAAAGAGCAAATATGGGGGGGGGGACCAGTTTGTGGAAAAATAAGCCTCAATGTATAGCACTATTCTTCAACAAACCCTGTTTTCTTTATTTCCATATTAAACAAAAGAGCTAGTCATATGTAAGTTAATAAAGTGAACACAAGGGAGATGTACCTCCAAATTAGAGCCAGACGGTGAATAACAGAGCCGGAATGTATTTAAAGCCTGGTACCAGCTCGTGACAAGGTCTGTTCTCTGTCTTAGCCCTAGATTTTTGGAAAAGCTTCAGGAGCTATGAGAAAAACTTTCAACCTGACAAGCACTCCAGGGCTGGGAAAGGCTCCTGTTTTAATTCAGCCCAGATGTGATCCTTAATGAAAGCATTATGGTTCTGCAGCTGCAGTGGACAGTACAAGCATTTTTAAAAGAATAAATTATTTAAGGAGATTTTCTTCTTCCCTGTTACAATTATGCTTGACCTGTGTTGGGCTCAAATCATAAGATATGCTTTAAAATAATTTATAGTTCCAGTTCCATGCCCTCCACAGTCTGAATATTGTCCTAAACTTCACACAAAAGAGAGAAATGGGAAAACTCAGCATGTGTGGACTATATAAATATGTGTACCATCCTGTCTAATCCAACAATTCTCCCAAAGCTAAGTTTTAACCATAGGTAGTAAGAAAATAGTAAGGAAGACCATGAAAATATTAGGTATGGAATATTAAGCATTAAAATATTATGCCAAACAAAATGTTGATCCTCATGATATAAGCTAATTTATTTATATAGATGTTAGTTGCTTTTTTATAGTTGCATTTGATTACAATCCCTAAGTACACATATGTAAATAATACAGTTTTTAATTTAAAAGTTGTAACTGTAAAATGAATGCCACTTTTTTAAAGACAGCACCATTTTTAAAGATTTCGATGGAGAAAATCCGCTTAAATAATCTGACCTGACCCTTCAATATTCCAGAAACATAATATGCTGAAGCATCTAAATGTCGATCTGACTTCATCTTTGGATAAGAGGGAATTCTCCACTTAGTATAATTTCTGTTTTTATCAATAAAATGAAAAATAAATGGACAATGTTTGGGAGGAAATAAGTTACGGTTATTTTAAAGCATTCGTTGTTTGCCTTGTTTATTGTTTTGAAAATGCTCTAGTTGGGTGGCATCCAGTGGGAACTGGGAGGGGGGGAGCATTTTACATATTTATGGAAACATTTGCTAACCATATAACATTCCCGCTAAAGAAAAACCTCCATTAAGCCCATAAAATAGTTTTTAAGCTGTTATAGGAAGTTATTTTCTAAGAGTAACAAGAAAAAATAAAGAAAAACAGGGAAGAACCAAATGATTGAAAGGTATTAAATGATTCTGTTTGAGAGCAGGAAATGCAGGTTATTATTTGCTGACAGATTATTCAGAATGAATTTCATCATTCTTGTTACAAATGTGTTTTTTGACACTTTAATTATGAAGGAACTATTCTGAAACACAATATGAGTAGAAGATGCTATAAGTTTAAGTAAAATGCTATTACATCCTCATTTTACAAAATTCACAATCATATTGAAATTAAACAGCATTTCTCTTTTGTAGCACAGAATGCTTATTGCAAAAATGGAATGCATGTGGATCCAGTGACATTTTAATCATTTTATTTTATACAGTATTTAGAAATAGTGGAAATGGAATGGGAAAAGCTTTGCAATTTAATGCACATATATAGCACTATGTACATAGCATACACTTACATGCCATAAAAATAGAACTTTTTCTACTGAGATATCGTGAAAAAGGATACTCATTAAACACTGGTGAGTAGGTAACAGATGTTGGTACCTGAGTACAGTCAAACTCAGCTAAGCTCTTTGCACCCAGCTGATTTTACTTCTTCTGCACTTAACGCCCCCAATCTACTAATGAACATTTCAGTTTGTAATTTATTTGGGCACATTTATTCTAGAACAGCCAGGCAATCAGCTCAATGACCATCATTTAAACAAATAATCTACAAATCATTTTTACAGGCTATGCCTATTAGGTTGTGGTGTATGGATAAATTTAACAGAAAATATAAAGGCATGTGAGGGGCCCTAATAAGCATGCATCCTGAATAATACAAAATCAACTGATTAAACAATTTTCAGAGAATTCTCAACCTGCGCTAAAGTGGGAAATAGAATCTCTAGTGTTGGAAACCTCATTCTTCTTTTCAGCAGCTGGAGATAGGCTCAAGTAAAAATTTGGCCTTTATAGAAAGTTTCCCTTACTTTTCGACATTTCCACCTAAATTAGAAGATGAGCATTTCAAATTTCACTTCTATATGGTTAGAGGGACTTCCCTGGTGGCTTGACGGTAAAGAATGTGCGGGCAGTATGGGAGACGTGGGTTTGATCCCTGGGTTGGGACGACCCCTGAGGAGGGCATGGCAGCCCACACCAGTATTCTTGCCTGGAGGATCCCATGGACAGAGGTGCCTGGAGGGCTACAGTCCATGGTGTCGCAAAGAGTCGGACACAACTAGGCGACTAAGGACAGCACAGGCATACCTTCAATACCTGGGAAGATTTCTACATTTATTCTTTTAAACTGAGTTAGAATGTTACATGCACAACTTTACGGCAGTGGCACCCCACCCCAGTACTCTTGCCAGGAAAATCCCATGGACAGAGGAGCCTGGTGGCCGGCAGTCCATGGGGTTGCGAAGATCCGACACGACTGAGCGACTTCACTTTCACTTTTCACTTTCAGGCGTTGGAGAAGGAAATGCAACCCACTGCAGTGTTCTTGCCTGGAGAATCCCAGGGACCGCGGAGCCTGGTGGGCTGCCGTCTACGGGGTCGCACAGAGTCAGACACGACTGAAGCGACTTAGCAGCAGCAGCAGCACCTGTAGTGTTTGGCTCCAGTACATCTCGAGGCATTTTAGAAAATAAGCAGGTTACAGGAGTACTTCCTCTATTATCACGGGTTGTGCTTTTTCATATGTAAAAATGTCTGCTCCAGTCTATAAGTATTCGCAGGACCAGATCATAACAGCACAGAGGTCTACAAGTCAAAAGAAATGCCAGCTGGGTGTGTTAATTTTATTTCTAGACAAGTTAGGAAAATGTTTTGCCATGATTTTCCTGTGCTCAAGAATAAAAGGCTATTTCTGCTTCCATTCTAGGAAAAGATCCCGGTTTATGGAAGAAGGAAAAGCAAAAAAAATAAAAGAGCATTATGTTGAGTTTCGGAATATGACCTACTGTAATACTTGGTTTAGTTACATCTCCTTCTCTAAGTATCACACCCCTGAAATGGAAACTCGTTTTAAAAATCTATGTCCTTGATGGAGAGGAATATTGAGATAATCGACTTCTTACCACCCTCCCAGAAGCAATTTTACAATAATAATAGTAGCATAATAAATTATATAAAAATATATTATTAAATATTGTGAGACACATATAGAAGTAGTTACCCATTTTACTTTGCTTGCACCTGTAGAGACTTTATGTTTGCAATGTATATAACCCTGATTTATAGTATCAATCAGTAAGTACTTAATAAAGCAGGTACTCTGAGTCAATATCATTTTACAGGTGAACTATTCATGAGTTCTCTGTTTTTACTAGTTTTTTAATATTTAATATATGTATAATCAAATACTGACCCTCATACAAATTAGTCATATACTTGAGCAACTATTAAGAGCTATCAGATCATGATTTTTTTATTTTGAAAAGAAAAATGTTATCATCCTTGGAGATAACAGAAGAGCATCCCTAGTATCCCTTTTTGTTTATTTTTTAACAAAAGAAAGTATAATCTCTTTGCCTTCAAGGTTGCTTTGCTTCTTTAGTCCCTTTCCTATGCCTGGAAATTAGTGATGCATATGGTTTTGAAATTCAAATATAATGCAAAAGACTTTTTACATTTCAATCATTTAAATTCAAATTTAACGTATTGAAAAATTAGCATAAATGGAACATTTCCAAAAATGTATATATCACACGTGAAAATAGCATGAAAAATTCAATCTTCTTGGCTTTGTTCTATATTACCAAAGCTGGTCCCAGAGAGTTTTGACTATGGCAAGACAACAGGATTTGTATTCATTTCAAAAAGATATTAGGGCCATCCCACTTGCTCCTACATCTTCCCTGTGCCATTTTAATAGATGGTGCCCTCATTTAGCTGCAACACCTCCACTGTACAATATGCAGGGCAACATAATTAAATTTAATAGAAGTTACCTCTGGTTTGAAGACACATTTGATTTAAAGCCACTCACAATTTAAAGCTGCAGGGAAATGTAATTAAATTTTATAGAAGCCACGTCTTTTAAATGAAGACACATGATCTATGTGCATGTGTGAACATACACACACATGCAGTAAAAATAGGACATTCAAAAAGGTATTCTTCTGTCATTATTTACATTATAATTCAAAAACACAAGACCTAGTGGCGCTCAAATGGTTTCAAGGCTGTTTTTATTCATGTGATATGTGTGTCTATAAGGCCGTACCATGATAATTGATAGATATTTATCAATATACACTTATTGTTAATGTTACCTACTCTTTATCTGGCTTTATTTATGCTTTGATAATTCATGTGTCTTTTGTTTTTTGCTGCCTGTACACACAAAATGACTTACTAAAATGATGTTATATTTTAAATAATCTAAAAATAACATTTACAAGTTTGTGTATGTATGTAATGCATAGGTCATTCAAATTTGGAAAATCATATATATATATACCCTTCTTATGTATGTTTATACAGTGCTTAATAATATTAATACATCTAAAAAATTCCAATATGTAGGAGGAATCAAGACAGAAATCTATCACAATCTCCTAGCCTCAAACTTTTGATTTAGTCTTTAGGGTTATCTACACTGTTAATTTATGTGCTCAAATTTGATCAGTTTTAAACTTTTACTGAAAGGGATAAAGATATAAATTAAGACTCCTAAGGTCATTAAGTAAATGTCTTATGTCAGGGAGAAAAAGCTCCTTTGTAGATTAAACCTTTGAAGAAGATCCTGTGAAAACTCTTCAGACTTTGTTCTTTTAATGTCTGTTTAATGCCTTGGAGAAGATGTCTTCTGTTTTGACCCCTGTTGAACCTTAGAGAGCAGCTCAATAAAGCCCAGAAAGACCAAAAGTTTCAGAAAGAATGATCTTGAAAGCCAACAGCCTTGCTCAGGGCTATAGCCTCGGTGTGAGTCTGAGCTCGAGGAAGGGACCATCTCCTATCTGTGCCTCCATCAATTATCCACTTAGTAATCTACTCCCACCATAAGCGCGGTCCTTTCCTTACTGAGCTCTTCGTTCCCATGCCTCAAGCCATGGATTGTCAACCAAACCCTCATTCACCCTGAAAAATTCTTCCTTTGTTGTTCAAGATTATTAAGCTAGGTAAACTGTGTAACCAGTTTTTAAGGCAAACAATTAGATCTTTGTTTTTATACTAAGGCTCCTTAGAGGCCCATATAATGAATTGTCTCAAGTAAGAAATGTGGGAATTCCTGTATTGGTCCAAATGTGTAGCATATTCATTTTTTTTTTTCTACTTTTATTCAGAAGCTTTCAAAAATAATATGGATTCTTTACATTACATGATTGTACTGGCTTGTTTTTTCCTTCTAATTTAATTTTTTCTTTACTCCTTATACTTTGTAGAATCTTCGTAAATTATATTCCATAATACTACTTAATACATTTCAAATACAGAAAACACTCAGAAGAAACAGATCAAAAAAAAGTTGAGTAAATTAAACTTTTTTTTTATTCATGGAAAGTAGTCAGTGTAATAATCAAACTGTCCAGCTACATTGCTAATGACTTGTGCCAGCATCCACCACTGAATGCTAGGTGTTTAATGAATGAAGACACCATAAAAAATGTCAACAGTTGTTATCTAAGGGGAAATGGGATAATGAGTCACATTGATTTCTTCTTGTATTTTCTATGTTGAAACTTTCTACAAGAAGTTGTTATTTTGTTAGCAGAAATAATATATTATATTGTGCATTTATTAAGTAAATTTATGATGTAAAGTATTATATACTTATATTATTTAGATAAACTTAAAGGTACATACCTGTCTCTTATACACATCTTGTTCTTGCCTGGAGAATCCCAGGGACCGCGGAGCCTGGTGGGCTGCCGTCTACGGGGTCGCACAGAGTCAGACA
>SJYT01055806.1:34433-59475 GCA_006410635.1 Cephalophus harveyi | reverse complement strand
AAACTTAAAGGTACATACAGCTGACAACATTTTGAAATTGAAAAATAATTACTTTATATAAACTAGTCTCATAAGAAGCTTTTTTTGCCCTGAATGCTGTCCCTCTCACAGTGCCTGACTCATTGTGTATAGAGGCAACTGAGATGGTTAATTTTCTTCTGCTGTCATGTTTTTCCATGTATAAATTAAGAGCAATTGAATCAATTCAAATACAGGATAATCTTCCAAAATATATTTGTAAAGCACATTAATAGCTTTTATATTTAAATATAAATTTACAGATCTAATTGTGATTTAAAGCTTTCCTCTAGCTTCTATTACTTGTATGATTGGTTACTTGGTATCAAAATCTTAAGGGAGTTCAAATTTGGGCTTTCATCCCTGAGTCATTTTTATCAACATTTCATGCGCATTTTAGGTCTAATTAAGTTTAAGATTGTAGTTAAAAATGAAAAGTACAGAAAATTGATCTCTATTACAGAATCATAATTTATGATTACTAAGGAGATCAGTCCTGGGTGTTCTTTGGAAGAAATGACGCTAAAGCTGAAACTCCAGTACTTTGGCCACCTCATGCGAAGAGTTGACTCATTGGAAAAGACTCTGATGCTGGGAGGGATTGGGGGCAGGAGGAAAAGGGGACGAAAGAGGATGAGATGGCTGGATGCATCACCGACTCGATGGATGTGAGTTTGAGTGAACTCCGGGAGTTGGTGATGGACAGGGAAGCCTGGCATGCTGCGATTCATGGGGTCACAAAGAGTCAGACACGACTGAGTGACTGAACTGAGCTGAACTGAAAGGAAATCAACCTTAAATATTCACTGGAAGAACTGATGGTGAAGCTGAAGCTCCAATTCATTGGCCACCTGATGTGAAGAGTTGACTTATTAGAAAAGACCCTGGTACTGGGAAAGATAGAGGGCATGAGGAAAAGGGGATGACAGAGGATGAGATTGTTGGATGTTGTCATCAACTCAATGCATTTGAGTTTGAGCAAATTCCAGGAGATAGTAAAGGACAGGGAAGCCTGGCATGCTGCAGTCCATGGGGTTGGCAATCAATATTAGAACAACAAGCAGAGGATATTGGGGCTAGTCTGAGTCTCTCATATTCTTATGACAGATAAAATGACTTAATATGTCAAATATACTAATTTTCCTGAGAAAGAAATATTCCATAGAGTTAAACATATGGCAACTTAGTCTTAAAAGCAACAGATTTAAAAACAGGCTTTAATTAACTAGGTTCACATGTATTGTTATTGTTGTTCAGTCACTAAGTTGTGTCTCCCTCTTTGTGACCCCAAGGTCTGTAGCATGCCAGGCTCCTCTGTTCTCCACCACCTCCTGGAGTTTGCTCAAATTCATGCCCATTGAGTCAGTGATGCTGTCTAACCTTTTCATCCTCTGCCACCCTTTTCTTTTGCCTTCAGTCTTTCTCAGCATCAAGTTCTTTTCCAATAAGTCAGCTCTTCACATCAAGTGGCCAAAGAATGGAGCTTCAGCTTCAACTTCAGTCCTTCCAATGGATATTCAAAATTGACTTCCTTTAGGATGGAATGGTTTGATCTCCTTGCAGTCCAAGGGACTCACAGAGTCTTCTCCAGCACCACAATTTGAAAGCATCAGCTTTTCAGTGCTCAGCCTTCTTTATGGTCCAGCTCTTACATCCATACATGCCTATAGGAAAAACCATAGCTTTGACTATATGGACCTTTGTCATCATAGTGATGTCTCTGCTTTTCAATAAGTTCTCTAGGTTTGTCATAGCTTTCCTCCCAAGGAGAAAGAGTCTTTTAATTTCAGCTTTTTCACTCTCCTCTTTGGCCTTCATCAAGAGGCTCTTTAGTTCCTCTTTATTTTCTGCCACCAGAGTGGTAACTGGTAGAGGAAATGCCAGTTCAATCCAGTATGCTTGCCTGGAGAACCCCATGGACAGTTAGCATGTATATAGATATGTTAATGTGAAGAGATAAGATCAAGTTATTTCCTGATGAGAAATAATTTTTAAGAATAAATACTCCTGCAAGTATCCATGAAAAAAATAGGTCACAAGCAAAAGAAAGACATCATACAAATTTCCAATTTCTCCATGATGTTTAAAGTATGAAACAATCCTTTTAGAGTACTTAAGGGCAAAAGATGTAATGAAGAATTTTATGTCCATCCAAGTTGTCATGAGAGATAATCTCAAAAAATTAATGATTTACAAAGTTTATTACTAAAAATATTTCCCTGAAAAAATTTCTCAAATATGTTATTGATGTAACAAAAAAATGAACAGAAGTATAGAATTCAAAAATAAGGATGGTTTACTTAAGAAGAAAAATGAAGTTTTAAAATATGCTATTTTATATATAAAATTTATGATTAATGTGGTTATAAAACACAAGGCAGAATAATTAATGAGAAAATCTTGTTAGATAAGATATAATTTATAGTAAAATTCTTTTGAACTGTGATGTTGGAGAAGACTCTTGAGAGTCCCTTGGACGGCAAGGAGATCAAACCAGTCCATCCTAAAGGAAATCAGTCCTGAATATTCATTGGAAGGACTGATGGCTGAAGCTGAGGCTCCAATTCTTTGGCCGCCTGATGTGAAGAATTGACTCACTGGAAAAGACCCTGATGCTGGGAAAGATTGAAGGCAGGAGAAGGGGACGACAGAGGATGAGATAGTCGGATGGACTTCATCCAACTCGATGGACTTCAGTTTGAGCAAGCTCCAAGAGTTGGTGATGGACAGGGAAACCTGGTGTGCTGCAGTCCATGGGGTCTCAGAGTGAGATACGACTGAGTGGCTGAATTGAAAATTAACCAATGACCAAATCAAAATTTCAGAGTACACAAATAAGAGTTAGACATTAACAAACTCAGTTCGGGGGAAGCACAAGTGTCATCTTTTTTTCTCTTCTTTCTTTCCATTTCTCAAATTTTCTCCAAGAAGAACATTTCACCTATTTAAACAAAATGCACATGCATGCATTAGTGCAGGCGTGCTCAGTTGCTTTAGTTGAGTCCAACTTTTTGCAACATTATGGACTGTAGCTGCCAGGCGCCTCTGTCCATGAGATTCTCCAAGCAAGGATACTGGAGTGGGTTGTCATGCATAGCATAATAATTTTACGTTGTTCATTCGCTAAGTCCCGTCTGAGTCTTCACCACCCCATGCTCTACAGCACCTGAGGCTTCCTTGTCCTGCACTCCCTCCTGAAGTTTGCTCAAATTCATGTCCATTCAGTTGTGGATGGACTATCCAGCCAGGTGATGGATGCTATCTAACCACCTAGCTAACTATGTCATCTTCTGCCACCCCCTTCTCCTTTCACCTTCAATCTTTACCAGCATCAGGGTCTTTTCCAGTGAGTCAGCTCTTCATGTCAGAGAGCCAAAGTAATAAAATTATAAATGGAAAAATTTATTATTAGCTTACATGTTTTTGCACTGAATGTTAATATCTTTAATTAAGGTTAATACAGTGTACTTTTTAAATGTATATAAGCCACAGCAAACAGTGTATTCCACATTTATCCCTGAAAGTAACATTGCTCCTCAGCTATATCCCAGCGTCTTCTGGGAAACAACATACTCTCAAGTTATTAATACAACGTTCATTTCCTCTCCTGTGTTTTCTGACTTGTTCTCCTTTTTTTTACTGGGAATATTTTCAGTGCTCTAATCCTACTCAGACACAGCTTCTGTCAAGCTTCTACTTCCCCACTCTGTTGGAGGACATCATTCTTTCCTAATATATCATATGATGAATGTACAGCTCAATTCTTCCCAACTGCTTATAGGTGCACATGGAGTCTTTCAGTCTCATCCATGGCCATCAATGGATGGGACCCATTTCCACTTCACTCTGTTCACCTACTCTATTATAATCTTCCCTAAGCTTAACAAAGCTTTATTGCATTTTCATATAGCAGTCCCTTACTTTGGTCAAACTCACAGCTCTAATCATTATTCCTGTTGACCTTGTTTGTGGCTCATATGCTTTGCACATAAGTCCCTCATGATCATTGTTTTGGATAACATTTCTTTATCCTTTACATATTCTTACATTTTCCATATTAAGAGTGAAAGTATTAGTTGCCCAGTTGTGTCTGACTCTTTGTGATCCCATGAATTGTAAGCCTGCCAGGTTCCTCTGTCCATGGAATTCTCCAGGCAAGAATACTGGAGTGAGTAGCCATTCCCTTCCCGAGGAGATCTTCCTGACCCAAGGATCAAACCCAGGTCTCGCCCATTGAAGGCAGAGTCTTTGCCATCTGAGTGACCAAGGAAATGCTATAAGCAATGATATTATTGGTTGTTCCTTTTTAAATGCCAATTAAAGTTCATAATTATTCTTCCTTGGTGAAGAATCTAAAAAAATCTAACAGAAATTTTTATAACTTATCTTCATTCATTTGTGAATGAAAAATGGAGACATGAGGTCAATTTTGGAAAGATAAAGTCAATGAAATGACAAAGAATGCAGTTAAATTCCAGTTTAAAAGTATCTGCTTAATAGCTTTTGATAAAGTCTCCCTAAAATTGCCTTTAAAATATATGAAGATAGAATTTTTTTTTTATAATTAGTACTATTATCCCAAATCAAGATATGTGGAGTTCAGGAATATTTCATCAAATACAAATATAAGGTGGCAGAAATATAAAAAACTTGTTAATAGACATCTCATGTTTGATCTCATTAAAAAGTACAGGAAACAATGGAAGTCCTTCTTAGGATTCTTCTATTTGAGAGAGTGTAGGAAGGAAGCTTCTTTCCTTGGTTCAAAACTCAGAGCATACAATGACCCCTAATCTGGTCACGGATCTCTTTTTTCTGATATTATTATTTTTTGTAAGTTGTGCATCATGCTATTCCCTTTTCACCTGATTTTCAGCATCCTTCCAGAGAAACATCTTCCAGAATATTATAGGACAGTAATGAGACTAGACTCATAGGAGCACTCTGCACTTAGGGAGGACTTGAGGATGGGGTAGCGAGAGGGGTTTTATTAGAATGACTAAAGGTTCTGAGATGGAAATAGGCATGGCATTTTTCAGGAAAGCTATTGTGGTTGGAGGAATGGCGGGAAGTGAAATCAAGTATGCAGGCAGTATAAGAAGTTTAGATTTTACTCCAATATCAAATGTTGCCAGAGAAGGTGTAAGCATGGGATAGTGTGCACTGATTTTTTGCTTTCCAAAGGTCACTGTGACCACAGGATGGAAAATAGTTCAAAAACCACTGAAAGGGAAAGTAGGGAGATCAGATAAAACAAATTCCTTGAGTTAACAGTGCTTTTTGTATGTGTGATATGGCATCCCTAGCAGGAGAGGGTGCTAAGCCCTGTCAGAGCCAAGAGTGGAGCTGGGGAGCACTTTGTGTAGAGTTTTGAGTGCAGTTAAAAGGGTTGGTTTGGAGAGAAAAGCACAGTCAGGGTCTTGATATGGCAGCCAACTGGGTCACAGTCTGAGCTGGGCCAGTGAGGTATTAGAGCGAAGGAGTCAAGATCAACAACGAAAAACCAGTTTGTCCGCTAGGGCCTCTTAGATGAACTGGCTTTGTTTAGTGTATTAGTTGGTTTCAGCTGTGTAACAAATTACTCCAAGATTCACGAGATCAAACTGCTTACCATTTATTCTCACTGATGGGGCTGAAGGTTGGCTGAAGTTAACTGAAAGAGGTTGGGCTCAGATGGGCTTAACTTTGTGTGGTGGGTCGAGTCTCTCATATCCTGAGGGGTTGGTTGAGACATACCCCTCGCGTGGCTATCACCGAAAAACAGAGGGGCAAGCAGAGACGCCCGATGCCTTCAAAGGGCCAAGGCAGACCTGGTGCGCGTTGTTCCTGCCCACATTCCACTGGCTGATGCAGATCGCCTGGTCAAGCCCAGCGTCTTAGTCCACTCGGGCTGCTGTCACGAAAATACAATGAACCAGGTGGCTTATAAGCAACAAAAGTGTATTTCTCAGAGTTCTAAAGGTTGAGAAGTGCAAAGTGATGGCACCACCAGATTTCATATCTGATGAGAGTCTGTTTTCTCATTGAAAACCATTTTCCCACTATGACCTCACATGGAAGAAGGGGCAAAGATGTTTTGGGAACCTCTTTTATAAGAGTTTCCCTGGTAGCTCAGGCAGTAAAGAGAAGATTCTCTGCTGAAGGGGACGGCTACCTACTCCAGTATTCTTGCCTGGAAAACTCTATGGACAGAGGAGACTGGAGGTCCACAGTCCGTGGGGTTGCAGAGTCAGACACAACTGAGTGACTCTCACTTTATAAGGGCACTAATCCCATCCATGTGGGATACACCCTCATGATCCCGCACTTTCCCAAGCCCTCGCCTCCTAATACCATTATCTTGGAGGCTAAGATATCAGCATATGAACATTTTTGAGGGACACACACTTCAGACCACTGTACCCAGTATCCACAGGATGGAGACACAGTGACTCTAGGGGAAGAAACTGCAAGGTCACCTGGCAAAGTCTGGAACAGGACTGCATTCATGTTATTTGTACAGACAGCCACAAGCTTCTAAGGATCCATGGTTAGTTTAATGCTTTGCTGTTGCTATCTTGAAATTTTTAATCACTTTTTAACAAGGAGCTACACACTTCAATTTGCCTGAGGTCCCAGAGGTGGGTACAGGGAGGAGTGAAGCATCTGGGCCAGTAAGGAAATCTGCCACCAGGAGCTATGCACATTTATATCATGTCTTTTATGGCACCACGTGGCCCACAGTTATTATTAAAAACAAGCAAAAACATGATAATAATAGGGGTGATATACTGACTAAACAGCAGACTTTATTAAAGGAAAATGGAAGATATGAAATAAAGTAATAGGTGAGGAAACAAAAGTGAAAGTCTTTGGGAAAGAAGGTTTAACAGCCAGGGGTGAGGACTGAGAGAGGAGAAAGAGGAAACAAGAAAATTCTTCCCAAACTAATCTGAGCATAAGTTGATCATCACATCAATTCAGTGCAGTTCAGTTTCTCAGCTGTGTCTGACTCTTTGCGATCCCATTGGCTGCAGCACACCAGGCCTCCCTGTCCATCACCAACTCCCGTAGTTTATTCAAACTCGTGTCCATTGAGTCAGTGATGCCACCCAACCATCTCATCCTCTGTCATCCCCTTCTCCTCCCACTTTCAATGTTTCCCAGCATCAGGGTCTTTTCCAGTGAGTCAGTTCTTCACATCAGGTGGCCAAAGTGTTGGAGTTTCAGCTTCAGCATCAGTCCTTCCAATGAATAGTAAGGACTGATCTCCTCTAGGATGGACTGGTTGGATCTCCTTGCAGCCCAAGGGACTCTCAAGAGCCTTCTTCAACACCACAGTTAAAAAGCATCAATTCTTCAGTGCTCAGCTTTCTTTATAATCCAACTCTTACATCCATACATACAACTCTCACATCCATACTACTGGAAAAACCATAGCTTTTATTAGATGGACTTTTGTCAGCAAAGTAATGTCTGGTTTGATCATGACATTTAGCTATTTAATTAACTGAGAAAAAAACATACATTTTTGAAAATTTAAAAGATTGCTCTCCTGAATTTTATTCCTTTCAGAAATGTAGGATAATATTTTTAGATAAATGATTAAATCTGTTAACATCTCTTTAAGCAATTATGATACAATGGTTATAAAAATAAAGTTAGCTTTTAATTAGGATAAAAATTATTTATTGATAATTTTGGCTGGCAAGATTTCAAACACTATATTAGGTGATGATCATATGTTTTGTAACAGTATTATAGCCTGCATCATAAACCATTCTGAAATATATTACAATATTAAAATTATTGGCTACTTAAAACATCATATTCAAATTGCATTCAAATTTCACATCTGCCTATGAAGTAGTATATCAAGTCTAATGCTACTAAATAACATACTTAATCACTTATTCACTCACAGTCATTTTGTTCATTCTAAAGAAAATTTTTATGTGCCTACTATGTGCTAGAAACTTTGCTTCACTGTTTTCACAGCAACTGTTATATCTTTAAAAGTCCTTCAACAAATTGTTAACAGATAGAAATAGTAACTATTCACTATGACTTTTCTTTTAGTACAACAAATAAATTCCACTAGATTAAGGATATCAAGAAAAGTCCCTTAGGTCTTAAATCAGAATGAAGTGTAAGAACATCAGGAGAACACTGCTCGAGATTTTGTACAGCAATAAAGAGATTTAGACTTTTTCCATAATGTTCTGAAGTAAATGAGACTATTGAAATAGTTGAAAACATAGGTTGTTGAGGGAAATGCGATTATTAGAAGAGATCAAGGTGCCTATGTAAAGAAAGAGATTGAACACATATATAAGGGGACAAACCTTTATAAAAGTGATGTTGATAGTCATTGAGGAGTACAAAATAAGAGGATTCAGCAAATACAGGAGGCTGAACTGATGGGAACAATTAAATAAATTTACTTTTCAGTTACCTTTGACTGGTAAAAATCCACTTTGGGCAGATTCTGTGGGGCTTTCTTGGTAGCAAAAAAATGTAAGCCATTCAGCAATTTATCCTTTTGCCAAGCTCCTAAAATATTGTTCACTGTTCTAACATACCCCAATGAATATTCAATAAACACAAGATTGGGCTAAGAGGAAGCTATATATACAGAAAACCCCCTATTTATGCTATCACAATTTTGCATTTTCTCATTTTCTGAGCCATGAAGTTGTCTATGTTGCTAATGTACAGATTTCCTGCCATTTGCTATCATTTCTCAGAAACTGTTAAAACATAATCCCATGTTTGCTGTGAAATTAGCCTTGAAAAGAAAGCTGCTGAAGAGTACATAGCACCTTCTTCAGTAGTACATACCTCCCCAATTCCCACTGCTTTCCTATTTGGGTAGAAGAACTCTGTATTTCTCTAGTCTGTGAAGAAACTGGCGTTCTTAAACACTCTGCGCTAGGCACTGTATTAGCCACTGAGACCCAAGACAAGAGCTGACCGCACCCGCTCAAGAAGGTTATCAAAGGGCAGCGAGTACAGGAGAACGGCTCTGAGTTACGCGGTAGCTGGCTCATTCTCACTACCTTGTGAAGAAGAGACTCAGGACAGATGGCCAGGACAGGGGGCAAGAACAAGGTCAGAGACTCTCGCAGTGTCCACTGTGCAAGGGGTTAGGTCAGTCACTTGGCTAGAGCATTATTGGTAAGTTTATGAGTAGTCGCATTTGAGACAGAAGTGAGATCCATATTCTAACAAGGAGTTGAGGCTGAAAATAGGGTGTTTTGGGTGGCTTGAGGATAAGTGGTGGTATCATTTACTGGGATGAGGGACATTGAGAGAGAGATGGGCTGGAGCAGAATTAGTATATCAGAGGTGAGCACTGGACACATCAAGTTTGAGATGTTAGTTGGATGCCCAAGTGGAGAGCTTAGGTGGGTGGGGGAGAGCTTAGGTGCGTGTGGGAGAGATTGCAGATAAACGTTAGCTTTAAGTATTGTCAGTATGAGGTTGACATTTAAAGTCATGAGACAGGGTGAGATCACTAGGGGAGTAATTTGCATACAGAAGAGACGATGTAATGACAAGATGTCTTGCTTCACGGCAGTAACTTCGATCTCAGCTCCACTCTGGAGGGTGGTGATCCTGACAACCGGTCACTTCCTGAAACTCACAAAGGATTCCAGGATTTTCTTGCACAGAAGCCACAGGCCTCATGTTAGTCTGAGTGTGAGTTGTGTTGGCCCTACATTTACTGGCTTTTTCTGAGCATGAATACAATCTCCTTCCTTCCTTATTTGTGTCAAAGGCCCTGGTAACACACTGCGGTTGCATGTTAAGAGGACTGTCAAACACCAGCACTTGTCATAAGGAAATTATGTTACAGAAAAAGGAAACAAAAATCAATGTCCACTATCATCACTTCCAAAGAACATCATCTGAATCTTCTGGAACTTTCCTCCCTCCTGAGCAAGGGTAATAGATATTGCTGTCTATCAGTTGCTCCAAAACCTCATCTCCTTTCCTCAGTCCTCTCTGCTCCCAGACGAGCCCGTACACCTCGTACCTTCCACAGCCTCAAGGAGTCTATCTTTTTAAATCACACAATTTAACTGTTTTTAGCTTCCTCATTCCATACAGTATCACGGTATATTCAAAAGTTCTAATAAGATGCTTTACTAAACAAAAGAGCAGTTTTTCATCCCAGAATAAATTCTGCCAGTCCTGAGATTGTAAAAAATTCTGCACTGTCCTTTGTTCTAACTATATTCGTATTACTTATGAATTACATATACTTCTAAGGGGATTCCTAAAACACTCCTGTTCATGTTCAGGTCTGGTATTTGCAAGCACTGTGCCAGTTTCCTAGGATGTGTTAAGTTTAGAAAAAAACATTTAACTTTGTAATAAGCCAATCATTGTCCACAGTAAAATGAACGTACTGTATTCTTGCTAATGTTTTTTCACTTACACTTTCTTCCTATTATTATTCATTCCTCCTTTTCACTACAAAAGTGAAATAGAAATGACTGACTGGGCTACAGAAACAGGAAATTGCTGGGAAACCAGCAACAGAATTTTGGAAATGGCCCAGCGTGGAAGCTGGGCTCATCTCTGTCTGATTCCAGCTCTTCTCACACCAAGCTGTGTGGCCCTGAGATGCTCATTCAACTGACTTTCGGTTTCTCATCTGTAACACAGTGACCATCCCCTTGGACGGTTGTTCTGGAGACAGAAAATATTTATAAATAGATGGCACCCCACTCCAGTACTCTTGCCTGGAAAGTCCCATGGACAGAGGAGCCTGGTCGGCTGCAGTCCATGGGGACGCTGAGGGTCAGACACGACTGAGCAACTTCACTTTCACTTTTCACTTTCATGCATTGGAGAAGGAACCCACTCCAGTGTTCTTGCCTGGAGAATCCCAGGGATGAGGGAGCCTGGTGGGCTGCCGTCTATGGAGTCGCACAGAGTTGGACACAACTGAAGTGACTTAGCAGCAGCAGCAGCAGCAACACAATAAGCATTACCTTCTTCTTATTACTTGAGAGGTTCCGTTCCTGCCCTTTCGGTGGGCTACAGAAGGTAGTTTAGCCACTGAGCAAGCTGGGCAACACCACGGATCTTTGCATCGACTCTGACCCTGGAACATGCAGGAGAACAATCCCTGGGTTGCCCATCTCACTTGTCAGCTATTATATTTGACTCCCATCTGCCATGTCAAAATCACAGGGCTCCTGCTCTTGGCAGGGAGCCCTGAACGGTCAGCAGTTGCTGACAGGGGAGCCGCACTGGCCCAAGATCAGAACGCTTGCTGCCTTGCAAAAGGGCCCACCTCACCTGTCCGCTGTCACCGTCGCTCTCTTTACACTGCTCCACTCCAGGAAAGGTGATCTGTCATCCAGGAGAGGAAGTCTGGAGTTAGGAAGTACAAATGAAGTTATGGCTGTTCTTTTACTAGCTTGTGGGTGGCGTTTCTGAGAACTGCATCGCTTTCGGGGGGACCCTTTAGAAATGGCTTATTCCACGGCACTTTGGAGTCACACAGAAGGTTGTGAGGCTGGCTGGCTGGCTGAAAAAGTGGGGTGTGCTGCTAAAAAGACCCCAAATTCAACAGCAGATTCCACCTGGCAAGCGACAGGCCAGGCTCAGGGTCTGGCTGCATGAGTACATGGTGGGCTCCACCTGTCAGCTGGCCTTCAGGCAGGCCTTCTGAGTTTGGAGGCCTAGTTCTGAACATGAAACACTGAGCTGCACAAAATCAGCGGTTTGCCCTAAGCATCCAACTGAAGGGCAGCATCTTTTGGAAAAAACAAACAAACAAACAGTAACTGATATTAAAGAACCACCCCTATCACTGCCCCTTAGATGTAAATACCATTTTAATTCTACTGAGGCTACAGACTATACAAAGTATGACAATTTCATCTCTTCTGCTATCAACATACACTAACACACACACATACACACATACACAGAGACACGCACACACACGATTATGTGCACACACACACACAACACATACACAGGATTTTCCTTCCAGTTTTATTGAGATCTAATTGACATACAGCACTGTATAAGTTTAGGGTATACAGTACAGTGGCTTGAGTTTCATACAACATTCAATGATTATCACAATACGTTTAGTAAATGTCTATTATACTAATACAAAATTAAAGAGCTCAACTTTTTTTTCTTTTTCCAGGAACAGGATTTACTAACAGTCATAGAAAGCACACAGCAGCAGTAATCACATTTATCATGTTGCCCACTACACCCCTCGGGCTGATCTGTCTTAACCCCATGGACTGTAGCCCACCAGGCTCTTCCATCCATGGGATTCTCCAGGCAAGAATACTGGAGTGGGTTGCCATTTCCTTCTCCAGGGGATCTTCCCAACCCAGGAATCGAACCCAAGCCTCCCACATTGCAGGCAGACGCTTTAACCTCTGAGCCACCAGGGAAGCCCCCTTACATCTGGCAGTTTCTACTATTTGACCTCCTTCATCACTTTTCTCTGTCCCTTGTCTTCCACTGCTCTTATATACAAGCCTAGTTTCTTTCTCCATGGGCTTATCTGTTGTTGTTGTTGTTGTTTCTTTCTGAAGTATAATTGATCTACAACACTATGTTAGTTCCTGTTACAAAACATAATGATTTTATATTTCTAGACATTTTTAAATGATCACGGAAAGTTTAGTTACATTATGTCACCATACAAAGATATGACGTATTTATTAAGTCTATCCCCAAAGTCTTTCTTATTTTGGGTAAAAAAAAATTGTGTGTGTTAGTCCCTCAGTCACATCTGACTCTTTGCAACCCCATGGACTGCTGGGTCCTATTCGACACACCAGGCACCTCCGTCTACATAATTCTCCAGGTAAGAATACTGGAGTGGGTTGCCATTTCCATATTCCCAAAGTCTTTCTTATTTGGCGGAAAAAAAAAATTTACCCTTTCAGAAAAGTTATTTCAAATACCAACTTCCTAAAATTAGAAATAAAGTAGCAATTACAAAATATCAGAGTAACACAAGCGGAGCAACAAAAAGAATAGGAGGAGAAACAAAAATAGTAATTTCAAAATACACAGTTTTTGTTACGACAGTAATTCACGGACTTAAAATTCAAAACTTAGAATAGTGTGAAATGGAACATTTATGTATTCTCTTCCCCAACTACTTCCAGAAACTCCCACAACGTGACTTTTTAACACGCACATTTGCTCAATGGTGTCTTTCCCCGCTAGGATTTCACCGCAACCAGCGTTTGCTGGGGGGTTTCTGGGTGCCGCAGTGATGAAGAATCCACCTGCCAGTGCGGGAGCTGCAGCAGCTGCAGATGCAATCCCTGAGTCGAGAAGATCCCTAGAGGAGGAAATGGCGTTCTTGCCTGGAGAATCCCACGGACAGGGGAGCCTGCAGGGCATGGGGTTGCAAAGTCAGACAGGACTGAAGAACTGGGCACAGTGCATATGGCACTTGCGTGACAGACAGTGCTGCGTAAGCGTCTGCTGCTTGTCTAGCTCACCAGAGTTGAGCTCGGGGTGTGGTAAGAGCAGCCATTCAATATCTCATGGAATTGACATCCCTTCTCAATAGTCACTGGACTATTGAGAACCTGAAAGGCTGATCTCTTCTCAATCAAGAACACGGCATGCCTGTACTTTGCTGTTTTTCCCAGTGGTCATGCATGGATGTGAGAGTTGGACTCTTAAGAAAGCTGAGCACCGAAGAATTGATGATTTTGAACTGTGCTGTTGGAGAAGACTCTTGAGTCCCTTGGACTGCAAGGAGATCCAACCAGTCCATCCTAAAGGAAATCAGTCCTGAATATTCACTGGAGGGACTGATGCTGAAACTGAAGCTCCAATACTTTGGCCACCTGATGTGAAGAACTGACTCAATTTGAAAATACCATGATGCTGGGAAAGATTGAAGACAGGAAGAGAAGGGGATGACAGAGAATGAGACAGTTGGATGCCATCACCAGCTCAATGGACATGAGATTGAGTAAACTCCGGGAGTTGGTGTTGGACATGGAGGCCTGGCATGCTGCAGTCCGTGGGGTCACAAAGAGTCAGATAGGACTGAGCAACTGAACTGAACTGACCTGAACTGAACTTTAGTCTCATTAGTAAATTACATATTGTCCTGGCTGCCATCCATTCCCACTGAAAAGATAGCTACAAAATTATATTTGAAAGACAGTGCCTAAGGCAATGTTTTCTAACTTGAATTATTCTATAAACTTGCCAACTTTCCAAAATTTTACATGGACACAGTGATTTAGGCAAAAGGGGGAACAGGAGAGAAGCAATCAAGTCACTGAGGATGGAGCTGAGGGGAAGAAACCATTTTGTAGCAAGAGTGTTCTAGCCAGAGTTGGGTTTGAGTTTGGGAATTAGGTTCAAGACAGCTATTCTTAACTGTAGATAGACAGACTGGGTTCTACGTAGGCTGTGAGATGTATCATAGGTCATTTACTCCTAGTAAGAAATAACTGGAATATGTGAATATAATTTTGATATAAACTAAAGAAGACTGGAGGTCAATATTGTAGCTTTCACTCACACATGTTTTTAAATTCTTTCTTATATGGTAGAGAAAGGACAGGTGTTTCAGCAACACATCTACACATGCATTTCTCTGGCAATGGAAATGCATCACCCTTGTTAAAAACATCCTTTCTCTGCATTGTGGTAAAAAGTGGTAAAGGATTTCTGGCATAGAAAATATATTTACTGTGTTATTCTCTCAGTGTATATCTATACCTTTATCGAGGTAAGACACCGGAGGGAAACAATATAAATGACATTAATTTCCCTTGGTGAAAATATTTCTACAATGTATATGAAGCCTTTTGCTTTCATATGGGGGTAATAAAAATGTTGTTGTCTTATAAAATACATTAATTTTAGACTGGGTATTTTTATGATTCCACTTTAGCTCTTTTGTTGGTTTAATATATAGCTGTAACTCTGTTTTGCTACTTGAGTGGTTGTTTTAGGGTTTACAGCATACATCTTTACCATATCACTCCATCACTTACAGCCCAAGAAACTTGCAACAGTGTGCTTCTATTTCTTTCTCCCTGGTCTTTGTGTTATTGTTGCCACAGATTTTAGCTCTCCATGTACTATAAGCCTCTTCCTACACTTTTTATTTTTATTCAGCCAACTTTTTTTTTTTTTAAGAGGTTTGAAACGAAAAAAATAATGTTGTGCATTAACCCAGGAGAGCCGCTGTTTCCCATACTTTTCCCTCCCTGTGTACGGCCACGTTTGCTTCCGGTACCATTTTCGATCTGCCTAAATGCTTTCCTTTAACACTGTTCACAGTATGGGTAGGCTGGGGATGGATCCTTTTAGCATTTGCATGTCTGATAGTCTTTATTTTGTCTTCATTGAGGAAGACATTTTCAGTGGCTAGAAAATTTAAGTTGACAGGTTAAATTTTTTTCTTTTTCTTTGCTAAAGATGGCAGCCATTGTCTCCTCACCTGACTTCTTTCCAAAGAGAGCTCTGCTATTATCCAATTTTCCCCCTGACTCTTTTTAAGACTTTTCTTTAGTGGTTGAAGCAATTTGATTATGATGGTCTGTGGTATAGCTTTCTTCATTTCTTGAGCTCAAGAGTTGTTGAGCTTCTTAGATTTGTAGGTTTACAATGTCATCCAATTTGCAATAATTTGACTCTTATTTCTTGAGCTCTTTACTCTGCCCCTCCCTTAGACATTCCTTAATAAACAATATGCTTATTGTTAGGCTGTTTGAAATTTTCCAAAGCTTCCTGATGCTATATTCATTTATTTTAGCTGATTTTTTTCTCTATGTTTGAGTAATTTCCACTGTTGTCTTCAAGTTCATTAATCTTTTCTTCAACAAGTATCTAATCCAGTCTTTTATATTTGCTTTTAAATTTATTTTATCATCTCACACATTATAGTTTTAATCAGTAGAAGAAGGATTTGGGTCCTTTTTATATCTTCCATGTCTTGGCTTAACATGTTCGATCGTACCTCTAAATTTTGAAAATATGGAATGCTGTTATAATTTGTCTGCCAATTCTAACATCTGTGTCAGTCAATTTTGACTTATTTTTTTCCTCATTATGGATTGTATTTTCCTGCTACTTTGCATGTCTTGTAATTTTTTATTGGATGTCTTGTTGGATATTTATATATTGCTACAAATATACTTGAGTTGTATTTTGGAGCAGGTGGAGCTACTTGGAAAGAGTATGATTATGCTGGGCCTTGTTTTTAAGATTTGTTAGGTTGGAACCAAAGCAGTTTTTAGCCTAGGGTTATTGGAATCCTAGTCATTGACCTGTGAATTAGACATTTTTCTACTCCGACTGTTGGGAATAAGCACTGTTCCTCGGCCTGTGTGAGCTCCTTGCACGGTTGCCCCTCATGCATTTGAGTGGTTCTGTCCCCAGCTCTGAGTAGTGAGTTTTCTCACAGAGATGTGCTGATCAGTACTCAGCTGAGTACTTGAGAGGGAGTTTCTGCAGGTCCCTGGGGCTCTCTGTGTGCAGTTCCTTCTTTCCTCCATGGTTCTCTATCTTGAAAATGCTGGCTGTGTTGGTCTCTTCAGAATCTCAATCCTGTCTCCTCAATTCAAAGGACCTGTACATTTTGCTTGGATTTCCTTTCCCTGTACTGGGCTTCCCAGGTGTCCCTAGTGGGAAAGAACCTGCCTACCAATGCAGGAGATGTAAGAGACATGGATTCGATCCCTGGGTCGAGAAGATCCCCTTAAGGTGTGCATACCAACCCACTCCAACATTCTTGCCTGGAGAATCCCATGGTCAGAGAAGCGTGGCAGGCTACAGCCCGTAGGGTCCCAGAGTTGGACGTGACTGAAGTGACTTAGCATGCATGCACTATGGTGGCCTGGAAGCTCTCTCGAGGCAACAAGCTAGGACAATTACAGGGCTTACTTCTGTTTCTCATCAGGAGTGCTGCCCTTTGTTATCCAGTTATGATATCCAGTATCTTAAAACCATTGTTATATTCTGCCTGTTTTTCAGTTGTATGAGTCAGTATGGCAAATCTGGTCTTTGCTACCCCAGTGTTAACTACATAATACTAATTATGTAGATTAAATTAAATTAATGTTTGCTCTTTCCAATAAACAAATCAAATTATCTCAATGCTAACACTTTAAATACATTAATTTTAAATGTCTATTGCTTGATTTTTGCCTTAACATATTTCTTTTTTTCCTTCCTGGGAAGAAAATACTCTTTTCTAGCTTTCTGAAAAATTGAAGCAATGGCTATACCTACATGAAATGATACTAATTTCCTTTAGAAAGTAACTGATTATTTGGGGGAAAGTTTATGAAATATTTTTACAAGCTTTTATAGCTAGTATGTGGGGATTTTAGAAGGTGTCTAAGTCACTATTTCTCCCTTTCGTGTCATAGAAAGTTCCCCTGAGAAATTAGTGTAGAGTGGGCCTCAGTGATGTGGCAACTTGGGCATCATAAAACATTATGGAAAACTCTTTTTAGGATTATTAATTGTACCAGTGACTCTGGTACATTTTTGTTCCCACTTCCTGGTAATACTTTCGGCAATGATTTATTTAATTCTTCAAGACTCAGCTGAAACAAGTTGGTTTTTATTTTTCACAACTAATGTCAATACTCCCATCTTCTGCTGCTCACCTAGCATTTTGTAAATAGCTCCACTTACTGCTCACAGGGATATGCAGTGGTTATTTATTGTCATGTCCTTTCCACCAATAAGAAAGAGTAGGCACTCTTACATTGCAGGGCCTTATTGTTCATATTTACATTTGTACATCCCACCCACTACATAAGCTGATAAATATTTATGAGGCCAAATAACATATGTAAGACATTCAGAGATGGTGGTAAGAAGATATTAGTGGTAGGAACCAAGAATAACTAATAGAGAGTGTGTGTGTGTGTTAGTTGCTCAGTCATGTCCGACTCTTTGTAACCCCATGGACCACAGCTCGCCAGGCTTCTCTGTCCATGGAATTCTCCAGGCAAGAATACTGGAGCGGGTTGCCATTTCCTCCTCCAGGGGATCTTGCTGACCAGAGATCGAACCTGCATCTCTTGTGTCTCCTGCATTGGCAGGCGGAATCTTTACCAACTGTGCCCCCTGGGAAGCCCCTAATCTGAAACTTTACCTGGAAAGTGTCAGATTAGAAATAGAAAGTTACTAAGAGCATTTACCCTTAAATCAGAATGAATGCCTAGTAATTGAATATTACTAAATAAAGAAGATCAAATTTCATAAAACAAGTTTGCCTATTTTCCTTTCAAAAGGTACAAATTTGATTATCTTAAAAATTTCTCATAATTTCAATATTTCAAAAACACTTGAGGCAAAGTACAAAATAAACACATACTTTAGAATCTATACTTACCCCATCCATGTATCTCCCCTTCTTCTTTATTCTCCTTTCCCTCTTTATAGCTTAAGGGTATTTTCTAAACTCTGAAAGCTAATTTTTAAACCACTTACATAAATGTTCAGTATTTGCACTGAATACTGCAGCTCTTTCAGGAACACTTAATATTTAGCCATCATCATACGCAAAACCTGTATACAGGTCAAGAAGCAACCGGACATTGGAAAACGGACTGATTCAACATGGGGAAAGGATCATGTAAAGGCTATATATTGTCACCCTGAAGTTTAACTTATATGCAGAATACATCATTCGAAATGCCAGGCTGGATGAAGAACAAGTTGGAATCAAGACTGCAGGGAGAAATATCAATAACCTCGGATATGCAAATGACACCACCCTCAAGCAAAGAGGAATTAAAGAGCCTCTTGATGAAGGTGAAAAAGGAAAGTGAAAAAGCTGGCTTCAAACTCAACATTCAAAAAATCAAGACCATGGCATCTGGTCCCATCACATCATGGCAAATAGATGGGGAAACAATGGAGACAGTGAAAGACTTTATTTTCTTGGGCTCCAGAATCTTTGCAGATGGCGACTGCAGTCATGAAACTAAACGACGTTTGCTCCTTGGAAGAAAAGCTATGACCAACCTAGACAGCATATTAAAAAGCAAAGAAACTATTTTGCTGACAAAGGTCCGTTTAGTGGAAGCTATGATTTTTTCCAGTAGTCATGTATGGATGTGAGAGCTGAACAATGAAAAAGGCTGAGTGCCAAAGAATTGATGCTTTTGAACTGTGGAACTGGAGAAGACTCTTGAGAGTCTCTTGGACTGCAAGGAGACCCAACCAGTCCATCCTAAAGAAAATCAGTCCCAAATATTCATTGGAAGGACTGAGGCTGAAGTTGAAACTCCATACTTTGGTCAACTGATGCAAAGAGCAGACTCACTGGAAAAGACCCTGATACTGGGAAAGACTGAAGGCAGGAGGAGAGGGGAACAACAGAGGAGGAGATGTTTGGATGGCATCACTGACTCAATGGACATGAATTTGAGCAAACTCTGGAAGCTGGTGATGGACAGGGAGCCCTGGTGTGCTGCAGTCCATGCATGGGGTCGTGAAGAGTCAGACTTGACTGAGCAACTGATCAATAACAAATATTGATATTTCCAGAAGGCTTATAATCAGTCCCAAATATTCATTGGAAGGACTGAGGCTGAAGTTGAAACTCCATACTTTGGTCAACTGATGCAAAGAGCAGACTCACTGGAAAAGACCCTGATACTGGGAAAGACTGAAGGCAGGAGGAGAGGGGGGACAACAGAGGAGGAGATGTTTGGATGGCATCACTGACTCAATGGACATGAATTTGAGCAAATTCTGGAAGCTGGTGATGGACAGGGAGCCCTGGTGTGCTGCAGTCCATGCATGGGGTTGTGAAGAGTCAGACTTGACTAGAAAAGCAAATGCTTTAAAATGTTTAAAATGACCAAATCAGGATATTGAGATAGTAAAATCAGTATAAAGTAATAAGCACCCTCAGTTCAAAAATACCTCTAATGTATTGTCAGTTCAGTTCAGTTCAGTTCAGTCACTTAGTCGTGGCCGACTCTTTGCGACTCTATGAATCGCAGCACGCCAGGCCTCCCTGTCCATCACCATTTCCCGGAGTTCACACAGACTCACGTCCATCGAGTCCGTGATGCCATCCAGCCATCTCATCCTCAGTCGTCCCCTTCCCCTCCTGCCCCCAATCTTCTCCACTTATCCCCCCTTTCTCCTACATCCATCCTTCTCCCTGTACCACAGCGGACGGGCAAGCCTCTGAGAATTCATTCTTCAGACTCTCTTGCCACCTGACTTGCAGTTTATTCTGGCCAGTGAGAGGCTGCTAAGGTGCACATCTCTGGCAATATATAGCAGAAGATATGATGATAAAGTTGTGGTACCTCTAATATAAATGACCTGTGTGAAGGACCATTACCACTTAAGATTTAAAGCTAACACAGAAAGTTAAAATCCAGGGTGGTGCAAAGCCAAAAGGAAGTCTGCTAATCTGGGAGCACACAGTGCACATGATGTGCCGTTTGTTTCCTGAGTCACTACTTGGAACCACTTGCTTCTAGACTTTCCATTCCTGCTGCCTCTTAGAACGTCTCACTGGGATTGAACTGCTGCTTTGTATTAAGCATGCTTGATATAAATGCAAATCACTCCTCCCTTCCTCCCTTTCTCTCTCCCTCCCTCTCTTCCTTTCTTCCAACTTACATTTACTGCTGCACTATTGCCTACTAAGGATATGTACACAATACAATACAATGAAACAAAGCATACTTATCTCTTTGTTGAAGCAGAGGAAAGATAGACACGTGAACAAAGTAAATCTAATTGATAAGTTGGCTAAAATGTCAACAAGGTTATTCTCCACTTATCCCCCCTTTCTCCTACATCCATCCTTCTCCCTGTACTACAGCGGACGGGCAAGCCTCTGAGAATTCATCCTTCAGACTCTCTTGCCACCTGACTTTCAATTTATTCTGGCCAGTGAGAGGCTGCTAAGGTGCACATCTCTGGCAATATATAGCAGAGCTCCTCCAGAATGGAAGTGCTCCTCCTCCAGAGCTCCACTCTCACTGGTCCTAGTAACCCTTCTTTCTCCCCTTACTCTTTGATCTCTAGAGCTGGTAATGAATTTTCATTTCTAGTCTCTGAATGCATTTGCTTGGTCCTTTGTAAATAGTTTATTTGAACCAGCTGGAGGGCTTTCTGCCAAGACCCTGCCTTGTTGTAGAAGCGTAAGAGAAGGCTGCTAGTTCTGTCTGGGGAAGTTAGAGAAGTGTATTTTGCATTGATACCTAAAAGCTAAGTAGTTATTCCTAGACAGTATGGCAGGTCGAGAGATTACAGAGAGAAGAGACTGCCCCTACAGCAGAGCAGAGTATGTAAGAACCTGGCATGAACATGACACGAATTATAAACAACTCAATGTTTCCAAGTGTGAAGAGAAAGGCCCTGGGCACCAAGAACTAAATCTTTGACGTTTATTTAGCTGATCCTCTCTAAAGGATTTTGGGCTTCTCCGGCTGCCTGCCAAACAGGAGACGCGGGTTTGATTCCTGGGTCAGGAAGATCCCCTGGAGAAAGAAATAGAAACCCACTCCAGTATTCTTGCCTGGGAAATCCCACGGACAGAAGTACCTGGTGGGCTACAGTCCATGGGGTCACAAAAAATCAGACACAGCTTAGCGACTAAACAGCAGCAGCTCTAAAGGATTTTGAATTATTTACCAAATAGGGTCGAATTTCCTTCTCATGAAAAATATGACAACTCTGATTTATCTGACACCAGTTATGTATGAGAATTGTTCTAGCTGCTTTTGGTGTGTGAGGGCTATGCAGTATACTGCAGTGGGCAAGCTCAGGTAGAGGAGGTGAACAACTCTTTCAGAGAAACACCCAAATATTAATTGTAAATGGAGTGTCCATATGATCTACTATAAATAATGGCAAAGACATTCCTGTCTTTAAACTAAAAATGCCAGATAATAAAGTGAAGCATTAGACTCGGGATACTAGAATGAGCCTCAGAGAGCATCTGACGAGTTGATGCCTCTTCATCTCTTTACTGGAGAAGGCAATGGCACCCCACTCCAGCACTCTTGCCTGGAAAATCCCATGGATGGAGGAGCTTAGTGGGCCGCAGTCCATAGGGTCGCTAAGAGTCGGACACGACTGAGTGACTTCACTTTCACTTTTCACTTTCATGCATTGGAGAAGGAAACGGTAACCCATTCCAGTGTTCTTGCCTGGAAAATCCCAGGGACGGGGGAGCTTCATTGGCTGCCATCTATGGGGTCGCACAGAGTCAGACACAACTGAAGCGACTTAGCAGCAGCAGCGGCATCTCTTTGCCATCAGGGTATTCCCTGTGCATACATGGAATGTAACAATCAGAACTAACAATCTTCCAGGGCTCCTTGATTCTACCTTTGAACAATTCTTTGTCTTTGACAATAAGACAACTCTGTACCTGAAGTTGTGCTAGAAAATAGCTCCTTACTTTTCCAACTAAAACAGCACTCCCCAAATTCTTTCTATATTATGCTGACATTACGCGTGCTCTCTGGAAAGAGATTTCCAAGAAATATGAAAAAAAAAAAAAGCCTGCATGATATCCACCTCATTAAAGAAGTTTTGTAGTAAGTGAATCTATTTTTATTTAATGCAAAGTTCTCCAAATATACTTGACAACTAAGTGTTTGTCTATTTTGATTATCATCACATTGCGAGTTAACATTCTAGGAACTGGTTGTCTTTGTGTAGATCCTCTAAAAATGAAAGCTTGAGTTAAGGAAAAAGTGGAGGTAATATAAAGTGGAGGGTATAAGCCCAGAGAAGCAAATGGGAAAACACTCCAGTACTCTTGCCTGGAAAATCCCATGGACAGAGGAGCCTGGTGAGCTACAGTCCACGGGGCTGCAGAGAGTTGGACACGACTGAACGACTTCACTTTCACAAGCCCAGAGGACATGAAAGAGGACGTGAAGCAGGCATGGGTAGAATGCGTCGGCTGCCACTTTACAGGGAGCCAGACGGAGATACAGCAGAGTTACACCGCCAGTCAAAATGAGTGGGTCACACAGGGGACAGAGGAAGGGAAGTTATCTGCAAACTTTCTCAGACCACCTTTATTTCTAGGTCAAGACCTATCCTAACTTCCCTCTATCCATGGTTGGCCCTCAGATGGTCCCCTGGGGAGTCAGATTCCAGTCCCTACATTTGAATCTGAAAATAGAGGGGTGCATCCTCAAGGGCAGGCCCACCTGTGGGGTGTAAAGGCCATCAGGTCCCAGGTGCCAGCCCGGACCGTAGCCAGCTCACAGAGCGTGGCGTGGTGGAAGCAGCTGCTGTGCCGTGGAGTTGAATGGCCCAGGACAGCCTTGGGATCGTGCAGACTGTGACTCTCTTTTCACATAGTCATCCTTTAATGTTAGTAGGCTCGCGACATCTCTGAGGCTTTTTAAAGTTGATACACTCAGTTCCTAGGACTGAATCCTTTTCTCTGCCTCTCCTTTGCTAACTCTTCTATTAATATTTACTTCTGGTCTATTTAAAAAGGATATATGTATATGTTTAACTGATTCACTTTGCTGTACACCTGAAACTAACATGACACCAGAAATCAACTATATCCCAATATTAAAAAAAAATGTTTTTAAGAAGGTACTTAAAAAAGTGACTTCTCTTACTACAGACTGTATCCCGGGTGTCTGACTGACTGTTCTACATTCTAGATAAAGGATTCCGTCCATACTGCCAAAAAATTGTCTTTTATGGCACATGTATCACATTCTGTCTTGAGAAACTGCTAAGTTGCTTCTTTTCTTACACTGCTGTTTGCCCATGCTGCAGTTGAAGACTGGAAATTTTCATTATCAAATATACATTTAAAAAGATAAAGTTCAAAGAGTAGCACTTAAACTTTATCTTTTTAAATATATTCTAGCTGAATTGAATCCATTGCTTCAATCAGCTGGTTTATCCCACTATCTTAATTAGAATGAGATACCTTTCAGATTTATGTTGCTTGAAGTGAAGTGAAGTGAAAGTCGCTCAGTTGTGTCCGACTCTTTGCAACCCCGTGGACTATATAGTCCATGGAATTCTCCAGGCCAGAATACTGGAGTGGGCAGCCCCTCCCTTCTCCAGGGGATCTTCCCAACGCAGGGATTGGACCCAGGTCTGCTGCATTGTAGGCAAATTCTTTACCAACTGAGCTATGAGGGAAGCCCATTTGCAAAATCTGCTGTCTAACTGATTTTCTAGTATGCCTCCTAAAATCTCCCTGTAGGCTTGAAATTCTCTGGTCCAGGAGTCTCCAGATGTTTTTGAAATCCCACCACCATAATAAAAAGACAATTGAAAGACTGAAAGTACTACATATATATATTATGTGTATATATATGTTAGGTAGTTAGAATAGGAAAAAGGAGTTCACAATGGCGGTGGCTAAAAGACAAAGAAGGGAAAAATCCATGAAAACAGAACAAAGGAGGAGGACCAGACTGAGGACCTCAGGTAGAACAAACAGCCCTCCTGGCTAGCTCGATTTACATAGGGCAGGCGCAGGGGAGGAGAAAAAACATATAAAAAGAGGAGCCAAAATTGGGCTGGGGGATGCTCTTATCTTTTGTGTCTTTTGGGTCGGCCCACCCTCATGTCTCAAAGATGTATTTTCCTTTACTTTCTAAATAAAACTGAACTGTAACACAGAGCTGTAACACTGGTCTGTCCGTCACTTCAAATTTTTGTTGCAATGAGACAGAACTGAGGAAATTACAAACTCCCCCAATATATATATATAAATGAAATGAAGTCACTTCAATTATATCTGACTCTTTGCGACTCAATGAGTGGTAGCCCACCAGGCTCCTTCATCCATGCGATTTTCCAGGCAAGAATACTGGAATGGGTTTCCATTTCCTTCTCCATTACATACATTACTATGGCACTATTTCATCAACAAACTCAAAAATTATTTAAATATTTATCACCACCTTTAATGAAATTATAATACTAAGATGAGTTTCAAATAACTTTAAATGTTAAGGAAAAAAATAATCTTTCTTCATGGGTTCAGTTCAGTTCAGTTGCTCAGTTGTGTCTGACTCTT
>SJYT01055806.1:4187-34035 GCA_006410635.1 Cephalophus harveyi | reverse complement strand
TCCATGGGGATGGTCTTGATCCCTGTCTCCTGTACAATGTCATGAACTTCAGTCCATGGGTTAGATGCCTTAATTTTAAAAGTCTTTCTAATTATTAGTTTATATCATCATTAATATCTCAAGGCAAGATAAGGTTTATTAGTTAAATATAGTGGATGAAATCTACATATTAAATATTGTTCATAATAGTTTCTAAATATTTTTCAAATTCTTTGGGTATTTGATTAGCATACCATGATTATTCTTTCGAATATGACCAACAAAATCCTGTCCTAATATGTAAGAAATCTCAGCTTTGCCATTTTCCTATTGTTCATGTGTATTTATGCTATTAGTATTATCTTCAATGTTGTTTTTTTGTCTTTGTTTTTTATTTCTGGGCTTCCCTAGTGACTCAGTGATAGAGAATCCAAGCCTGCAATGCAGGAGATGCAGGAGATGCTTATTCGATTCCTGGGTCAGGAAGAATTCCCAGAGAAGGAAATGGCAACCCACTCCAGTATTCTAGCCTGGGGAATTACATGGACAGAGGAGCCTAGGGGGCTGCCATCAATGGGGTCACAAAAGAATCAGACACAATGTAGCAACTAAACAATAGCACAACAAGGAATCTTTATAAGGCATTTATCTGTTTTTGGCAAAGCTCATTTACTTAAAACAAGACAATGTATTCTTTAAATCTGTTTAATGAGGCACATAGCAGCCCAACACATTGCAATACCTTGAAAGCAAATGAGAGAGTGAGGGCAAGACTTCATGCCTCTCCGTGTTGTAGATGAACCCTGTGTATTTACAGATAAATGATTGACTGATATACAATACACTGAACAGAGGTGTTGTTTTTAAGCCCCATGTTAAATATTAATAGAGTTTAATACCTTGATCATTTTAATATAAAAAATACAAAGATAGCTTATAACATTTTCTTTGCAAAGCCAGCAAATCATCTTGTGCACCACACTTTGAGGACCACTACTCTAAATCACACCTATTTATATGGTCAATTAGGGCAACTTATTCACCTCTCTGCATCTCAGTCTCCCAGTTAAAAATAAAGATAGCCACTCCTGTTGTAGTTTAGGGTCCAAATTGCACAGTCCTCTTCTCCTTCAAAGCCTAATCAGTTCAGTTCAGTCACTCAGTCGTGTCTGACTCTTTGTGACCCCATGGACTGCAGCACACCAGGCTTCCCTGTCCATCACAAACTCCTGGAGCTTACTCAAACTCTTGTCCATTGTGTTGGTGATGCCATCCAACCATCTCATCCTCTGTCATCCCCTTCTCCTCCCACCTTCTATCTTTCCCAGCATCAGGGTATTTTCCAATGAGTCAGCTCTTCACATCAGGTGGCCAAAGTATTGGAGCTTCAGCTTCAGCATCAGTCCTTCTAATGAACACCCAGGACTGATTTCCCTTAGGATGGACTGGTTGGATCTCCTTGCAGTCCAAGGGACTCTCAAGAGTCTTCTCTAACATCACAGTTCAAAAGCATCAATTCTTTGGCACTCAGCTTTCTTCACAGTCCAACTCTCACATCCATACATGACCACTGGAAAAACCATAGTCTTGACTAGATGGACCTTTGTTGGCAAAGTAATGTCTCTGCTTTTTAATATGCTGTCTAGGTTGGTCATAAGCCTAATGGTAAGGAGTAAAACAGGGAGATGGTTGAAAAATAAAAGCCTCAGCCTATTCCATCACCAACTCCCAGAGTTTACTCAAACTCATGTCCATTGAGTTGGTGATGCCATCCAACCATTTCATCCTCTGTCATCCCCATGTTTACTTAATACCATTCTTCATTTTGAATTCAGATGAATTATGGGCATAATGAATCAAATGTCATCATAAATGTCTAGAAGAAATAAAAAATTAATATGCATCTTTTTTTGGAAAACAACAAAAAATTAACTTGAGCATAAGCCCTGTGGAAAATTCACAAATGGAAAGTTTGCTAGACTTGACATAAGAAATGAAATAGCTTGACAAATCTTAAACAGTGTATAAAACTTAAAGGGAATCAGTCCTGCTAAATACAGCAAAATGTTGTGCTTTAATTTATAAAGAACTTTCCCAACTCTAGGAGAACCTATACAATAGTAATGTTGCAGGATGGCAGACCCCTTCCAGGGCCCGAAACTGGGCTCTTGTCTAACACTTGGAAATGAATTGTCCAAGGAGACACATGTGCTGACAATATGAAACTGGAGCCTATTATACAGAGTGAAGTAAGCCAGAAAGAAAAACACCAATACAGTATACTAACGCATATATATGGAATTTAGAAAGATGGTAATGATAACCCTGTATGCGAGACAGCAAAAGAGACACAGATGTTTAGAATGGACTTTTGGACTCTGGGAGAGGGAGAGGGTGGGATGATTTGGGAGAATGGCATTGCAACATGTATAGTATCATGTAAGAAATGAATTGCCAGGCTATGTTCAATACATGATACAGGATGCTTGGGGCTGGTGCACGGGGATGATCCAGAGAGATGATATGGGGTGGGAGGTGGGAGGGGGATTCAGGATTGGGAACTCATGTACACCCATGGCTGATTCATGTCAATGTATGGCAAAACCAATACAGTATTGTAAAGCAAAACAAAGTAAAAATAAAAATTAAAAAAAAAATAAATAAAATTCCCCTTAAAGGCCCCTTCCATGGAAATATAAAAATAGAGGAGAAGGATTCCTCCCTGAAAAAACCACCTGGCAGGACTGGTAAAATGATTAAAGGAAGTGTACATGGAAATCTCCTAAACATGGTTATATACATAGTAGGTATTTCATAAAATTAGCTGAAAAAGTCAGAATAGTCCTTGAACTACATATCTGAACTCCAATGGGAAGAAGTTGCCAGTAATTACTAACAATGACTAATTTTTCCACAAGCACTTTAGTCACTCCTTGTATATTATTGCTATTATTAAGTACCTAACAAGGTTTGTTGGCATAGGACAATGCATTGCCTTGAATTGAAAATAGGCAGCAATTCAATAGAAAAAAAATTTATAGGCAGTGTAGAACCCCTTAAGTTGAATTAGATTCTTAAATATAGTATTTATAGTACCCTTGATATAAGCTTTTTTAAAGCATTAGGGGAATCAAACAAACAAGGTCTATATTTTTGCATAGGGTGTTTTATGTTAAATGCTGCAATATTTATGTTTGGCACTATTCACTCCCTGGGAAAATATAGGCTGTGTGTCTTTTGTTCCCTTGATAGTTCAGACACACTGATACCCAAGGGCTTACTACACCCACAGATTTTGTCACAATACTTATATTTTGAAAAGGGATTTTTACCACTCAAAAGCAAGCCAAGACTAATTTTGTAATTGATGTATACTGTGAGATGTTATTATTTAGTATGTGTGAAGTACCTAGAATATCTATCGGCAGTGAATATGACATAACAATCTATTTTACACAGTAAAATGACTTGCCAGGATCTGTTTTATCTCCAACCAATCCCCAATTTAAAAACTCTCGTTTCTTTTTTTTTTCTTCTTCTTTCTTTTTTTGCCTTATTAAATTTACCATCAAAGCAATCAAATGCTTGGATTATTTATCCAGTTCACCGCACCTATTTAGAACAAGTGGATTCTGATTTCCTCATTAATTTCAAAAGTTAATGTTTTGCTTATGGAACATTTAAGTATTCCTTTCTTTGAGGTTGGAGAAGGAAATGGCAACCCACTCCAGTGTTCTTGCCTGGAGAATCCCAGGGACGGGGGAGCCTGGTGGGCTGCCGTCTATGGGGTCGCACAGAGTCGGACACGACTGAAGTGACTTAGCTTAGCTTAGCTTTCTTTGAGGTATTCTTTTCTTAAAGCAACAATAGTGAAGGTCAATTAGCAATATTATTTCCTAGGGCTATGTAACACAACAGCTTTTTTTCTCTCAGAAATAACAAAAGATAAGCACTTTCTTTTGCTTTTACTTGGGAAAATGGAATGATGTTCAGTAGTTGGGAACTTAGAGATGTCAAAAAGACTATTTCTTAGAGGAAAGTGCAGCACTTAAGGATCTATTGACCAAAGGTCAGATTCTAAGCAAAGAAGAAAGATAACGACTATATAAGGTGTTCGACCCTTTCCAAAATGAAGAGCATGCATTTCAGAGTTGTACTTTCTCCACCAAACTGTGTTGGCATTATGTGTCAGATGCTTTACAGATTCACCCAAATGCTTTAGCAAATAAATAAACCAAAGCTGCTAGAGGTTAAGGACATTAGCAATGTCAGGGGAGTTTGTAGTTTCCTCGGTTCTATCTCATCGCAACAAAAACTTGAAGCAATGGATGGACCAGTGTTACAGCCCCGTGTAATTTCCTTGGATGGACCAGTGTTACAGCTCAGTTTTATTGGCAAGCAAAGGAAAATACATCCTCGAGGCGTGAGGGCAGGCCGACCCAAAGACCGAAGAGAAGAGGAGCCCCCGGCCCAATTTTGGCTCCTCTTTTTATCTGTTTTTTCTCCTCCCCCGAGCCTGCCCTAGGTAAATTGTAAATTGGGCTAGCCAGGAGGGGTGTTTGTTTTACCTGAGGTCCTCACTCCAGTTCTTGGACCTTCCTTTGTCTTATTTTTGTGGGCTTTTCCCTTCTTTGTCTTTTGGCCACCACCATCTGGTCTCCTTTTTCCTAGTCTAACTACCTAACTGAAAGATCAGGTAGTTCATAGATCATGATGCAGAGACTCAAGCCAACTCAGTCTATGACTTTTCCATTAAACTATTACCATGTAAGAAAAAAGCTACACTCATCGAACTATCATTTGTGCTTCATTTGTACAGAAAGTCTAAGCTATTCATATTCTAGTCAACTGCCACCTATCAGCATTATATCTGTAGGAAGGGATCATGCTAATTTCAGTTCAATCATGCTGACTCAAAGGCATGCATGGGTTTAAGATTACAAATACCTCTGTGATTCAAAAAGGCAACAGTTCTTCCATTTTCTTCCAATCCATCAAGTTGACTACTTCCTATATAAGGTATTGCATGCTGATAATAAGCTTTTTAACAAAGAAATTGAATTAACATTCATTATGCCAGGTCTTGTGCAAGAGTTTGCTTTCATTATTCTAAAAGAACCTTATAGGAGGGTATATTAGGTCCATTCTATGGATGAGGAATTTAAGTCTCACAGAGAACATGTCAGTTGACGAACACAGAGAAGACCAGTAATCCAGCTCTCCTGAACACAGAATGGTGGGAACACAGACACAGAATGAATGAGACAGACCTAGGGTCCAGTCCTGGCACTGTTCCTAACCATAACCTTGCCAGCCTCTGGACTAGGCATAGGGGTATCAAGAAAGACTAAATTTCTCTCATTTATTTTGCTTATGGGTAGTAGTTTCTTTGATGACCTAGTTCTGTGGTGTGGCTTTTTAGAATCATTCTTGAGAGCTCTACCAAGAGTCTGTTTCCTCAGCTCACAGGATGACTTTGTAACCCATCTACTCCCTGTAGAAAGTCCCTTCCTCCTTGACAAAAATCAAGTGGATTGGTGCTCTGTTAGAGAATTCTCATCGATATTCATGCAAATACAATGGGTTAGTAGAATTTGTGAATCAGACATTTATACTCTTAGTACTTCATATTTTAGACTTTAGGCATTACAATTCATGAAAATGTATAAACCATATTGTTGGTTAAATGGAGGGCCAGAGGGTTTGACTTTTCTTTAAAGGCAGAAAATCTGGTAAGAGATAGGGCTAAAGGGGAAAAAAACCAAGGGAACAGATGCAGCAGCCCAGGATAAGATTATCGGATTATCTGCAGCAATTTTTCTTCTTACTTTGTCTCATCTCTTTGCCATGTGTGTGAAAGAGAAACTAAAAAGTGAAAGACTAAGGAAGAGAATGGGGAAGTCCTGGACAAAGTTTTTTAAACAGAATAACAATAAAGAAAAGAAAAATGTCATCAAGAAGTATTAGATAACACATCACATAGAAAGATTAAATAATGTTTAAAAATTATCTCTTGATGTTAGTTCAAGATTTACAAATGCATTATGAACTGAAGTTTAGAACACACTGGTCTAAAGAGATTGTGGCCCAAGGAGTTCCAATTCTTCCACTGTCTTTGGGAGATCTTTCTCTTTCCCAATTTCTGCCTTTCTAGTCTTCCACTCCCCCCACCCCTCCCACTCAGAGGCAGTCTTAATTGTGTTCTAGTAGTTTTGGAGAAGGAAATGGCAACCCACTCCAGTGTTCTTGCCTGGAGAATCCCAGGGACGAGGGAGCCTGGTGGGCTGCCGTCTCTGGGGTCGCACAGAGTCGGACACGACTGAAGCGACGCAGCAGCAGCAGCAGTTGGAGTTTTGCCAAAAAAATCAACCCGTCTTTCCAGCCCTATCTCCGAACTACCCAACTGTTTAAACTTGTTGACTTTCACTTACCCCCAAGATTTCAGGAAACCAAATTATTCAACTAAATTGTGTCCAAACTCAGTAAAGCAGCAATTCTTTTTACAATATCCCTGAAGAATAGCCATTAAACCTCTGCCTGAACAGTTATGTTAATGCTTTTGTTGCCTAATTAATTAAGAGAAAGAATTCAGGTCAGATGTGAAGAATAGTCAGGTATTCTTCCCTAAAAGCAATTAACCACTTGGTTTTAACGTTTATGCTCCTTGAAAACATTATGCTTGTTTATATTGTGCTTCTTTATCTCCATCCCTAATTCAGGTGTAAACAAAGTGATACAGTGTTTTCTGGTGCATCTGTTAACATAATATTAGCTTTGAACAGCTGAGGATGGCTGGACCTTAACCTCTACTTTATTTCCTCAAAATAACAGTTGTCAGATGCATACATACAGACATGACTATATAAATAAAACCTCAGAAATAAACATTTGCAGAGAATCATATGCTCAAACTAAAATTTCTTAATACCACTCAATCAACTGATGTTTTAGTCTTTTCAAGTTCAAGTGATGATCAAAGATTTATATCAGATATGCAGATGACACCACCCTTAGGAAGAATGTGAAGAAGAACTAAAGAGCCTCTTGAGGAAAATGAAAGAGGAGAGTGAAAAAGGTGGATTAAAGCTCAACATTCAGAAAAGTAAGATCATGGCATCTGGTCCCATCACTTCATGGCAAATAGATGGGGAAACAGTGGAAACAGTGGCTGACTTTATTTTGGGGAGCTCCAAAATCACTGGGGATGGTGATTGCAGCCATGAACTTACAGATGCTTGCTCCTTGGAAGGAAAGTTATGACCAACCTAGACAGCATATTAAAAAGCAAAGACATTACTTTATCAACAAAGGTCGATCTAGTCAAGGTTATGGTTTCTCCAGTAATTATGGATGGATGTGAAAGTCGGACTATAAAGAAAGCTGAGTGCTGAAGAATTGATGCTTTTAAACTATGGAGAAAACTCTTGAGAGTCCCTTGGACTGCAAGGAGATCCAACCAGTCTATCCTAAAGGAAATTGGTCCTGAATATTCATTGGAAGGACTGATGTTGAAGCTGAAACCCCAATACTTTGGCCACCTGATGCGAAGAGCTGACTCATTTGAAAAGACCCTGATGCTGGAAAAAATTGAAGGTAGGAGGCGAAGAGGACAACAGAGGATGAAATGGTTGGATGGCATCACCGACTCAAAGGACATGACTTTGGGTGAACTTCGGGAGTTGGGGATGGACAGGGAAGCCTGGCGTGCTGCAGTCCATGAGGTCACAGAGTTGGACACGACTGAGTGACTGATTTGAACTGAACTGAGGTCAGTTCATGTGGTCAACCACATGCAACTACAACATTGCTGGGAGCCTTTGTGTGTTTGGGAATGCTAGAAACATATAAACTCATTTTTCTAGGTTTGGAGCAGGAGTTACAAACTCAGAAGCTTACAGATAACAGAAGTGAGTGAAGCGGTGAACAATATGGAACTCCTGGGAACCTGTGTCCATCTTAAGGAAGTCCCTACTACTCAGCACAAGCAAGGGTTTTCAATCAAAAGTGTCACCTTAGTTTTCTAGATTTTTCTACTTTTTTTAAAAAAGAGAATCCAGGCAATTTTTAAAATAAGATCTATTTTTAAATGCTGGACACTAGTGCAATTAAAAACACAAAAATAAAAGCAAGCTATAGGCCAAACAAAATATATCTGCAGGCTAACATGTCTCCAGTTTGGTAAAGTTATTTTTAGGCAGATGGGCTATTTTTCAGCTTCTTTCCTAAAACTGAATATTTATTTTCATTTATTTATATACTCAGACATGAGTAAGTTATTTCTCTAATATTTTTGAAGTGTTTGAACTAAACTAGATACAAAATGCCTTTGAGACAAATCATTTAGATCAATGGCTGTTAGATACAGAGGTGGCAGTTCTGCAAGATTGGGGTGCAATGCGGGAGTGAGAAAGAAAAGAAATATTTCTTTGTAGAGATTATTATTAAAGACAATCTTAGGGCCTCTGTCTTATAGAACTTACTACAGTGATGGAAATATTCTATTTCTGCTCTAACATGGAAGTCATTACCACCGTGATATAATAGACATTTGCCACTAGCACTTGAAATGTAGGTAGTACAAGAAGATAATTTTAAGTTCTAATTCAATTTAAATTAATTTAAATTAAAATAACTCCATGTGGTTAGTGGCTACTGTATTGTACATCATGGGTCTAGATGTACATGCCAGTCTAGAATGCCTGGTTCAAAAGACACCTATGTACATCATTATACAAGGCTTCCCTCATAGCTCAGTCAGTGAAGAATCTGCCTGCCATGCAGGAGACCCAAGTTTGATCCCTGAGTTGGGAAGATCCTCTGGAGAAGGAAATGGCAACCTACTCCAGTATTCTTGCCTGGAGAATCCCATGGATGGAGGAGCCTGGCAGGCTATAGTCCATGGGGTCACAAGAGTTGGACGTAACTTAGCGACTAAACCACCACCAACCACCAGATATATTTCTGAACTGGTTTTATTGATTTACATGAATAAAATAATTTAGTTTTTATAGTTTAAATTTTAGTTTTCAATCCTTCTTCAGCAATTGAATTGTCAAAATTTTAAATTTGGGTAGCCAGATAAGTAATGATGGTAACTTGGTTCCTTATTAATTTTCCTCATTATTAGTGAAGCTTATCACCTTACAACATTAAACATTTGGGTTTCTAGTTTGAATTGTTTTGTTAATGTACTTTGATCATTTTTATATTGAACTTTTCTTTTTTCTCTCTTCTTCATTCTTTCTCTACCTGCTCTTCCCTTCTTTCCTTCCTTTTTTCTCTCTTCCTCCTTCCTTCCTCCCTTTCTCCCTCTGATGCTCCCTGGCTTCTTCCTTTCTTTCCTTAATCATTTGTAGAAGTAATTTATAAATTCTAAATTTTAATCTTTTGCATATTACATGAATCATGAACATCTTCTCCCAATCTATGTGTTGAATTTTCATTTTGTTTATAGTGTCTTGCTTGATCAGAAGCTTAAATTTTTTTAATGTAGTATAATGTGTGTGCTAGTCACTCAGTCATGTCCAACTCTGTAGTCCTGTGAACCATAGTCTGCCAGGCTTCTCTGTTCATGGAATTTTCTCAGCAAGGATACTGGAGTGGGTTACCATGCTCTCCCCCAAGGGATCTTCCCAATCTAGAGATCGAACCCATGTCTCCTGTATCTCCTACACTGCAGGTGGATTGTCTACAGCTGAGCTACCAGGGAAGCCCATAAAAGTATGATATTCAGTTCAGTCTCTCAGTCGTGTCCAACTCTTTGTGACCCCATGAACTGCAGCATGCCAGGCCTCCCTGTCCATCACCAACACCTGGAGTTCACCCAAACTCATGTCCATAGAGTCAGTGATGCCATCCAGCCATCTCACCCTCTGCCGTCCCCTTCTCCTCCTGCCCCCAATCCCTCCCAGCATCATGGTCTTTTCCAATGAGTCAAATCTTCTCATGAGGTGGCCAAAGTACTGGAGCTTCAGCTTCAGCATCAGTCCTTCCAATGAACACCCAGGACTGATCTTTAGAATGGACTGGTTGGATATCCTTGCAGTCCAAGGGACTCTCAAGAGTCTTCTCCAACATCACAGTTCAAAAGCATCAATACTTCTGTGCTCAGCTTTCTTCACAGTCCAACTCTCACATCCATACATGACCACTAGAAAAACCATAGCCTTGACTAGATGGACGTTTGTTGGCAAAGTAATGTCTCTGATTTTGAATATGCTATCTAGGTTGATCATAACATTCCTTCCAAGGAGTAAGCATCTTTTAATTTCATGGCTGCAGTCACCATCTAGAGTGATTCTGGAGCCCACCCAAAAAATAAAGTCTGACACTGTTTCCACTGTTTCCCATCTATTTCCCATGAAGTGATGGCACCAGATGCCATGATCTTCGTTTTCTGAATGTTGAGCTTTAAGCCAACTTTTTCACTCTCCTCTTTCACTTTCATCAAGAGGCTTTTTAGCTCCTCTTCACTTTCTGCCATAAGGGTGGTGTCATCTGCATATCTGAGGTTATTGATATTTTTCCTGGCAATCTTGATTCCAACTTGTGTTTCTTCCAGTCCAGCGTTTCTCATGATGTACTCTGCATATAAGCAGGGTGACAATATACAGCCTTGACGTACTCCTTTTCCTATTTGGAACCAGTCTGTTGTTCCATGTCCAGTTCTAACTGTTGCTTCCTGACCTACTTGAGTATTATAAACATGAACTTTGGATTGGTACTGTCTAGGTTTGAATGATATCTACTTTCCAACAGTATGACCTTAAACAAGTTACTTGATTTCTCTGTACATTAGTAGTCATCTTTAAAAAGGAGATAATGATAATACACCTCACACATAGTTACTGTGAGGATAATGAATAGGTAAGATTAGACCACCACTGTACTGTTCTACAGTAACTGTGATGTAAATATTTTCAATTTATATTATCTGTTATGGACTGAATTGTGCCCTTCTCCACCACCAAATTCATATGTGGAAGCCTTAATTTCTAGTACTTTAGAATAAATATTTGGAGCTGGGGCCTTTAAAGAAGTAATAAATTAAAACAAGGCCTTTAGGGTAGGTCTCAGTCTAATCTGATTGGTGTCTTTATAAGAAAACACTAGGGCATGCACGGAGAGACACCAGGCATGCATGGACACAGAAAAAAGATATGCGAGGACAAGTGTGTCTTCCTCACAGGTGGCACACAGAAAGGGCGAGTCAAGGAGAGATGCTTTAGGAGAAACCAACCCTGCTGACACTTTGATCTCTTAAGACTTGTAGCCTCTAGAACTGTGAGAAAGTAAATTTCTTTTATTTAAGGCACAATCTATGCTATTTTGTTCTGGCAGCCCTATCAAATTAATTATCATATTCCAAAAGGTTCACCTCAAAGAGCTAAACATGTTTGCCTCTGGGAAGCAGGATATGAGTAAGGAAGAGAGATTGCTTTTTGTTTCCTCTAATGAAATAGATGGGGAAACAGTGGAAACAGTGGCTGACTTTATATTTTTGGGCTCCAAAATCACTGCAGATGGTGACTGCAGCCATGAAATTAAAAGACGCTTACTCCTTGGAAGGAAAATTATGACTAACCTAGACAGCATGTTAAAAAGCAGAGACATTACTTTGTCAACACAGTTCCATCTAGTCAAGGCTATGTTTTTTCCAGTAGTCACGTATGGATGTGAGAGTTGGACTATAAAGAAAGCTGAGCACCAAAGAATTGATGCTTTTGAACTGTGGTGAGAAGACTCTTGAGAGTCCCTTGGACTGCAAGGAGATCCAACCAATCCATCTTAAGGAAGATCAGTCCTGAATATTCGTTGGAAGGACTGATGTTGAATCTGAAACTCCAAAACTTTGGCCACCTGATGTGAAGAGGTGACTCATTTGAAAAGACCCTGATGTTGGGAAAGATTGAGGGTAGGAGGAGAAGAGGATGACAGAGGATGAGATGGTTGGATGGCATCACTGACTCAATGGACATGAGTTTGGGTGAACTCCGGCAGTTGGTGATGGACAGGGAGGCATGGCATTCTGCGGTCCATGGGGTCGCAAAGAGTCGGACACAAATGAGTGACTGAACTGAACTGAACTGAATGAAAACTTTGTGGAACTCGTTGATTCCATAAACTATGTGTATTTATAAGTTTGAAAAAAAGCACAAACAACAAAAAAATGGAAGGCAGCATCTGATAAATCAGAGCTATCACTTGTCTCTCTCTCTCTTTTTTTAAAAAATCTGTGTCATTAAGAACTGTCTTGAGTTCCCTTTCAAGCACTGTAGACATCTGGGTCTCTATCAAAGATGCCACCAAATAGGGGATGTTAACACTTTGGGCATTTTTATTTAATTCAGACTAGATTAGATCTAGCCTCAGTAGGGTCCAGGTAGCTAATTGGAGCTCATTACTCCTGGGTAGAAACCTGAATTCACCAATAACTCTTTTGTAGCTGAGCCCACTCAGAATTGTGAAGGGATACTATGTATTTGTATCACTTTACATCACCTCATTTGACAGCAGTGTATTTGTTATGGTGTAATATTTTTTTATACTATATTTCCTTATAGTTTTCCTCGTCTAGTCTGTGATTTCTCACCCTGTGGCCCTTCTGATATTTTTACCCCAGGGAAGATATAATCCAATAGTATGCTATTGGCTAAGTAACAGCCAACAAAAAGTGTTTAACCATAGGGAAATATTCTCTCACATAAAAAGAAATCTTGAGGTTCTAGGTAGAGTGTTTAGCCCAATGGCTCAATGATATTACTAGGGACCGGATTTTTTTTGTGCTTATCCTGTGTGCCATTGTTAGCATGGTGGCTACTCTTGTCTTCAGTTCAGTTGAGTTGCTCTGTCGTGTCCGACTCTTTGCGACCCCATGAATCGCAGCACACCAGGCCTCCCTGTTCATCACCATCCCCCGGAGTTCACTCAGACTCATGTCCATCGAGTCCGTGATGCCATCCAGCCATCTCATCCTCTGTCATCTCCTTCTCCTCCTGCCCCCAATCCCTCCCAGCATCAGAGTCTTTTCCAGTGAGTCAACTCTTCGCATGAGGTGGCCAAAGTACTGGAGTTTCAGCTTTAGCATCATTCCTTCCAAAGAAATCCCAGGGTTGATCTCCTTCAGAATGGACTGGTTGGATCTCCTTGCAGTCCAAGGGACTTCCGTCTAGTCAAGGCTATGGTTTTTCCTGTGGTCATGTATGGATGTGAGAGTTGGACTGTGAAGAAGGCTGATCGCCGAAGAATTGATGCTTTTGAACTGTGGTGTTGGAGAAGACTCTTGAGAGTCCCTTGGACTGCAAGAAGATCCAACCAGTCCATTCTGAGATCAGCCCTGGGATTTCTTTGGAGGGAATGATGCTAAAGCTGAAACTCCAGTACTTTGGCCACCTCATGTGAAGAGCTGACTCATTGGAAAAGACTCTGATGCTGGGAAGGACTGGGGGCAGGAGGAGAAGGGGACGACAGAGGATGAGGTGGCTGGATGGCATCACTGACTCAGTGGACCTGAGTCTGAGTGACCTCCGGGAGTTGGTGATGGACAGGGAGGCCTGGCGTGCTGCGATTCATGGGGTCGCAAAGAGTCGGACACGACTGAGCGACTGAACTGAACTGACTTTCTAAGGGTTGTGATTGTCAACTAAAAAAGATGCACTACTTTAGAGCTACAAGTTGAGTTTTATTTGGGGCAAACTGAGGACTGCAGCCTGGGAGGCAGTACCTCCGATAGCTCTGAGACACTGCTCCCAAAAGGGAGTGGGGGGAGCTCAATATATAAGATTTTGTCGAAGGTGGAGTTCAATACAATTAAGCACTCATTTTACAAAAGATATTCAGCCAGTATCTGTTGTCATCATGAAGGGATTTAGTGCTTTTCTGGACATGATGAGATGCAAGCAGCTGTTGACCTTCAGCATCCCCTGAGGGAGTTCAGGGTAGTGAGGTACTCTGTGCTCCAGGGAATCTGATGGCACAGGTCTTTAGATAGGTGGATATTTTCAGGAACAGGTTTTATGATCCTGATCCTTGCATCTCCTCTTATCTAGAAAAGCACAAAATCCCTTCATGGTGGCATCAGATCCTCCTGACTAGGGGAAAAAACTCTTACAAAGTGATTGCATTGAATTTCCCCTGCACCAAAATCTTATATATTGACCTTCCCCCACTATCTCTTTGGAGCAGTCCCTCAGCTACCTGGGAGAAGGCAATGGCAACCCACTCCAGTGTTCTTGCCTGGAGAATCCCAGGGACAGGGTAGCCTGGTGGGCTGCCCTCTATGGGGTCGCACAGAGTCGGACACGACTGAAGCGACAGCAGCAGCAGCAGCAGCAGCAGCAGCAGCTCACTATCTGAGCTGCCGCCTCCTGGGCACCTCATCTTGCCCCAAATAAATTTGCAACTCTCAACTTGTACATCTTTGCTGCTAAGTTGCACATCTTTAGAGGACAAATATATTTTTTGTGTGCCTATGGCTTTAATTTGCATTTAGCTAGTTACTACCAGACTTCCCTGGTGGCTCAGATGGTAAAACATCTGCCTATAATGTGGGAGACCTGGGTCAGGAAGATCTCTTGGAGAAGGAAATGGCAACCCACTCCAGTATTCTTGCCTAGAAAATCCCATGAACGGAGGAGCCTGGTAGGCTACAGTCCATGGGGTCGCAAAGAGTCGGACACGACTGAGCGACTTCACTCACTCACTCATTCGAAAAATTTAAATTACATATGTGGCTTACAGTGGGCAGCACAGAGTTGAAGGATAACCAGAGGAAAACAGCCATGCATGTAAATCCTGCCAAGTTCTTTAGTAACAGCTTTCTCTCTCTTAACGGTTCCTCCCAAGAATCATCTGAGATGAAAGTCACGTCTCCCCGCTAGAGGAGTAAGACCTCGGTAGCACGCTAGGTTCTCCGCACCCCTCGGGTTCCGCGGGGGCGGCGGCACCCGGAAGGACGCCAGCGGCACCTCGCAGGGTCCCCGCGGTGACCTCCCCAAGATGGCGTCGCTGGGGGTGCTGGGCTGTCCGCCACACCACCTTCGTCCCACCCCGCACTGGCGATTGGCTAAAACGACTCGGTGCTTAGTGGTGATTGGGCCTCACGGAAACCCGCGCTGGGCGGGACCGGAAGGGGTCTCTGCCGGGGTGCGCGGGCCCGGGGCTCCACGTTGGTCCCTGGGGGATGTGGAAAGCTGGCAGCATGTCGGCGGAGCTGGGGATCGGCGTCGCTCTGCGAGCAGTGAACGAGCGCGTGCAGCAGGCGGTGGCGCGGCGGCCGCGGGTGAGGAAGGGGACCGCGCAGGGACTGTGGGCGGCCGCGCCGAGAAAGGGGGACACCTGTGTGGGAACGGGTCGTCACGGTGACGCAGAGGGGTCTCCTGGAGGGGCGGGACCTGCCCGCTGCCTTGGCATTGGCGCAGCTGCAGAGCCCCCCACCCCCACCCCCCGAAGGCTAGCGAAGGCTAAGGGGGTTCCCCAGCTCCTGTTGGGTTTTCTGAAGGTTAGCGATCCAAGGAAAAAGACCAGACTCTAGGCAGCGCGACCATTGTCCATTCCGCTTCGTGGTAGGGGTCAGCAGCCTTGGCGGAGGGGAGAGGGCCCAGGCCTGTATCCAGAGACTGCAGGAGAAGACGCCCACTACAGGAACACCCAAAGGAGGCCAGGTCTGCCGGGGGTCACGTGTGTGGCAGCGTCTCCGCCGGTAGATTGCTCATAAAGTAAATGTCAGCGCCCCCGCCAGCAAAGGAGAGGGTGAATTGACCCGACTTGAGGGGCACCTAGGGCTGTTCTTGCACGTTTGAGGCAGCAGCGAACTGACATCCAGTCCCAAGCAGCTTATGGGGGAGATTTTTCCTCCCTCGTTTATATTTAGTCTTCTCTTGGAATTTATTTAGACTAAAGGTCAGTACCTGCCTCCCGCAAGTGCAAGTTTTACGTTGATTGGTGTGGAGTGAGCCAGGCTTGAATGGAGAGAAGTCAAAGTTCTTTGTTCAAGCTTTTATGGTATCAGAGCTCAGAGTGCTGGCCGGGCGTCAGAAGACCTGCGTTAGCATAGCCTTTGCTTGGCTGTTAAGTAGATGTCTACTTCCCTGGTGGCTCAGAGGTTAAAGCGTCTGCCTGCAATGCAGGAGACCTGGGTTCGATCCCTGGGTCGGGAAGATCCCCTGGAGAAGGCAATGGCAACCCACTCCAGTATTCTTGCCTGGAGAATCCCATGGACGGAGGAGCCTGGTGGGCTACAATCCACGGGGTCGCAAAGAGTTGGACACGACTAAGCGACTTCACTTCACTTGTTAAGTAGATGTTATCCTTGAAAGAAAGTGAAGTCGCTCAGACCAGTCTGACTCTCTGGGACCCCACGCACTGTAGCCCACCAGGCTCCTCTGTCCATGGGATTTTCCAGGCAAGAATACTGGAGTGGGTTGCCATTTCCTTCTCCAAGGGATCTTCCCAATCCAGGAATCAAACCTGGGTCTCCTTCATTGTAGGCGGATTCTTTACCGACTGAGGGAGGGAAGCTTCGGTTTTGCCACTGGTTCATCTCTCTTTTTTTCAATATTTTATTTGGCTGCATCGAGTCTTAGTTGCACCACCCAGGATCTTCGTTATCTCTAGCTTCCTTATCTCTCTAGAGATAAGCCCCCTTGTCTCTAGTTGTGATGTGGGCTTAATTGCCCCAAGACATGTGGGATCTTAGTTACCTGATCAGAGATGGAACTTCCATTGGAAGGTGGATTCTTAACCACTGGATCACCAGGGACGCCCCTCTGCCACTGGTTCTGCCACATAAATTGTAGAGTTATCCTAAGGCTGCTTCTGAGAGGCGATATTATAGACAGTATTGATAACTACCCAGGATCCCAATGAGTTTCCAAAACTGTTGACCTTGGGGTTTTAGGAGCTGGGAGTGGCCTCCCTTCTAGTCAGAGAGTGATGCCTTTTCTTAACTAAGTGATTCTTAAACCTCCAACCTTGCCATGCAAGAGACTCAGCTGAAGAATTTGTTTTAAAGAAGAGTCTCAGACTCCATCCTGAGATTAGGACTCAGTGGGTCAGGAGGGGACCCAGATGATACTGGTAATATTGGTTAAAGACCACACTCTTAGGAAATAAAGCTTTTACTTACCTGCCCAGCTCTCTTGAGAGAGAAAGGTGTTCTGCTAGATGTTTTTTTTTAATTTAGTTTTTACATGTATTTATTTTTTGGCCATGCAGTGCAGCATGTGAGATCTAAGTTTCCCGACCAGGGATCAAACCCACGCCCCCTGAAAACACAGACTCTTAACCCCTGGACCACCAGGGTAGTCCCTTCTGCTCTGCTAGATGTTAAGGTGGCTAACATATTAGATTTAGATGCCATGCATACAAAAGACATTTCATCAACATTATTTGATACTGATGGCCCTACTGTATTGGAAAAGTGGATCTTATCAAATGCCAAGTAAAGATCTCTGCCGATCCATCCTACAGGATGCTCTACAGGACTTATCGGGATAATAAGTCCAAACATGGACTCATCTGGCTCTTTTCCTCTTGGCAGGATCTCCCAGCCATCCAGCCCCGGCTCGTAGCGGTCAGCAAAACCAAACCTGCAGACATGGTGATAGAGGCCTACAGTCACGGGCAACGCACTTTCGGGGAGAACTATGTAAGTGCGGGCCCTTTCCTGCCCGTAAGCTGCCCTCAGAAGAGTCAGATGTGCCAGGCTTCTGACTTACTCTGTTTTTTACCCTGTAGGTTCAGGAGCTGCTTGAAAAAGCATCAAATCCTCAAGTAAGTGGAATCTGAATTCTTTGTATCTAAGTCTTGACTGTTCAGTTGGAAATTAGACCCACCTTGGTAGTTGAGTTTCAGAGCAGGAGGTCAGGCTGATGGTAGAAACGCCTGCATTCGCTGTGAGCCCCAAATATTTCTCATCTAGATTTTCTCTCTTAAGACCATTTTCTTCTTTGTGGCTTTTTGAAGATGGTGATTTTAGAAGCTTGCTGTAACCTTGGATCCTTTTGAGATCTGAAAGCTTTAGTCAGTTTCTTCTCAAGGGGAAGTATCTGAAAGAAGGGGAGAGTTGACAGAAACAAGGAAGAGAAACGGAAGTCTTCAGTTTTTCTCTAAGTGTCTTTAAGGGCCTGACTGAAGATGCAATAGTGGTTTATCGCTTAGACCGGAAAGGTGAGACGGGAATGTGAGAAGTGTGTGAGCTGGCAAGCCCTCCACAGCCCTCCCTCTGAATTAAATGTGACCACCCCTTTCTCTTCAGATTCTGTCTTCGTGTCCTGAGATCAAATGGCACTTCATCGGCCATCTACAGAAACAGAATGTCAACAAACTGATGGGTAAGATAAAACTCTAAATATGAAGACACAGTTTTTTTCATCATTGTATCACATACAGTCCCTTCTGTGGAAGAGAAAATATTTTAGATTATCCCTCAGTCACCATTTATGCGTTGGGGATTCTTTTGGGAAAGAAATCTTAGTTCGTGATTAAAGGGAAAACATCATGATAAGAACAAAATGAACTCACAGTTGGCTGGGTTTTATATACTTGGAAACCTACCCTAGCACACATTATGTATTTTTTGGGTGGTTTTTGAAATAAATGAGAAGGAATTGAAGCCCATAAAATTTTTTGGCTAGCAAGGGAAACACTTTTGTCCTTTTCCTTTTTTTTTTGTTTGAGGTTCGTTTTATTGTGTAATGAACATAATCTTTTTATCTATGTATTTTTGGCTGTGCTGGGCCTCCGTCGCTGCAGGCGGGGGCTGCTCTTCATTCTGTTGCACAGGCTTTTCACTGCAGTGGCTTCTGGTGTGGCGTACAGGCTCAGCAGTTGTGGCTACTGTAACCTCGCCTCCCTCTTGTTACAGCTGTCCCCAACCTCTCCATGCTGGAGACGGTCGATTCTGTGAAGCTGGCCGACAAAGTGAACAGTGCGTGGCAGAAAAAAGGTTCCCCCGAAAGGTTAAAGGTTATGGTCCAGATAAATACCAGCGGAGAGGAGAGTAAGTGAGCAGCGGGGGTTGGCCGACTTTTTCCCCTTAGGACATGGTGGAGCGCAGGATGGATGGCAGGCCTGAACACCCGATGCAGTAGGTCACAGAGGAGCTCGCAGGGCCGTTAAATAAGCTGTCGTGTGTAGGGTCTTGGTGGCACAAGGACCTCCAAACCAGTCCACGTCTAATTTTTTAATGCGTTCTTAGTTTCTGAAGAGGCTGGCAAGGAGACTCAAGAAGGGGCTTGTGTGACTTTGATCCTGAAAATTCCCAGAGGTCACCCTCCCTCCCAAAAGAGATTGTGAATTTACATGTGTAATACTTCTCAAAGCTTAACAAATCACGTTTCCATTATTGGGAGGAAATCGAACAAAACTCTCTGTGGGCCCCAGTCAGGGTGCTTGGGTTAGCAGTGTAGCACAGAAATCAGAGCCTGGGCCTGGAGCCAGGCACACCTGGGGTTTGAGCGCCACCAGGCTCCAGGGCTGGAACCTTGAGTGACGTTCCCGACCTTCCTACCCTTCACTTTCCTTACCTGCCGGTGATAGCAGAGCGGTAGCTCCGAGGGTGTTGCGAGGCTTGAATGTGCACATGGGGGTAAAGCTGTTGGTACAGGACCCTGCGCGTCTTACTTGTTAGCTGTTTGCTAAGAATCCGTGTTTACAGACCAGTCGTTTGCTGATAGGGCTTAGGCTGAAGGAACAAGCCTGGGGCCTGGAGTCAGGCTGCCGGGATCCACGTCCCAGTTCCGCACTTCCTGGCCCTGTGGCCTTGAGAAGGGCCCTCAGCCTCCCAGAGCTTCAGTCTCCTCTTTTTTTAGAATGGAGAGAGTGAGAGCACTTACTTTGCAGAGCTGCTGCATTAAATAAAAAACTGTAGGGACTTGGCGTGTGTGCCTGGTACGTAAGCATTCATTAAATCTTAACAATCAGCATTATCTGTACGTGCACCTAGATTATACATTACTTTATCCTGATAGGTAAACCTGAAACGGATTCCAGATGGAGTCCATTACAGCATTTCTTGGTCAGTAGCTATCATTTGCCCTAATTAAAGATTGGAATGTTACTAGCATCTCTCTTCACTTTCACTTGCATGCATTGGAGAAGGAAATGGCAACCCACTCCAGTGCGGGCCCTTTCCTGCCCGTAAGCTGCCCTCAGAAGAGTCAGATGTGCCAGGCTTCTGACTTACTCTGTTTTTTACCCTGTAGGTTCAGGAGCTGCTTGAAAAAGCATCAAATCCTCAAGTAAGTGGAATCTGAATTCTTTGTATCTAAGTCTTGACTGTTCAGTTGGAAATTAGACCCACCTTGGTAGTTGAGTTTCAGAGCAGGAGGTCAGGCTGATGGTAGAAACGCCTGCATTCGCTGTGAGCCCCAAATATTTCTCATCTAGATTTTCTCTCTTAAGACCATTTTCTTCTTTGTGGCTTTTTGAAGATGGTGATTTTAGAAGCTTGCTGTAACCTTGGATCCTTTTGAGATCTGAAAGCTTTAGTCAGTTTCTTCTCAAGGGGAAGTATCTGAAAGAAGGGGAGAGTTGACAGAAACAAGGAAGAGAAACGGAAGTCTTCAGTTTTTCTCTAAGTGTCTTTAAGGGCCTGACTGAAGATGCAATAGTGGTTTATCGCTTAGACCGGAAAGGTGAGACGGGAATGTGAGAAGTGTGTGAGCTGGCAAGCCCTCCACAGCCCTCCCTCTGAATTAAATGTGACCACCCCTTTCTCTTCAGATTCTGTCTTCGTGTCCTGAGATCAAATGGCACTTCATCGGCCATCTACAGAAACAGAATGTCAACAAACTGATGGGTAAGATAAAACTCTAAATATGAAGACACAGTTTTTTTCATCATTGTATCACATACAGTCCCTTCTGTGGAAGAGAAAATATTTTAGATTATCCCTCAGTCACCATTTATGCGTTGGGGATTCTTTTGGGAAAGAAATCTTAGTTCGTGATTAAAGGGAAAACATCATGATAAGAACAAAATGAACTCACAGTTGGCTGGGTTTTATATACTTGGAAACCTACCCTAGCACACATTATGTATTTTTTGGGTGGTTTTTGAAATAAATGAGAAGGAATTGAAGCCCATAAAATTTTTTGGCTAGCAAGGGAAACACTTTTGTCCTTTTCCTTTTTTTTTTGTTTGAGGTTCGTTTTATTGTGTAATGAACATAATCTTTTTATCTATGTATTTTTGGCTGTGCTGGGCCTCCGTCGCTGCAGGCGGGGGCTGCTCTTCATTCTGTTGCACAGGCTTTTCACTGCAGTGGCTTCTGGTGTGGCGTACAGGCTCAGCAGTTGTGGCTACTGTAACCTCGCCTCCCTCTTGTTACAGCTGTCCCCAACCTCTCCATGCTGGAGACGGTCGATTCTGTGAAGCTGGCCGACAAAGTGAACAGTGCGTGGCAGAAAAAAGGTTCCCCCGAAAGGTTAAAGGTTATGGTCCAGATAAATACCAGCGGAGAGGAGAGTAAGTGAGCAGCGGGGGTTGGCCGACTTTTTCCCCTTAGGACATGGTGGAGCGCAGGATGGATGGCAGGCCTGAACACCCGATGCAGTAGGTCACAGAGGAGCTCGCAGGGCCGTTAAATAAGCTGTCGTGTGTAGGGTCTTGGTGGCACAAGGACCTCCAAACCAGTCCACGTCTAATTTTTTAATGCGTTCTTAGTTTCTGAAGAGGCTGGCAAGGAGACTCAAGAAGGGGCTTGTGTGACTTTGATCCTGAAAATTCCCAGAGGTCACCCTCCCTCCCAAAAGAGATTGTGAATTTACATGTGTAATACTTCTCAAAGCTTAACAAATCACGTTTCCATTATTGGGAGGAAATCGAACAAAACTCTCTGTGGGCCCCAGTCAGGGTGCTTGGGTTAGCAGTGTAGCACAGAAAGCCTGGGCCTGGAGCCAGGCACACCTGGGGTTTGAGCGCCACCAGGCTCCAGCGCTGGAACCTTGAGTGACGTTCCCGACCTTCCTACCCTTCACTTTCCTTACCTGCCGGTGATAGCAGAGCGGTAGCTCCGAGGGTGTTGCGAGGCTTGAATGTGCACATGGGGGTAAAGCTGTTGGTACAGGACCCTGCGCGTCTTACTTGTTAGCTGTTTGCTAAGAATCCGTGTTTACAGACCAGTCGTTTGCTGATAGGGCTTAGGCTGAAGGAACAAGCCTGGGGCCTGGAGTCAGGCTGCCGGGATCCACGTCCCAGTTCCGCACTTCCTGGCCCTGTGGCCTTGAGAAGGGCCCTCAGCCTCCCAGAGCTTCAGTCTCCTCTTTTTTTAGAATGGAGAGAGTGAGAGCACTTACTTTGCAGAGCTGCTGCATTAAATAAAAAACTGTAGGGACTTGGCGTGTGTGCCTGGTACGTAAGCATTCATTAAATCTTAACAATCAGCATTATCTGTACGTGCACCTAGATTATACATTACTTTATCCTGATAGGTAAACCTGAAACGGATTCCAGATGGAGTCCATTACAGCATTTCTTGGTCAGTAGCTATCATTTGCCCTAATTAAAGATTGGAATGTTACTAGCATCTCTCTTCACTTTCACTTGCATGCATTGGAGAAGGAAATGGCAACCCACTCCAGTGTTCTTGCCTGGAGAATCCCAGGGACGGGGGAGCCTGGTGGGCTGCCGTCTGTGGGGTTGCACAGAGTCGGACACGACTGAAGCGACTTAGCAGCAGCAGCAGCATCTCTCTTTGTTAAATAAGGGAAGGACAAAATCTGTCCTCATACCTGCATAACAAGTGATGTTTTGCCACAGACTCCTTCTCTGGTTTTTTTAATGACCAAGATCAGGTAAATTTTGCGAAGTTCTAGTCAAAACTGTATGATATATACTTCATTTTTATTTGTTTTTACAATTCCACTAATAAATTAATGAAACTGTAGAAGTGCCAGATTTGGAAAAATAATTCTCTGGTTAATCTGGCGTTTGGGCAATGTGAGTCTTCTTGGTGTTTTTTTGTTTTTCTTTTTAAATGTTTTGGCTCCACCACATACCCAACATGCAGGATCTTAGTTCCCTGACCAGGGCTATCAAACCCAATGGCTTCCCCCTGCCCCCCACCCCGCCCTCACACTGGAAGCACATAATCTTAACCACTGAACTGCCAGGAAAGTTCCAGATAGTTTTTTTTTCCTTTCTATTTTAAGAAAAGCAGTGTTTTGGGTTTTTTTCCCCTTTTCCCTCCACTCTATCTGTGCTCAGACGCTGAGACAGAATAAAGAGAATCCAGTTTATAGCTCTTCCCTTGAGACACTCAGGACCGGGTCAGAAGGGGAGCAACACAGACATGTCAGTGTAAAGTCACCATTTCAGTCCTGAGGACAAGTTCTCCCAAGAAGTCCTCTGTCCTGAGAGCCGCCTCCCCTGTCCTGGGGAAGGGTGTTCCTCTGGCTTCCTAGCACCGCTCGGTCTTCTGTCTTTTGTGAAGGCAAGCACGGCCTGCCCCCTGCAGAGATGGCGGCCCTGGTGGAGCACATCAACGCCAGGTGCCCCAGCCTGGAGTTCGTGGGGCTGATGACCATCGGGAGCTTCGGGCACGATCTTAGTCAAGGACCGAACCCGGACTTCCAGGTACTCGGCCCCGGGGTGGGGGCGCTGTGCACGTCGCTGAGGGTGTCTGGGGCTGGCTGCTGCCGTCAGCCCCGCAGGCCTCCCGGACGCCTCTTGCATGCTACGTGATAACCCGCTTCCTAAACCCTCCTCATACGGAAAACGGGAACAGGTCCCCCGAACCCCACAGACCCTTCACTCAGTCTGAACCTGCCTGACACACTTTTCTCCCCGTCAGGTGTTGCTGGCCCTCCGGGAGGAGCTGTGCAGAAAGCTAGGGACCGCCCCCAAGCAGGTGGAGCTGAGCATGGGCATGTCCGTGGACTTCCAGCACGCGGTGAGTGTCTCCCGGGCGCCCTCGGGTGCCTGCGGGACGGGTGCAAAGGCAACGCCTCGCCGTCGCATCGAGGCACACGCAGCAGTGTCTCACCTGTGCTGACATCCCCGGCCCCTTCTTTTTTTCAAATGAACTGTATAGAAATTATAGCTTGACCCCTCATTAAAAAAAAAATGCAACAACTCAGTTTAATTCCCTAAGTGGGATCTAAAGGAAAATCGAAAGAAATTAAACTGCAGCTTTTTCAAAAGGCGTTTCCCTGTGTTCATGCTTGGGCGTGGTCACATGACACCGAGTCCTGACTAGGCGTCTGATCTTACGCATAGATCCCCCAGGGTGCAGCGGCTCTGAGCACACACTGATAGATGTGCTGTGTTAGCAACTCACACACACGATCTTCCAGAGCGGAGGCCAATTTGATCAAGTTCCAAGAACCACACTGTAAAACCTTCCTGGATCTATAGTAGTCGAACGATTGGAAGATAGAGTATATTAACATGATGCAAAAATGGTTGGTGTTTTCTACATAAAATAGAATTCGATCCTTTGCTCGCTCACTCCCAGGGAGGCTTGCTCATCTCTGAAACCCCAGCATAAGAGAAGGGTGTGTGGGCCACAAGATGGCTCTCTGTTATGCTGCTGTGTCCCGCATGGCTGCCACCCCGTCACCCAGCCCACTAAGTGCCAGTCGCCTTCCCCAGTCTCTGCAGAAGCAGAGGGAATCCTTACGTACTTCGTGAACACCCCTTTGGGTGGACCACTGCCCCACAGTCCTTCAGCTGCATTGTCGTATGAGACACAGCTTCAGCATCTGCTGCATCTCATTTTTTTAAACTTAGCCCCTCCTTCTTCCCCACAGATTGAAGTGGGATCTACCAACGTCCGCATTGGAAGCACCATTTTTGGAGAGCGAGATTACTCCAAGAAAGCGGCCCCGGACAAGCCCACAGCAGAGCTGAAGGCCCCGGAGGAGGTGGCCCAGGCACACTGACCCAAAGCCGGATCCAGGAATCCGGATTCTTCCACGGGCCCCAAGTCACCGCATCTCCATGCCCTCCTGGGGACCTGGTGAGAGCATGCCCAGGGCGATGTGCGTGGATGGAAAGCGTCTGACACAGGAAGCTCGCTGCAAGCAATGGCTTTGGACTAGATTTGAGGAATCCAGACATTCCTGCAGATCAGATGCCTAGGCCACGGCCAGGAGTTGAGTTCAGGCTTGAACTTTGCCCAGGAATGCGTTTCTCGGGTGTTGCCTGTAATTGCCACAGTTAGAGGGATTCTCACTCGTCATCCACTTGGGTAGAAAATCCCTGTTGCCAGCTCCATACAGACCCCACAGAGCAGTCACCTCTGCCAGACTGGAGCAGCATGGCCTCTGTCCCCCAGTTTCCATCCCACCCAGTTAACATCGGTCTCTACTCCCGACGGCAGTTCGGGTAACTTCAGGACCCAGTTCGAGTTAACCCTGCACACCCACATTGTGGCTGATGGGAGTTGTGTCATCCATCAACCACCCTGTGACCCTGAAAATGACAGGGCAACTACCACGAGCGGGCCTCGGGCCTTCCTACCATCCCCTCCAGAGACAGGACGTTGAGCTTTTACCCAGGGCCCTGTGGTGATGAGAGTCCAGTGATACGATTTTTCCCCCACCGCGGTCCTTGCTGTGGTGATTTCATATCAAACACCAGTGGATCTCCAGTAGCTCCCCAGAGATTAAAGATTTCCCCAAAGCCAGTTCAGGCTCACAGTTTCACAAGACTTGGCTTTGAGGGTCCTATTCCTAGGAGTACTTTTTAGGCGCATTTGTAGCTTCCCCTCCCGACCGTGTTTATAAGCCAGGATTTTGCAACTCTAGATTGTCAATAGAGTAGCTAGCTCTTCAAAACCCAGAAAGCACAATTCTCGGGCAGTCACGACGGACAGCTGTAGTCTGGGTCGTTGTTTGTTTTCTAGGTGGGTTTTTCTTATTTATTCAAACCCCAGTCTTTTAATTGTATGAAAACAACTTCCATGATGCTGCTGCCGAATGCAATTTTGTAAAACTGAAACCATTACAATTCCTATACTGTTTCAATCAAAGCTCTCGTGTGATAATTCAGCATCTATTAAATAAAAATGTGAGTTTAAATTATACCTTCTATGCTAATTAGAAAGCAATTAAAAGATTTATTTTCTATGATCTGGTGTAGTGAGTGAATCTAACAGGAGGGAGCATTGGACCCAACTGGAAGCCACCACACCATCCTGGCGTTGCACAGCTTATGAAAAGGGTGCGCCTTAGGCCAAAGTTCAGTTCAGTCACTCAGTCCTGTCTGACTCTGCGACCCCATGGACTGCAGCACGCCAGGCTTCCCTGTCCACCAACTCCCAGAGCTTGCTCAAACACGTCCATTGAGTTGGTGATACCATCCAACCATCTCATCCTCTGTCATCCTCTTCTCCTACCCTCAATCTTTCCCAGCATCAGGGTGTTTTCCAGTAAGTCAGTTTTTCTCATCAGGTGGCCGAAGTATTGGAACTTCAGCTTCAGTGTCAGTCTTTCCAATAAATATTCAGAACTAATTTCCTTTAGGATTGACTGGTTGGATCTCCTTGAAGTCCAAGGGAGTCTCAAGAGTCACAGATGTAGCCAAAGCCACACTGCAGATAAAAGGAGGGATTCTGAAGTTCAAGGCCAAAGCCTTAGACTGTGTGGATCACAATAAACTGGAAAATTCTGAAAGAGATGGGAATACCAGACCACCTGACCTGCCTCTTGAGAAACCTGTATGCAGGTCAGGAAGCAACAGAACTGGACATGGAACAACAGACTGGTTCCAAATAGGAAAAGGAGTACGTCAAGGCTGTGTATTGTCACCCTGCTTATTTAACTTATATGCAGAGTACATCATGAGAAATGCTGGACTGGAAGAAACACAAGCTGGAATCAAGATTGCCGGGAGAAATATCAATAACCTCAGATATGCAGATGACACACCCTTATGGCAGAAAGGGAAGAAGAACTAAAGAGCCTCTTGATGAAAGTGAAAAAGGAGACCGAAAAAGTTGGCTTAAAGCTCAACATTCAGAAAACTAAGATCATGGCATTCAGTCCCATCACTTCATGGCAAATAGATGGGGAAACAGCGGCTGACTTTATTTTTCTGGGCTCCAAAATCACTGCCGATGGTGATTGCAGCCATGAAATTAAAAGACGCTTACTCCTTGGAAGAAAAGTTATGACCAACCTAGGCAGCATATTAAAAAGCAGAGATATTACTTTGCCAACAAAGGTCCATCTAGTCAGGGCTATGGTTTTTCCAGTGGTAATGTATGAATGTGAGAGTTGGACTATAAAGAAAGCTGAGTGCCAAAGAATTGATGCTTTTGTTGTTGGAGGAGACTCTTGAGAGTCCCTTGGACTGCAAGGAGATCCAATCAGTCCATCAAGAAGATCAGTCCTGGGTGTTCTCATTGGAAGGACTGATGCTGAGGCTGAAACTCCAGTACTTTGGCTAACTGATGTGGAGTGCTGAGTTGGACACAACTGAGCAACTGAACTGAACTGATTACTGTAAGTTCTAAAGGCCAGAAAGTTAAATGTTCACATTTCAGGATTAGGAAAACAAAGAGGTGGCCTCTTGCTGATAAGAGACTCGGAGCTACCTGTAGGTGGCGACATTGGCTAACCTGAGGGGCAAGCATTGGGGTGCCACTGTTGGCAAATTACCCTGGGAGAGACTGTCATTTAGCATCACCCTGTTTATAATAAATGTATTTATCTATCGGGAGAGTGGTTTCTAATGGAGATTGTTTATTTATTTGGCTACGTGGCATGGGGGATTTAGTTATTTGACCAGGAACTGAACCTGGTCCCCCTGAATTAGGAGAATGGAGTCTCAGCCACTGGACCACCAGAGAAAGTCCCACCCCTTCTCTTTTTCAACTTCATCTGAGAGGGTATAGATCTGAGAGAGGGGTCGGGGTCAGGGAGGGCACCCCACCCACCACACACAGCATCTGCCACCTCCCCCTGGCTGCCCTCCGGGGTTCTCCAGTCACCCGTTGTCCCTTGGACTGCAAGGAGATCCAACCAGTCCATTCTGAAGGAGATCAGTCCTGGGTGTTCATTGGAAGGACTGATGCTGAAGCTGAAACTCCAATACTTTGGCCACCTCATGCAAAGAGTTGACTCATTGGAAAAGACTCTGATGCTGGGAGGGATTGGGGGCAGGAGGAGAAGGGGATGACAGAGGATGAGATGGCTGGATGGCATCACCGACTCAATGTACATGAGTTTGGGTGGACTCCAGAGTTGGTGATGAACAGGGAGGCCTGGCGTGCTGCGGTTAATAGGGTCGCAAAGAGTCAGACACAACTGAGTGTCTGAACTGAACTGAAATATCAGATGTACACAAAGTGAATCAGACATATTGTTAATCAACTATACTCCAGAAAAATTAAAGCAACAACAGCAAAACAGCGACAAAAATCCACATGGGGTGAGTTAAATACAGGGCCAACAGAGGAGGCTTCTCTCTGAAAAATCCCTGGTCCTCCCAACCAAGAGCAGCAGTGATGCTGTTGAGAAGCCCAGCCCAGAAAAAGCAACTGAGAAACTTTGACAAATGTGAAGTCCTCATCTCCATCTCCATATTCTTTTGTCTTTGGACTTTCCCCTTACACTTATTTATTAGTGAGCGACTGAACTGAACTGAACTGAACCGAAGCATTTATATGTAATCTTCTATCTAGGACCAGTCGTATGTATGTTGCCTAAAGGATCTGGTATTTAGGACCCACACCTCCTCCTTATAGCAGATTATCTGAGAAATGTAGAAAAAGAGAATGAATCTGAAGAAGAAAATGTTTTAGTTAACTGTCTCAGAGATCTCAAGCGATGGATATGTTGGACAGGAGCAAAGAGGAGTATTCTTTTATAGTAATGCCTTTGACCAGAATGCAGAGTGAAGAAAGAGAAGTAGACATTACCTGTTTCACAGCTGAAAATAACAGCAGCTTTTTGAGGCAAAGTACCTCACATTCTTTTGGTCCTATTTTTATTTCTCCATATTAGACAAATTTTTGAAAATATCGTTAGCTTGTGCTAGTTTTTAACATTTGCTTGTCTTTGAATTTCTATAGCTAGAAACGGAAGAATGAAGAGATGGAGTTTTATTTCTTCTTATACAGCCCAGAGTTTACTTTGATGTGAATTTGTGCAAGCAATAGAAACATACAGGGACATGATGGTAACCCAATATGTATTGTCCTCTGATCCATCTCCTTTGTCCTTGTCTGGAGTGAAGAACAGGGACAGCTGCTTTTAGCACAAACTTGGCAATTCCCCCAGAAGAGGCTCAATTAGCAAAGGTGATTTTCTCTGCTGGACTACTGTTCCCCAAAGAGCAGTGGCAGCATTTCAGCTGATTTAGGTTATGACGGATAGGGATTGTCAGGTTCTAACTGTCAGTTCCTTGGATCAATAATATTGAGCTCTCCTTTGGGGTGTCCAAAACAGTGGGTGTGGCATAGATCTTCTATCCTTTTCTATGAGGAAGAAATATCACATGCAACATTCCAGATATCCCTTGCTTCATTTTTTCATGGTCCTCAGAAATCTGGGAATTCAAACATCCTGTGCAGTGCAGAAAGCCAACACAATGAATAGAAGCTGATTCCTTTCTTAAAATGCTGGTATATATTTTTAACAAGATAGTGAAAATAAAACTCTTACTAACAGAAAAATAAACCTATGTGCAGGCTGTAATCTAGATAAAAGTCAAAGCTTATGTTATCTATGCATTTTTAAATAGGAAAAGTGAAAGATCAGGAGGGCTGTATACTTCTGAAACACCCTGAATAAGTCAAACTATAATTCTTTCTGGAGACACACTAGTGGTTTGTTTATTTACTGGAGCTTCATCTGCTTTGCTTCCATAATGTAGCCTACTCAGTCAGTCTCCCTGAGCCCAATGACCTTTCAGTGGAAAC